>BSBK01006148.1:140000-707614 GCA_027943335.1 Chamaecyparis obtusa | reverse complement strand
GCTACTTTTTGCACAACACAAGGAAATTTGTCCTTTTCCTATCTGCTTTCTTCCTCCATTTTAACATTACTATTTGCTAATGTAGTTTTCTAACATTTACTGTGGTATATATATTTTTTTGACTGTCTTTTTCACAGAGAAGGAATTTTTCCCAGAATGGTAATTTTCCACTCAAATTGATTTTCTAACAACAACCCATTTATTTAATTTAGCCATTCTATAGTTCATACTATAGCCAAATTGCTTTTTCTATTTTCTAAAGTTTTATAGAGAATTTTCTTATGAAATTTCAATAGCATAACTCTACTATGCCAAGTTTATATAAAATTAAGAAATATCAAATCTATGAGTTCTCTAAACCCCAAAAATTGAAAACATAATAAAAAAATATCTATAATTATAAATCAAATCATGCATAGTAAATTACTGAAAGTTCTACAGATGAAATCACAGAAAAGTTCCTCAAACCCCTACCTCAACTCCAATGCTAGAAATTGAATTAGATTGCTAGTAGAGTGCTGAAACTTCCAATCCTGTTAGATGAATACTCAGCCCTGCAGATCTGAATCAACAATGCAAGCCAAGCAAATTCCAAATCCAAAGTAATTTTTCCCCAAAGCTCAAGCACACACACAAAAAACTCAAGAACACAAAAATGTCTCCAATTCTCCAAAAGCTCTCTCCACCAAATCTCCAACAACCTCCTTTTTCCAAATGAATGCAAAATCCTCCTATTAGGGATTCAACTCCACCATTCATGCAAACCTTAGATGACTCATAGGACATCTCCTATTCAAACTCCCTCTCTTAATGTTGAAAGAAAATACTAATTATTAATTAAAAATACATATTTTTATGCACAACTCAACTTAGTCTCTTAAAGACAAGTTGACTCCTTTTTGAAACATGACATATTCAAACTTTAATAAAGCACATGTTATTATTATAATCTCTCATTAAATATTTAAATATTCAAAACACCAATAAATCCTGTAATTTAATTATTTAATATCTAATAACCATTACTAATCCTATTTTCACATAATTAATTAATTAAAACCAAATATCCTAATATTGAATTTTTTAATTAATTAATAAACATACAAAAAATATAGGAATTAAATTTAATATTATTTTCCAATTACAATATTAATTTCCATGACTATAGAAAATCACATAATCAAACAACAATCAATCAAGATCATCAAATAAACATACAAACTCAAAGAAGGGATCCACGAACTTTGTCACCTGGCAAATTCATGTAGGGTAGTCAATAGATACTTATCCAACAATTAGGATAAATAGGCTTAAGAAAGAGTTTTGGGTCCATCTGTTACCTCCCCTCTTTACCATTGAGATGAGTATTTATGGGCACGCTCACTCTTGCCAATTCAGGGAAGACGATGCCCTGTACCTGCAAACATGTCATCACAAAACAAATCATGTACATACAATAAATGGAAAAGAATGATAGGGTACGGTCAGTTGTGTGGATCTTGACAAAGCAAGTAACTACGCCTCCACCCTCTACCATAGAGACACATAAAATAGATACATACATATGAACACCATACACATGCTAGTATGGGGTAAGTACATCATAATCCAATTGAAACATAAACCATTGCATCATAACAACACCAATATCGAAATACAACAACATAACATAATCATAATCTAAATCATCAACAATCACTGAAACAATAGAATCTGCACACAAACAATGTGGCCTAAAAGAGTATCATTTTCAAATTACACAACTATATATAAAAAATAAGTATCATTTTCGCTCCAATCCCTGCATTTGGAAGGCAAAAGAAAAGTTAATAGAGAATATAAGAATTTTATATAGGTTGAGAAAAAGATTATGAACATGTATAAGTAACTAAATGAACCAAAGAACATGACTAGACAATGCATAGTGAAGTTTACCATCATAAAAGATGAGCTATTCAAATGCACACCTCTATCTTCTATATCTATCATATATGTATCCAATTGCATTTACAATCCACATACAAAGCCAAGTTTATTGGCTCAAACAAATAAAGGAAAAAACTACAATTAATTTATTGAACATAATAATAAACATGGAAAACCTTACAACTTGAGTTGAAATTACCTACTGAAGTGTGCATGAAGGGTCATCTCTCTGCTTGAGGGTATTCAATATTGCTTCATGATCAATAGTACTAATAGTCCAAAGTTCCTTTGTCTTTGGTTTTCCTTGATGTTTCAACAACTCAACATTGGCTGCTATAACAAGGTGTGAATACATGAGAATGGTTTTGTGCTTCTCATAGTCTTCAAATGCAGGAATGCCATTATTTCTAATCATATATGTGCACAACCATGTTCCTGCAACAACATGTGATCCTGTTAGATATGTGAACATATCATCATCTGTCGTCGGTTGTGCAAGTTTATGCTTTCCTCGTACACAACATGCTAACTAGTAATCTATTCTCTCATCATTCCCTTGTGGTGCAACCAATGCAAAAATATGTCTTGGCTGTAGAAGATCAGAAAGATGGTCGTAGTCAAGTGAACAATCCATGCCATCATTTATTACAGAGACTATGAGAGATAAAGGAGTAAGATAATGTGGAACCCATGAATCAACCCACTCACTTGACTCACATTGATCCCAATCACATTGAAGACAACTCAGACAATAACAAGCCAATTCTTGTGTCCAAATGGTCCATGTACTAGCAATTGAGCTTCGAAATGCATTTTTGAAGAATCTTTCACAGTTTGACAATCCAACCTATCTCCTATTGTGCCCAACTCAACCAACCAAAAGAATCTACGCACCATTGAATCAAGAGTCCCCCCTGTGTTAATGCTGAAGTACACCAATCAACAATAGAATGAGCATCAATGATTTCTGTACCTGAAATCCTCAGTTGCTCCTTAACTAGAGCTCTCTTTATACATGCACCTGCTCCATCATGCTCCCCTTTTCCATGATTGGCCTAAAAAAAACTCCAAATATGAGGTACACCTCTCTCTACATTCATTCTACATTACCAATAACACATACGAGCATTTTTTAATTGACCTGTGCAGTTATCTGACCAAATAAGATGTCTATCCATAGCAATATTATTTTCCCGCACCCACTCAAAATAATTCTCAAAGCAATGTTGGACAAACTCGAATGAGTGTGATCTATCATCACTCATATAAAAATGGTACTCTCTGATTATTTTCCAGTCATCTTCTGTACTATCAAGGGAATGTCTATATGTTATGGGCACAAAAATAGCAACTTGAATAAAATTGTAATATTGAGCTTGCAACTCATTTTGGGGTTGTAATGTATAGTTCTCTACAAAGTCAACAAATGATATAATAGTGCCAATCGGGAAAGTGTCCTTACACATCCTGAATTGTTGATCCAACCACTGAGACCTGTGACTATGCCTCTCATACTTGTAAAAAGATTCTTCCTGAAATCTAAAATAAAATCAGCTACATTGCATTTTTTTGTAACCAACTCACATCTAGAGCCTTCACCTCCACTTTTTAATGTATATTTAATGATTTCATATACCTTTTTATGGACAATTGTCTTTCCAAGATCGTGTTCGCAGCCCTCATGAAAACGTTCAACAAACTTCACTAGCCCACCTCACTCTGAGCACTTGTCATTTAAGCAATCTTTTCTATAAAATAAACATCCATTATCTCTAGGACATAAAAAATGATCTAGCAAGTCTCTTGATGATTTTTGAAGAGCACTTGCACCACACTCCTCCAACATTTCACTAGTATGCAAAGTAGAATGAATGGATCGTAACAATTCATGGTGCATTGAAAACTCCACATGATATTTGCAACAACAAATATTTCAAATCTTAAGAGGTACACAAAAAAAAGGCTTCAAGGTTTCAAAGCTCTTTGTGATATTTGCAATGTTGGACATGTCTCACAACTTTTTTTGAACAACATTGTTTGACTCACCTCCAAATAATGTTTGGGATGCGGGGTGTGGTCTTGAATGCCAATTCTCAACTTCAAGACATCCTTCACATTTGGTGACACTCTTGAGTTAGATTGTCAAAATAGTTAAATTTGATCCTTCACAGCATTAGTAAGCTTCTTATCACAATGTGAAAGTCTCCCACCATAAGCCCATGTATCATTTTGAAGAGGATCATCAAGTCTTTCTCTTCTTGCAAGTGCTCTATCCAAAGTTTTTCGATTTAGATTCAAGTCAACACAAGTTTGTCTCATCAAACGAGCCTTTATCAAATGATGACTTACTAAGGAGGTTGTAATAACCCTCCTAGCGGATCTCTTATCTTTTTCCTTTGTAGTCTTCCCAATGGAATTGAAAGCACTAAAAAGATTTTTCACAATAATAACATTCCTCTCCTTTTTCTTGTTCACACTAATCTTCAATTTGACTAGTATACGTCTCATATTCTGCATCTTTAACAATTGCACAAACATTTGACATTGCTCAACCAACATCTTGTGGCTAAAAAATTGATCAAAAAGTTTTGAAACCCACATCTGAATGGTTCTTTCTGATTTCTTGCCATCGAAATTTCTCATTATGTTCTCATCAATTTCAAGTAACCATTCAATTGTTCTTGAAGGTCTTAATTTTGAAGTTTGTCTTTCTTCCTCCAAAGGGACTTCATTTCTCATATAATTTGGAGATGTGTTACATTGATTTGGTTCTTGTGTACCATTATCATTGTCAATTCCTTCATATTCAATCGGTGGATTTTCATTAACAATGTCCACACTTCCATTGTCCACATCTACATGTTCATTTTCAAAACCTACATTTTCATCTTCAATCCCTACATTCTCATTTTCAATATTATTGTCATAAATCATTTCAAATTCATGTTCTTCACTTGAAACCACATTCAAAGGTGGGTCTATGCCAACATCTTCATTAATATTTAACATACCTTGTCTCTTGTTCCGATGGGCAACCCTACCCATTTATCTATACACTTCAATATCTTCATTTGTGAGTCTCCTCTTCCGTTTATGCTTTCGACGACTACTACTCTCCATAATTAGACCAAAAAGGTGATGCAAAAACCTTTGGTAATAGAGAAAATCCAACCAAAAAGTGGATTTTTGTCTTCTCTAGAGACAAAACATGATTCGTTGCATCTTGACTCCTGTAATTATGCAAAAAATGTGCCTCTCTGAAGGGACCCAAAGAATATTGATTTTACTTTTCACCAGTAAATAGAATCAGATATCCGATATCTCCCGCCAAAATTTTGCCAAAATCTCTCTCTCTCCCCTTCCCTTATCTCTCTCTCTCACACCCCTACTCTCTCCCCTTCCCTTATCTCTCTCTCTCTCACACCCCTACTCTCTCCCCTTCCCCTTCTCTCTCTCTCTCTCCCCTTCTCTCTCTCTCTCTCCCCTTCTCTCTCTCTCTCTCTCTCTCTCTCTCTCCTACTCTCTCCCTTCCCCTTCTCTCTCTCACTAGATCTCTCTCTCTCTCTCAGGTATAATATTGAACATATAATATAAATATTTAATAAGTTAATATTATACTATTATACAATACAAAAATAAATAATAATAGTATAATACATACTAATATAAAAATTTATATTATAATATTAATGCTATGTTATTAATAGTTAATATTAATAGTTAAAAACATAATTTGTAATATATATTTTTAAAATGAAAAAAATACTTAACTCAATTAATATTAACATAAAAAAAATACAATTTAATATGAAAATTAAAATTAAGAAAACTAGTGTAATTGAAATTTTAAATTAGGCGGGAAGTTTCAGATATCTCATTTTATCGAATATCCGATTAGGCTTGGTATTTGCTTCAACAATACCAACCGTGGATAGTCAACCCTTTAGGCATGTTTAGGAGATCATTTTTTATATCTAGACTTTGACCACGTAGCTAATGACTATTTTTTCACCCAAAATTGATGAAATGAAAAGGGTTTCTTAAAGACATTATCAACTTTCCATCAATATAATTGCTGTCAAATTTTGAGTTCGCTAAGTAATTATTACTTATTTTTCAATTGAGTTATCTTTAAAGTCATAACTGACATACTGATTGAAAAATAACTATAACTTTCAAACCGTTTAACCTTTTTGAAATCTGAATCATGCGTCACATTCTATGCTTCGGCTACTATAAGAAAAAAAAAAGTTTTCAATTTTGTAAAGTTTAGAATTAGTCAAGGTGATCAGACACGAGATTTTTTTTATTCTGAAAAATTTGTAGCAGAAAATTCATAATTAATTATTTATTTGGCAAAAAATTACAAAAAAATATGCGTCAAATCTGTGAATGAGTCTACTACTTATATCTGGAACCTTGGGAAAATATATCGTCATTTGATTGTGATTAAGGTGGTCAGACATACACGTATTTTTTATCTTTTCACTGAAATTTTTGTACTACTGCATTGAAATATAAAATTTTGAACAATTAGATAATAAAAATTTTAGACAAGGGCTAGTAGTTTAGAAACTACATTCAATTTCCTACAGATTCTATTCTTACAACTTTTTCACATAAGGTTCATAAGATGTTCAACTTTTTACGTCAAGTTGACTAACCCTGATTTTTTTATTTTTCATTGCCACTTAAGGCCATAGTTTGGTATACCATGATCCTACACATACCCATAATGCAATTGTAGATAGAACAGAGCTCCTTTTTCTTCAATGCATGTTTGAGCAAAGACCATCATTCTTGACATGCATCCTTGATTTCCTTCCCATGTGCGATAATCATAATGTTGTATGCATGTAGTATGTGTAATCACCTAAAAATGGACAAGATCAATTAAATGAGAAACCAAGGCAAAAATCAATGAAATTAAATCAAATCAAGCTAAATTGCAATCAAGCCATAATTCAAATTTAATTAAAAATCAAAAGCCATAAAATCAATTAAAATCAAATAAATCAAATGAAATCAATTTTTTATGCAATTAATCTAATTAATTGCATATTTCAATTAAATCAAATCAACCCATTCAAGGGGTACACATGGCTAAAGATATTAATTAAATTTAATTAATTAAATCTTATTTTCCCTCAACCACCAAATGGGAGGAAAATTCATCAACCAATAGGATTTAAGAACCAAGCTCACATGGATCAGGCTCACATTGAATCTCCACACCCATAGGGGGAAAGAATCTTGTCCACCCATTTTGTCCTCTTATCCCAAGCTTTGAGGAAAAAATATTTAAATGGTCTCCAAAGGTGGAACCATGGACTCAACCCTCATCAAACCATGCTCAAATCAACTACACCCCCTACCCTTGCCAAAATCTATAAAAGAAAAGCATAATTCAAGAAATAATCATCCACAAATTTTGAGAAGCATCAAACCTCCTACAATTTTAAGCTAGAAAGGCAAATCTAGATTTAATTAGTCTATTTCTTTTGGAATTAACTTGTTTTAGCTTATTTTATCTTACTTTCCCATATTAGGACTGTCACTAATGGAGGCTTGCAAAGAGCTCTTCATTATCATCCCTAATTAGAGAGCCATAGAGTGCTCATTTGTCCTTTAAATAGCTTAATTGAATTGCTTTTGTGGTAATTGATTTCTTATTTTGATTTATTTGACAAAGCTAACCCTATGAAGGTACTAATCCTAGTACACAAATGGCACCCACCATGGGGCACTAGGCCTCACTAATTTTTAAATTTGGAGAAGTAATTTTTTTTCTTTCAAATCCTTCTATTGTTCTCTATTTTGCAGGTTCTTCAACACTTTTGCAGGTTTCTCCAATGTGTACAATACTTTCTCCAGCGTGTACAAGGTCTGAAATAGCATATCCATAGAAAATTTGTGCGTCTTTGCATAGAGTTTTGGCACTTTCAATCTTTCTATTTTCTTGTCTTACTTCTTTCAGCGCATGTGCCCCGACTCTGCAGTGCTTTCAATTTATCCTCCAACAGGCTCAAGGATTTCTCTATACGCCTTTGCTTAATTAAACAATGCATATAAGTTTTGTTCCTACTTGTTTAATACTTTTATGCAACGCATTTGGATGACTGGTCATAAAGAGTCAAATAGCCAGAGACTAGATTTAATTTTGAAGGAAAAACATTCACCAAAAGGATCAAATAGGAGAATATTGCAAACATTTAGCTAGTTTTGGAGAATTCACAACATTAAACAAAGGTATATGAGCAATATTTGAAAATTGTAGAAGCCTATAAATCTAAATTGGCTTCGTTAAATTGGATTTATTTACCTTATTCAATTTGTCTCAAATTTGATAAATAAGGTTAGATTTCCAATTTTGTTCTTGTTTTTCTTCATTGTGCTTGTTGGTGTTGACTAATTTATTGGAGGAGAAGCGAAAAGGAAGGAACGATCGCCACTAGGTAAGCATAAATAATGAAAAAATCATCAAAAATGCCCCTAGCCTTTGCTAGCTTCGATTAAAGGTAAGCCTAAAATTGGTCATTTTTTCTTTAAATTGTGGCCTTGTGATTTTTGCTCAAATCTAGTAATTAAATAGCATAAAGGATAAAATCAAGCACTTAATCAAACAACCCCTTGTTGGTTGAAAAGAGTAGAAATACTCGATTCCCATTAGTTAGTGGGTTTTGGAAATTGAACCTTGTTAAAAGTGTTTGGGAATCAAGAAGTAGATAGGGATATGCTCTTCACCTTTTGGTGAATCAAACTCCCAAAACCTATCTCTTAATTCCACTTTTATTGCTTTCAATATGAACATGCTAGATCTTTAGTAGGCTCACCTCCCAAGATTTTCCTTAACGAGGCCGATGAGAGGGACAACCCAAAGTGGGATACATTTGCCTTTACCACAAAAATCCGACCCACTATAAATGCATGCATCCTTAATGGGGTGTGTGACAAAAGGGTGTTAAATTTTAAACTTCCTCGAGTAGTCCTTTGGGATTGTGCAAAACTCTGACATACCGGTGGTGGGAAGCCTCCCCATTTTTGGAGGATGAAAACTTGATATCCATTTTCAATGGAATCTTGATTAAATACCTTGTTAAACTAGCAAAGCCCACCTTGTAGAGCCATGTTTACAAACCAAATTGTGAACTAGGTAGATTTCTTGAAGTGCTTTTTTGTGAAAAACCTGTGATAACGTCCTTACAAATTCAAACACTTTTGTGTAGAGGGTTAAATTTAGAACAAGTGTATTTGTGATTGCTTTGTTTGAAAATACATACAACAAGTAAGAGATGTCCATTTTGAAAATTCATCTTATATTTTTAATCTCTTCATAAAAGAAAATAATTACCAAGTTTGGGGGAAACAATTTGAAATCAAACCTTGTTGAATGTCAGTTTCTACACGCTCTCATAGACTCAAACTATCTTTACAAGAAGATGACACCTTCATTGCAAAAGAGGTCCCTGAATTTGAATCCCAAAACTCTTTCATAAATCAAAACCAAGGGGATAGTCTCCAAAATATTTTCGAAAAGAGAATTGATCCAATGGATTGGAACTCCACATTTCATGGTTACCTCCATGGAGGAAACAATGATAACATTAATTATGCCAATCAAGGGCCTAAGGAAACACTTGAAGATAAAGTTAATAGGGTGGCTCAAGACATTGAATTTCTTGAAGTCATGGACAAAGTAATAGAAAGGGATAAGGAAAGATATTTCCTAAATTTGGCCCAAGCAGGAGTGACTACTACTACAATCAAACTATTGCATATAAATCCATTTTTGGGGGGTTTGACAATCATGCAACATAGAGTATTACCTTTTAGACATCAATACCACATGGATGTGCCATTGAATTACTTCTAAAAATAAAATTGCACCCATAATGACTTACAAATAAACATTAATTTTTTTGATATTTGAAAACTTTAAATGTGATCTACAGGTTCTGACTGGCCGCATTTATTATTTTGAGAAAATGAACATGGATCACAAACATAGGGGAGAGGACCCAATAGTTGAGAATTTTTTCATAATTGTGATCCTATTTTGTTTGATTTGATATTTAATTTTTTTATAGTATAACACTAGCACTATTAGTTGTGATACGTTGTTTGTTTTGATCATGAGAACTGCAATTGCATGAAATGTATTCTTTAGATCTTAAAAGAAATAAATTATGTGATACTGCATTAGCGGACAAACAAAATATAATGCATAAATATTATAACTTAATGTATAACTATTATAACTTAATGTACAACTTTCAGTCTACCCCCTCTCTTAGGCCTTATTGGATACATCAACAAAAATCTTGACGTGGCATCATATTTGATAGTGTAGACTTGGAACCTTACTTTAAGTAGGGGTCTTGTCAAATAAGCTACTTCAAAAATTGAGTCACTTGAAGTTAATTTTATTAGATTTCCAAAAATTAGTTTGTCCCTTAATTACTTTTGGATTTGATTGTCTCTAATTTTTGTACCTCAATTGCTTCTGGACTTTGAAGTTGGTAGATGAATTTGAGAGGTGGAAAGTTCGAATGCTCATCTATTGGGCTCTCTCTCTAGAAGAACTATGACAATATGCAAGTAGGATAATAAAGATCCTTACATCTTTCTAATAATTTGGTGCTTTAATGATCCATGGTGCTTCTGTATCTTGTGATTTCTTCCACTTCACAGCCCATAAATGAAGAGTTTGTGCATGTGATTGCATAATTCCTTAAAAACTTGACCACACTTTTCTTTTGTTTTGATGCCAACTAATTAGATATTTATTTTCTCTGAGAACGTAACAATATTTTTGTATGTATAAGAATGCATAATTGTCAAGTAACATTCATTGTTTTGATATAAATTTTTGGTTCCTTGTTATCAATTATAATAGGTGCAAGTTCTCTTTTGGGGTCTAACATGACCCACTTCATTTGTGCATGATCCAAAAATGGATCCTTGCAATGGTAGTTTCTATAGCACATGAAATAGAAACTCGTGAGCTTTGACAATGATATATTTGGGCAGTCGTGTTGATTTGACCTCAACAAGTAAGCCCTTATACGTGTCTTGTCTTTATGAGCCATGCATTGTTGGTTACACACCTAGATGATTTATTTTTATTGTGTTGTCCCATAGGTCTTATAGATTCAAAAAGTTTGATTGTAGCCATGGTAATCTGAATTCTATAATGATCTTTTTTTGGCTCGATTCTGGCCTTCCCTATTTTTCTATTATAAATTTATGCTCCCATTTTACTTGAGTTGTCAGTTTTCACTTATTATTTTATTATTTACATGGGTTATTCCATGTTTCTGTACACACTAAATAGTGCACTTCTCTAAGTCATTACTTCCAAGGGAATCCATGAATGGGAAACCTTGAGAAAGTGACCTAGAGCTCGCTAGGCATGGAGTCACAAGGATGTTGATGGTGCTCTTAGCTAGAGCTATTCAAGCATGCAACCTTGCTAGTAAACCACACAATGGGAGATTAAAAGAGACAAGGGAAAGAATGCCAATATCCTCAAGAATCAATGAAAATGCAATGCAACTATACTAAGAATGAAGATGCAAGCTAAGCTATGAAAATGAAAGTATTACAAACCCTTGTTAATTAATCTATGTGAGCTAATCTAGAGCATAAAAGAAACTAAGCTAGATGCCATGAAAGCTATGATGCAAGAAAGAAACTAGAATGCAAGAAATGATCTCCAAAAGCTCCAAAGTCTCCAAGAAATCTCACAGCTAAGATTAGCATCAAAATTTCAGATCTAAGAATGAGAAAGGAGCTCTCCTTTTAAAGGAATTGAAAAGGAATGGACCATGGAGATTAAGAGGAAAAAGATTTAATCAAAGGTGGAGCTTGAAAGAGGAGCAATCCATGTGCACAAATATCCTCCAATAGGAAAATAAGAGTTGACTTTTGTGTCCATATGAGACAAAAAGTGCTTTTCTTCTTTTTATAAAATAAGAATAATGCTTTATTTGTGCAACTTAGGATAAGAGGAAAAGTGGGGGCTTTTTATTTAATAAAAGGGGAGGAAATTCTTTTTAAATAAATAAAGACTTGTGATAAAATGGTTATCCCATGGAAAATAATCGAATAAATGATCAAACTAGGATTTGATCAAGGAAATTGATATAATTAAAAAATGTTGATTTTTGAAAATATTGATTCAGGGATTTGATAAATTGTTGAATGGGAGCCCAAAGTCTAGGTGACCATTTTAGGGTGCATACATTTGCCCCTCTTTGATGAATGTGAGATCGATTTGGGATCACATGTGGTCAAAGAATGGAATTGAAATGTGAGATCGATTTGGGATCACAAAACAACCTAGATGTGTGTTCGACGGATGGGAACACATCAGGACAAGCATAAGCATAAGCTGACAAAGATAAGCTGAAAGACAAGACCAACACCTGTATAGCTAGGTGATAATCAAGCCTTAAATAGGAGATAAGAATCTCAAGGTTCAATTGATAAGCTGAATCAAGGATTGAAGCTGATAGGTACTGCCCCCTCAAAATCAAAATTAAAATCAGGTAGAGGAGAGAAAGAAATTGATAAACTTGATCAAGTCACTAGAAATCATAATCGAAGGTGAAAGATGATAGGATAACCATCAAGCAGTGAAGGCATGCCCCATTTTGACTAGGTTTTACTGAGAAAGATATAGGATAAAAAATGAAGTCAAACCTCAGAGAGATGGATCGAATGAAGAACTAGAAGTGTGAAAGAGATGGGGGTGAAGGAATGCAGATGCCCCAACAAAGATCGAAGGATCAGGCCTCAAATGGTCAGCCAAATGCGTAGAAGAAAGAGAAATTTTGAAATGTGATTTTGACTATCAAGCTGAACTCAGATTTTGATTTTGATCCTGAAAATGGATCCAGGATGTCGAAATTAGGTAGGGGTGCAATTTTCACACAATTCTGAAGTGTTTTGAAAATTAGATCAAAAAGTTAAAATGCTATAAAAGGGGGTGAAAAGGATGTGAAATGAAAGACATGATCAAGAAGAAGTGAAAGGTGAGCACAATTGACTGACAAGTCTGTGAAAGATGAAAGGAGATCTTTCTCCATATGTAAGATGCAAATTAATCTAACATGAACCTAAGAATGCAAGCTACTATGAAAAGTGATTTACTTGCAAGGTCACAAAGCTATTAGACTCTAATAATCATCATTGAGCTTTATTGGTAGCATTGCAAGATCATACAATACACACTAGTATGACTATGTGAATCTGAATATGATCTATATTAGATAGATATGTGGGAATCCCACCTAAGAATCAAAGACATATAAGTCAAGATGACTAGTGTAGTGAGATTTCCTAAGTTTAATATGGCAAGATTATACTCACATCGAGACACAAGGAAAGTCAAGATAACTATAAGTATGCACTTGCAAAAATAGTCAAGGATAATACCTTGTAGACCCTAATGTCAAGTGGAACAAGCATAAATGCTAATGACAGTTAGGACCAACAAAATATACCCACAAGCAAAAAAAGCAATAAAACATGTCCTCATGGCCCCGGTCTTCTAGCTCAACATCATTGAAAAACTATTAGGGAAAGAACACTCATAAAAGAAATCATCATAGATAGCACACAAAGAAATAAAGTCAAACAAGTCTCAGCAAGTCAAGTGTTTAAGTGCGTGTGTGTAGGTCATAGAGTCAAACTTTGAGTATCATATCTGCTAGTGAGAAATATCATATCATGCTAGACTGCGAGTAAGATATCTGATAAGTGTTGAGAAACACTTGATGCTAGGGTAGTGTTGAAAAACACAGTTGGGGTGGTGTTGAAAAACACCATTTGCAAGATGTCCTAAAGACCAATGCATCCTAAGAGACCAAAGCTAACACAGTTATGCCCCCTAGACAAAGACAAAGACCAATTCCAAACCAAGGCAACAAGGTCAAGGCATGATGGAGAAAGGTTAAGTGTCGAGGATGCATGCTAAGAAACAAGGGTGCAAAGGCCTCAAGGAGTGCATGTTTCCAGGTTTTCACCACTTGGATATTTTTTATTTTTCAATTTTTTTGTATTTTTTCTACCAAGGCGCCTATTTCCAGGTTTTCACCAAGGCACTTTTTCTTTTTTTTAATTTTATTTTTTTAATTTTTTTATTTTTTTGTATTTTTTCAAGACTTTATATGTTTTTTAGGATTTTTTCAAGATCAATAAGATATGTACAAAGGATGCCCCCAGATAGAATAGGCATCATGGATAGAACTTCTTTAGGTGCACAACATTGATAGGATTAGGTAGTTGTTCTCCCTCTGGATCAGATAGTAAATAAGCACCTGTCCCAAAAGCACCAGTAATGATGTATGGTCCAATCCAATTAGGTTCAAATTTTCCCTTTTGCTCTCTATGTTGTTGGTTTTTAGGGTTTTCTCGTAGGACAAGATCCCCCACTTGAAATTCTCTAGGGTGAACCTTCTTGTTGAATGCTTTGGACATACGCTTTTGGTAGATGCTCATGTGATCAAATGATGCTTTACGCTTTTCATCTAGAAGTTCTAGTTCTTGAAGTCTCATGGCACGGTAGTCTTCATCTGTCACTAAACCTTTAAGGGAAACTCTAAGAGAAGGAATCTCCACCTCTAAAGGTAATATTGCTTCAGCACCATAAGCGAGGGTAAAAGGAGTAGCCCCTATTGGAGTATGAATACTCATTCTCTAGGCCCACAAGGCTGGATTTATCTGTAGATGCCAATCTCTACCATTCTTGTGAACTGTTCTATGGAGGATTTTGAGAATGGTCTTATTTGAAGCCTCTGCTTGTCCATTTCCTTGCGGGAAGTAAATGGAGGACCAATGTTGTTTTATCTTGAATTTCTTAAAGAGATGTTTAAGGTCCTTGTTTTTAAACTAACCTCCATTATCAGTGATTATTTCAGAAGGCACTTCATATCGACAGATGATATGGTTCAAAATAAACAAAGAAACTGTCTTGCCCGAGGCAACATAAAGTGGGACAACTTCTACCCATTTGGTAAAGTAATCAATAGAAGTGATAATGAATTTGTGTCCACCTAATGAGTTGGGATGAATCTACCCAAGAAGGTTAAAGGCCCATCGCTGAAATAGCCAATGAGAAATAGAAGGAATAAGCTCTCTGCCTGGAGCATGTATCAGGTTACCATGTTTCTGACACTTTTTGCATGATTTAGCAAAAGCTACTACATCTATCTGCATCGTAGGCCAATAGTACCCCACCCTAAGCAACCTTCAGGCCATGGCAAGACATTGGAATGTCCTCCACAAATGCCCTCATGAATGTCAACTAACGCTTGGTTGGACTCATCCTTTTCCAAGCACCCAAGAAGTGTCCCATCTAAACCCCTCCTATACAGATCACCAGAGATAAGGGTGTGGTGAGAGGCATTTCAAGTTATATTTCTTTGTCTAGAATGATTGAAGGTTTCAGGGATAGTACCATCATGGAGGTATGAGTAAATGGCACCATAGAGGGATGACTCATGGCCAATAAGGGTACAAACAACTTGGCTTTCTTGGGAGTCATAGATAGGGTGGCGTAGCTCTTCCACTAGGAATTTGAATTTGGACTCATGTTGTTCTAGCTGAAGAAGTGAAGCCAATGTAGCCATAGCATCAGCTGCTTTATTCTCTGCTCTAGGGATTTTTTTAAATGTAACAAAAGTGAAATATCGTCGCAATGAATCAACCATTTTCTTGTAGCGTACCAATTTTTCATCTTTGGTTTGGTATTCTTCATTAACTTGATTGACTATTAATTGCAAATCCCCATAAATATGTAGCTCTATGATTCTCCACTCTATTGCCATTTTTAGTCCATTTGTCAAGGCCTCATACTCAGCAATGTTATTTTTCCATGGGAACAATAGTTTGTAGGACTTAGGAATTGTGTACCCATGAGGAGAAACAAATTACATGCTTACTCCTGAACCATTTTGCATAAAAGAGCCATCAAAGAAAATCTTCCATGTTCTTGTAGTTGTACACACTAGAATGTGCACTTCTCTAAGTCTTTACTTCCAAGGGAATCCATGAATGGGAAACCTTGAAAAATGACCTAGAGCTCCCTAGGCATGGAGTGCAAGGATATTAAGAGTGCTCTCAGCTAGAGCTATTAAGCCTATGACCTTTCTAGTAAACCATGCAATGGGAGATTCAATGGAGACAAGGGAAAGAATGCCAATATCCTCAAGAATTGATATGAGAATGAAATGCAACTATGCTAGAAATGAGAATGCAAGTGTTACAATCCAAGCTAATTAATCTATGTGAGCTAATCTAGAGCATAGAAATGAAGCAAATCTAGGAAAGCATAAATATGAAGCTATGATGAAAGATGGATGCAAGAATGTCTTCAAAAAGCTCCAAAGTCTCCAAGAAATCCTGCAACATAAGGTTAGTATTCAAAAGATGGATGCTAAAATGAGAAGAGAGCTCTCCTTTTATAAGAAATGAGAAAGAATGGACTATGGAGATTAAGAGGAAAAAGATTTAATCAAGGGTGGAGATTGAAATAGGAGCAATCCATGTGCACAAGTATCCTCCAATGAGAAAATAAGAGTTAACTTTTGTGTCCATATGAGAAAAAAAGTGCTTTTTCCCTTTTTATAAAATAAGAATAATACTTTATTTGTGTAATTTAGGATAAGAGGAAAGTGGGGAGCTTTTTTATTTAATAAAAGAGGAGGAAATTCCTTTTAATTAAATAAAGACTTAGGATAAAATGGTTAGCTCATAGAAAATAATTGAATAAATGATAAAACCAGGATTTGATCAAGAATAAGCAATTCATGATTTAGCAAAAGAGGCTAATAGTCTAGATGACCATTTTTGGGTGATTACATTTTCCCCTCTTTGACTAATGTGTGATTGATCTGAGAACACATTACGTCAAAGAATAGATTAGCCAAGAAGGCAAATAGATAGAGATCTGACTCCAAAGAATGAAGTGCAGAGAGATAGAAAATCCTGCATGGTCAGCCTGGTAGCGACAGTATTGAACACTTAGGAAAGAGATGGACAATATCAGGACTCGAGATCAGAACTAACATGTCAAGCGCAAAGATAGATCGATTAGAGCAAATGGAGTGGTCAAGCATATGCTCTAGAGAATAGCCAATAGGATATGATGTGTCTGCCCCCTCAGGATCGAAATTGAAATTAGGTAGAGGGAAGGCAAAAGCAAGAGTAATATGATCAAATCACTAGAAATCATAATCGAAGAGATGAAGAACGATAGGATAACCATCAAGAAGTGAAGATATGGCCCAATTTGACTAGGTTTAACTGAGAAAGATATAGGATTAGGATGAAGTCAAACCTCAGAGAGATGAATCAAATGACAAGTGAATAAAAGACTAGGATGGAAGAGATGGGGATGAAGAAATGAAGATGCCCCAACAAAGATCAAAGGATCGGGCCTCAAATGGTCAGCCAACTGCGCAGAAGAAGGGGGAAAATTTGAAGTGTGATTTTGACTATCAAGATGAACTTAGATTTTGATTTCGATCTTGAAAATGGATCCAAGATGTCGAAATTAGCTAGGGGTGCAATTTTTGTGAAATTCTAAGATGTTTTGAAACTTGGTCAAAAAGTCAAAATGGTATATAAGGGGTAAAAAAGACATTTTCAAATTCATTTGTCTTTTGTGATTTTGAGAATCTTAAGAGCTCAAAGAGAGAAGATGGCCCAGCAAGCAGCAGTTTCGGTTCATCGTCATCGATTCGAGCGTGGTTAGTTGCACAACCGGCCTCCTCAGTATGGTGTTACGGTAAGTTTTCAGAAAAACTTTTCTTTTTTGAGTAATTAATGAGCATTTAATGTATTTTAAACATGTTTTTAATGTTTTTGAAAAAATTTCAAATTTTCTTGGTGCAAAAGTTTGCACGATACTTAAAAAGTATCACACACTTTGAGAATCTCTGTCGTGTGATAGTTCGCGGGACCAAAAAGTATCGCCTAACTATTCAATCCAATGTTGTATGAGACTGGACAAAACATCATGTGATAATTAGCGAAATATCACATGGGCAAAGATTATCGCACTATTGTTGAAGAAAGTATCACATGATACTTTCCAAAAAAATAGTGTCGCACTAGTTAATAAGAAATATCACATGTTTAAATTTTGAGCAATATGACATGGGTCTAGATAATTTTTGTGTTTAAGTTTCCTTGTACTGATTTCGATCATCCATCATGATATGTTCTGACATCTGGATTGGTTTATGGCTTGCAGGAGACTTTCTCGGCATTACTGATTAGAGCACCGTGAGTGACTGGGCTACGGTGCATCCGAGATCTAGACTATACCAGGAAGGATGTTTTGGCTAGCATGGGTTTTGGGTTCCTCCTTGATATGCCCCATATTTAGGAAAATCATGGGTTGTTGACTACTCTAGCTGAGAGGTGGCACAGTGAGCACAACACCTTCCATCTACCTATTGGAGAGGTGACCATCACCTTAGAGGATGTCTATCAAATCTTGCAAGTGCCGAGTCATGGAGATCTGGTGAGTATAATCATATTTCTAAATATATAGAGATGTAAAGTTTCCATACAATAAGAAACTAACATTATTTTTTGTTGGCACAGGTATATTATGATCAAGATCTGACTGAGGGATAGTAGGCCATCCAGGACCTATTCAGGGATGTTATGATTATCGACAGACACTTCAGTTGGGAGCAGCTGATGGAGGAGTATGGCAGGGACTTCCTAGTGCCTTGCATTGTTTGTTCTATTGTTGCACAGGCCCTTATTACTAACAGGAGTCAAAAGGGGTTTCCACTAAGATGGGGCAGGTTAGTGGTGGATCTGGTTGCACATCCACAGCAGTTAGCATGGGGACTAACCATATTGGCCGATATGTATCATGAGCTCCATGAGATTATGTACAAAGACGGCAGGACATGGTCATGTGGAGCCATTCTGGCTCAGATATGGGCATGGGAGCACATTGTCATAGTGCACCCACATGTATAGCCTAGGGAGCGGAGGTGCCCCTACATTTTTAGATATATGGGATTCATATCATATGCTCATAGCGGTGACCTGACATTTTATAGGAGACTCCTTGATGAGCTAACCACTTTTGAGTGGAGGCCATACAGGGCTTGCGAGCAGTGGAGTGACAGAGATCGCAAGTTGGGATATATGTTATGCAGCCAGACACTGGTAGGCTGCCATGCTAAGGTTGTGGAGAGATTTTTCATCACTCGTGTCTGGAGATAGTTCGGTCGACAGTAGAGGGTATCCACAAAGACCACCACCTATTCTAGGTCTCGAGACGAGGAGGGGCATGGATGGCTGTCGATGCTAGACTACCAGCTAGCAGTACAGGAGACAGCTGGGATATGGAGGGAGCCATGGGACTAACTTGCAGAGATAGTAGATGCAGGTGTAGATGCAGCCTACAGGGCAGAGTGATAGAGATGTCCTTTCCCTAGGTTTACTATGCCAGATGCAGACCCACAGGAATAGGGTGGAGACATAGATGAAGAGGATGATGGGGGAGGTAGGGGTGGAGAGAGAGGAGAAGTTTCTAGGTCAGGTGGCTAGTAGCGGGCATGGAGACATAGGTCAGTGAGCCTTGAGGAGGAGGATGCAGCAAGAGCTATTTGTCGCAGGGTAGACACAGGGCAGGAGCAGCCTATAGTGGGAGGGGATCTGAGAGAGAGGATCCAAGCTCTAGAGGTAGAGATGTAGCAGTTATGGATCACCATAGCTATCAGAGAGCAGCAGCTGATAGATCTTAGAGCCGAGCTCGAGTAGGGGGATTGGGCCATATAGGTTGCCACTGTAGAGAGCCGGAGAGAGGCAACACGAGCTACATATTACCATGGGCTCTATATACAGGCTGTACCAGAGGGTCAGAGAGCACCACCCTACTTTGTGATAGCTGGGAGATCCAACATGGTACCAAACGTGGTGGCAACACCACCTCCTCCACCACCAACTCCTCATGATGGTGCTAGCGAGTCCTAGGTTTTGGCTTAGGATAGATGTATAGAGACATTTCCTAGGACTGTATCTATATTTTTGTATCCCACATTGTATCATAACATTTATATATATATATATATATGAGATTATTGGATTGGTGATATATCTTGTGTATGTGTTGCACTTATGATGGATGTTTCAATTTTTATATTTTCTTGTCATATTGCTCAAAATATATGTTATATTGCTCATATATATTCTCTCTCATAGATGTATGTTTAGTTCTCATGTTTATGATATAGACTCAGGTTTCTAAAAATGATCTCTTTAGAATATAGATATGATGATAAGATTAACCCCTTGTGATGACAAGAAAAAGGACGTGATGTGAAAGACAAGGATCAAAAGACATGATCGAGAAAAGGAAAGGTGAGTGCAGTTGACCGATAGGTCCACAAAAGATGGAAGGAGAGATCTCTCCATATGCAAGATGCAAAACTAACTATCATGAACCTAAAAATGCAAGCTAATATGAAAAGTGGTTTACTTGCAAGGTCACAAAGCTTTTAGACTCTAATATTCATCATTGAGCGTTATTGGTAGCATTGCAAGATCATACATTACACACTAGTATAACTATGGGTATATGAATATGATTTATATCAGATGAAATGTGGGAATCCCACCTAGGCATGAAAGACATGTAAGTCAAGATGGCTAGGGTAATGAGGTGCCCCAAGTTTGGTATAGCAAGATTATGCTCACATCGAGACACAAGGAAAGTCAAGATGGCTACAAGCATGCACTTGCAGACACAGTCAAGGACAATACCTTGTAAGTCCTAATGTCAAGTAGAACCAGCATAAATGCTAATGACAGTTAAGACCAACAAAATATATCCACGAGTAGAGAAATAAATAAAACATGTCCTCATGCCCCCAGTCTTCTAGCTATGCATCATCGGAAACCATTAGGGGGAGAACACTCATCAAATAAATCATCATAGAAAACACACAAAGAAAGAAAGTCAAACAAGTCTCAGCAAGTCAAGTGGTTTAAGTATGTGTGTGTAGGTCATAGAGTCAATCTTTGAGTATCACCTCTGCCAATGGAAATATCACATTATTCTGGACTGCAGGTAAACATCTCATAAGTGTTGAAAAACACTTGATGCTAGGGTAGTGTTGAAAAACACAATTTGGGGAGTGTTGAGAAACACTGTTTGAACCAAGTGGCTTGAGAAACCCCGACGCAGAAAGAAACCCAAGATGAGCTAAAACATGTGCCCCCTAGACTAAGACAAGAGTCAATTCCAGGCTAGGAGAAGCAAAGTGAGAAGTGGAGTGAATGAGCACCACGCAAGACTGATAGACATAGATGAAAGGGTCTCAAGCAGTGCCTATTTCTAGGTTTTCACCACTTGATAGATTTTTTCAGGACTTTTTTCCAATTTTTTTATATTTTTGCTACCAAGGCACCTGTTTCCAGGTTTTCACCAAGGCACTTTTTCTATTTTTATTTTTATTTTATTTTTTTTGGAAGAAGGCAAGCTTTTTAGATAATGCTCCTTGAAAGGATAAACCATAATATGCCAAAGATTCAAAATTATATGCTCAAAGATGCTGATAGGGAAAGGAAGATGGAAGAGAAAAATGGAGGATAAGGTTTTATGGAAAGTGAGTGAGGCTGGAAGATAGGAGGAATAGGCAAATGAGGGAAAAGGATAGAAGGTAGAAGGATAATAAATGGAAGGATTGTGAAAGGGTAGATGGAAAGGAAGGCAAGATCAACATCAACACACACCTTGAAAGGTGGTGAGAGGATGGAGGAAACATGAATGAAGAAATATGTGAAGGAATATGGTGAATGGATAGCAGAGGTTGCGGTTTAGGTTCATGGAATGAAAGAATGTTTTTGGAAGAAGATGAAGTGGAAGCCTTTGGAAGCTTGAATGTCAACTTCACTTTTTTCTCAACATTAGACTCTTTCAAGAGAGATTTTGGAATCTATATAGCCGTAGGCTTTTCATTTCTTTTCGATGATCTAGAGAGGATATCTTCAATGATGGATTTTGGAACCCATACTTGTCTTGTAGTTTTCTTATTAGATATCTCTTTTGACTTTATGCTTCCATGTTGATTAGAAGAGACATCGTGATCTTTTTTTGATGGATTCTTATATTGCTTCTTTTTCTTGTATTGAACATTCTAGTTACTTCCAAAAGACTTGGGACTTGTGGAAGAAGGAGGATATGACTGGTTTAGATGGATGGGTGGATGAAAAGGATTCAAGGGTATCCATCTATGTTGATCTTGAGGAAGGATAGGAGATGGAGGGATGTAAGGACCCAAAATGGATGACGAATTAGGAGAATTAGGAGGGGATAGTGAAGGGACATAAGGAACCAAGTTGGAAGGAAGACATGAAGCCCTTAGTATTGGTGGAGGAGGTCCAAGGATGGATGTGGAAGATACAAAAGGATAATCAATAAGTTCATCAGCATCTATATGACAACCAAGGATATCAGCATCTTTAGAGTGAGCCTTAGGATTTGCAATAGGATCATGAACATCTTGAATATGAGAAACTTCTTTGATAAGATTGTTCAGAGCTTGCAAAGACTTAGGAAGAGTTGGAAGTGGAAGAGAACATGGAGTGATAGAACAAGAAGATGAAAGACTTTGATCTTGACAAGGAGCTTTGGAAAGCATAAACGTATCATTTTTCTCTTGATTTTCAATAGGATCAACATTGGAATTAGTAGCTTGATCTTCCTTAGGAGAAGACTGAAGATATGGTGGAATGGATGAGAAAGGGTGTAGAGGATCAAAAGAACCACAAAATGGATGAGAGACATCATGAAAATGATTGGATGACATGGAGGGTTCTTGATCTTGATCTTTCTTTATGTTCTTTTCTTTATCATTTTTAAAGTCCTCTTGACATGGTGCCACTTCTAAGGACAAGGAAGCATTTTGGAACTATATGGAAGACTTTGGAAGAGATAGTGAAGGACTAGCTGAAGTAGGCATTGTAGCACATAAAGGATTAGGCTGTTTAGGTTTAGCATTATTGAAAGTATTTGCAGCCAAGTAAAGGTCAGCTTGAGTTTCTTTAAGAGATAGCCCTTGAGGATAACTATAGGGAACCACATGAAAAGTATTAAGATCTTTGTTGGATGAAGGATTTGTGAAAGATTTGGAAGACTTGGAAGCTTTAGGAAATGTATGGGTATTGGAAGAAGTAGGGGATGGAAGGGAACCATCACAAGACAAAGGTCTATCATCAACATGATCTTGTTCAAGAATGTAATCTTTATTTTCAGCATGAAAGTTCTTAGAGGAGAAATGCTCATAGTATCTATGTTTATAATCAGCACGAAAAGATTTCTCTTCCTCAATAGAAGTAGATGTATCATATTGTTGACAACAAGCATCATAGTCTCTTTCAAAATCAGATTCATATGGATCACCATCACGATCTATCCAATGTGATGACCCATTTCCAGTAAGCATGAGCACATGACTAGGAGGACTCTTAGGAATAGAGGTGTCATAGGTATCACTACATTGTCCATCATCATAGTCATCATAGATGGGTGTGTCACTCTTCATGGAAGAGGTATCACAAGGATTATCATGTTGCTCCTTATGGTATGTCTCGAGAAGAGAAGCAAGACCCTTGGGAGAAGTAGAAGAGGAATGAGATTGTGAAGAAGAAGAAGGTGAGGACCTAGTAGAGGAATAAGACTTGGATAATGAGGAATGTGAATAATGTCTAGAAGAGTCATGATAAGACTTGGAATGTGAAGAAGAATGAGAAGACTTAGAAGATGAAGAATGTTTGGAAGAAGGAGGTCATGATATGATCATGTCTATGATCCTAGCAAAGGCATCTGATTCAATCATCTTTTCTTTTATTTTTGCTTTAAGTTTGCCACCCATGAGATATCCAGAAGGACTATTGGAGGAATAAAATTCTTCAGATTGAGCAATGAGTTCAAGATCATCCATTCTCAAGAGAGGTTCCATAACAAGGTAGTTGAAATTCATGGTTGTAGAAGAGAAGGAATCAAGCATGGAAGAAATGAATAGAAGAGATGAAATAGAAGAAGGTAGACTAGATAATAAGAGGAAAAGAATCAAGAAGACATGAAGAATTTAGGAAGAATCATGAAGAAAGAAGAGAAAGGATGAAAATAGAAGACTAGGAAGACATGGAAGAAGTGGAAGAAAGAAGACTAAGAGTCATTTTTTTCAATTTGATAGCATTGAAATTCATTTGGATATTGAGCAACATGTCACAGCACCTAAGATCTGAGATCTAGACTGACCAAGGAAGACTAGAAGTGACACAAATCAACTTCAGATTGCAAGCAGTAGTGAGACAGAAAAAGGACTCTGTGCGATAATTTCCAGGCTAACAAAGTGATATAATTTCTCCAAGCAATATTTCACATAAGGTAGTGCGACAATTTCCAGGCAGATGGTGTGATAGAATGTATAATAGGCAAGCGATACAACAACAACGACAAATTATCACGTGATATTTCTCAAGAGGGTGTGCAAAGGTTTTCCAGTATCATATGACTCTTGACCAGTGAACATAAAAAAACTCAATTTTGAAGGTAATTCGATCAATGTTTCAGTTTGATGGTTCAATTTTTCGACTCCAAACACAGTACTAGCAATAATCAGACAAGTTTGCAAACAATA
This sequence comes from Chamaecyparis obtusa, assembly GCA_027943335.1. Lineage (NCBI taxonomy): Eukaryota > Viridiplantae > Streptophyta > Pinopsida > Cupressales > Cupressaceae > Chamaecyparis > Chamaecyparis obtusa. Next base: position 683,006 of record BSBK01006148.1, on the reverse strand, counting down.
GGTGATCAAACATGTCATAAAACACTTGCACAAGGGCGAAAGCAACCTTGCCAAGACAAGCAATTGTGATATCAAAGTGAAAAATCCTATGAATGCTACCATGATGTTTGATGTTTGAGAATGTTTACACAGGTAGATCACAATGAGAACACTTCAAGCACTTACTAGCCTAGAAGGACAAAGGCTCAATACTTAACAACTTGGCCCACACTTGATGTCCCATCACCTCACACAAAGTGGTTTCCCATAATAGATATTGGCTTTGTCGTGGAAGTGTCAATGACACAACCAAAGGAACACAGATGGTGAGTAATCTTGGGGTGATCCGGGTTACTCCACTAGGATCAATCCTTGTACCAAGATGTTAAGCGACAAAATAGGGTAGCTTCTATCTATGGTTCTTAGTAAGGGCTTCCATTCATAATACCCCTCTTGCTCCCCAAAGGGACTCCTTACCTTGCAGTAAGTAATGGACCTCACAGACACAAGAGTACCTTAAGCATTCTTGCTCAACATTTTCCTCATCATCATAATCTCACAAGTACTCACATTAAGCGAAGACAAGTACTATGTCTACCAAGGTTTTGTGTCCTTGATAGCCTTGAGATTATAGTGGTTTGGAATAGCATGGTATTAGCTTGTCCCCACTTGGGTCATTCCTCTTGATTTCTCAAGAGCAGGCCCACTAAAGGATCTTAAACTACACAAAAAATGGATCAACTCTTGAGACAAAATCTTTCCCAAACACACCAAGAAAAGGTTCAATTAGCCTTCTTGCTTTTGAAATCTAAAGATGGGTCAAGATTTTTGGTTCACCACAAGGGTGAAGAGCGTAGTTTCCTACCACCCAAAGATCCCTACAACAAGATATTTAAGTGCCTATGAAATGAAACAACTAGTATATGCCACACTCAAAAAGAAAGCAATGAACAAAAACACTTGATTGTTTTTATGCGTTGGGCAGCCCTGCAAAAATAATTAGTAGCCCTTTTGCATTTCGATCTTTGACATGCATTCTTTTAAGAAAATATTTCAAGCAATGAAGGCACCTACAAGCACAACTTGTTAGCCCCACAATGGTTAGCACATCAAAAATTAGATAATTTGCAAGTAAAATAGTTGATCAAATGGCAAAATTTGAAAATGAAACTAGCATGGTTGGATCAGGCTCAGAAAGAGCTTTCCAACGATAGATCACACTTCAATTTTAGATACCATATGCGAAAATTTCTCAAAAATGAGTGCCAATTTTGTGGAGTGGCATGGATTCTAAAAATATTGAAATTTTTTTAAAAAATAGATAACAGAAAACTCGAAACTTGTAAGATAAAAGAGCTAAAAACAACCACTTCCAGGTCTCAGCACCAAAAATGTACACACTAGAATGTGCACTTCTCTAAGTCTTTGCTTCCAAGGGAATCCATGAATGGGAAACCTTGAAAAATGACCAAGAGCTCCCTAGGCATGGAGTGCAAGGATATTAAGAGTGCTCTCAGCTAGAGCTATTAAGCCTATGACCTTGCTAGTAAACCAAGCAATGGGAGATTCAATGGAGACAAGGGCAAGAATGCCAATATCCTCAAGAATCAATATGAGAATGAAATACAACTATGCTAGAAATGAGAATGCAAGCTAAGCTATGAAAAGAAAGATGCAAGTGTTACAATCCAAGCTAATTATTCTATATGAGCTAATCTAGAGCATAGAAATGAAGCTAATCTAGGAAAGCATAAATATGAAGCTATGATGAAAGATGGATGGAAGAATGTCTTCAAAAAGCTCCAAAGTCTCCAAGAAATCCTACAGCATAAGGTTAGTATTCAAAAGATGGATGCTAAAATGAGAAGAAAGCTCTCCTTTTATAAGAAATGAGAAAGAATGGACCATGGAGATTAAGAGGCAAAAGATTTAATCAAGGGTGGAGCTTGAAAGAGGAGCAATCCATGTGCACAAGTATCCTCCAATGAGAAAATAAGAGTTAACTTTTGTGTCCATATGAGAAAAAAAGTGCTTTTTCCCTTTTTATAAAATAAGAATAATGCTTTATTTGTGCAACTTAGGATAAGAGGAAAGTGGGGGGCTTTTTTATTTAATAAAAGAGGAGGAAATTCCTTTTAATTAAATAAAGACTTAGGATAAAATGGTTAGCTCATAGAAAATAATTGAATAAATGATAAAACCAGGATTTGATCAAGAATAAGCAATTGATGATTTAGCAAAAGGGGCTAATAGTCTAGATGACCATTTTTGGGTGATTACAACAGTCATGTACATTATGTGCTCATCTAGAAATTTAACTTGAATTGGTGCTTTATCTCAAATTGGAAAATCAGTCAATTGGTCTGCAATGGCTTGTCCTTTTATAGCCTTACGCTCAACATACTCTATGTCAAATTCTGATAAGATCATCATCCACTTAGCAAGTCTACCTATGAGAGCAACCTTACCAAGAAAATATTTGAGAGGATCAATCTTTGCAATGAGGTGTATTGTATGCGCAAGCATGTAATGTCGCAACTTTTGGGAAGCAAACACCACTGCAAGGCAAGATTTTTCAATACTAGTGTAGTTGACCTCATATGACACAAGAGTATGACTGATGTAATATATAGCTCTTTCTTTTCCAGGTTCATCAAGTTGAGCCAATAATGCCCCCATGGAAGATTTTGTTGCTGACACATACAATATGAGTGGTTTTCCTAGGATAGGAGGCATTAAGATTGGAGGATTGGCCAAGTATTGCTTGATTTGGTCCATGCTTTGCTAACAATCTTCATTCTAGACACATTTAACCCCTTTGAGTAAAGTCTTATTAAAGGGTTGAGCTCTATCGACTAGTTGTGAAATGAACCTCCTTATAGATTGAAGGCGTCCTTGAAGACTCCTCATTTGGCTGATGTTTTTGGGAGGCGGCATATCCAATATTGCTTGAACTTTTTCTAGGTCCACCTCTATTCCTTTGGCTAAAATGATAAATCCTAGGAGTTTTCCAGAGGTGACTCTAAATGCACACTTTTTGGGATTTAATCTTAATTGAAACTACTCCATACGATCTAGAATGACTTCTAAATCTCCTAGGTGTGTATCCCTTTTTTTAGATTTTGCCAAGGTGTCATCCACATAATCTTCCATATTCTTATGCATCATGACATAAAAGATGGTAGTCATAGCTATTTGATAAGTATCTCCTACATTTTTTAATCCAAATGGCATGACATTCCATCAATAGGTTCCCCATGCGCAAGTGAACGCATTCTTTTCCTAGTCTTCAGGAGCTATTTTAATTTGATTATACCCAAAAAAACCATCCATCAAAGAATAGATCTCATAACCTGCGGTCATGTCCACTATCATGTCTATGTTTGGAAGTGGAAAATCATCCTTTGGGAATGCTTGATTAAGATCTCTAAAATTTGTGCAGACACGAATGGACTTGTCATGTTTTGAAACTGGTAAAATATTTGAAATCCATTCGGCATAATCAATGGCTCTTATAAATCCTGCACTGAGGAGTTTTTCTAGTTCAGCTTTGACGAGAAGAGCTATGTGAGGATGCATTTTCCTCAACTTTTGTTTTACTAGTCTTATACCTGGAGTGATGGACAAGTGATGCATAATGAGATTAGTGTCCAACCCTAGCATGTCTAAGTAAGTCCAAGTAAAATTTATCTTCTTGGTCTGTAGGAGCTTGGTATATGCTTCTTTTTCTAGTGTTGATAGAGACTAAGCTAAATGCACTATTTGTGGAGCCTCTTGTGTATTCAAATTAACTGGCTATGTAGGCTCAACAAGCACTGAAGACCTGTCCTAAAAGTAACTTGGGAGATGATCAAGTACCTCATCCTTAGGTGCCTCAGAGAGGTTTCCACCCTCGGATACATCCTTTATTTTTATGTTTTTAGGTTTTGACATTGCCACATAGTGGTTTTCGCAATCAAAACTCTTATTCTTTTTTTCTTTTCTTTTCATTTTGCGACTAAGGTACTTGATATCTAGTTCTATCATGCTTGTAGTTGGTTTTCTGGTGGAAGAGACTACAGGTTCAAGGGCATTTAGGTAACATGCTATCTCATAGTCATTTTGAAAAGTTAGGAGTTGAGGCTCTTGATAGCGCTGAGACCAATCAATTAGCTGAGTTTTGGAAAGGGGTAGGTCAATGAATGGTTCAATGTTGTGTATGCAAATGGCATCATCTCTGGTGATTGCAGAGTTAGGATTCGTCAAGTATCCCTCTAAGGTACCCAAATCAGGACTTATCCTACCAAGCAAAGCATCATCCACTAAAGCGATGTGTGGATTTGAATACACTAATCCTACACTAGACTTGTTAGCTACCTCAGGTTGGGAACCATATGTATGGACAACATCAATGTCCATGTCAACTGTCAAACAATCAGAGAGAGATTCCCATTCATACTCATGTGATTCCATATCTGAATCCCGGTTGGGATGTTTACACCAAGCATATTTTCTAGGCCTTGAGGTAGAGGCTTTGATGTCACCAAGGGTAACACCTTCTTGAATGCCATTTGTGTATTGATGTTCTTGAATAGGATCCTCAACATGATCTTTAACAGTGGATACTTCTTGTTCTAGGTATGAAACTGTTAGATTGGTAACTGGAGTATCTGAATCTCCCCAAAGGAGATTGGTGGAAGGGACCCAATCTTCACACCTATCTTTTTGATTTTGCAAATTGGGTATGTAGTTTGATTCATCGTCACTATCCATCGCAATAAGGAAAGGAGCAATTTTCTTATTCTAACTTTCAAAACCTAGGCCAACCGTTGTCTTAGATCTGCGTCCAAAAAGAGCATGATTGAGTGGTTTGGCTCTAGCATCTAATCTGTGACTGAGAGGACCATGACTTAGATAGCCCATATTCGTGACAAGGGTGTACCCTCTTCCATAGACCTTAGGAGAGGGAGAGAAGTTCTCATTATGCATGTATTTGTCTCCTCTATAGATCTAGTCATTGACAGCTACCTCTTCTTTTTCATCCTAGATGGGCACTGAGGACTCTACAAATGTACCAAACAGAGTCATTGTTGAAGATGAAGGATGCATCTCTTGTGAAGGTTTACCATAGGACCTAGGTGAGACTGGCAGTTTTGTAAAGGAGTCAATTTGATATCCCCCCATACCAAGGTCTATGGCCTTAAACTTATTCTGGCATTATGCTAAAGTGGCATCAAAATCCTCTACTTCTCTATTGAGAGGAACATGAGTCCCCGCTGAAATTGCATTAATAGATAATGTGCTATCCCCGGGTATACAAAATTCTACTCCATTATAAGGGAACTTAACACATTGGTGGTAGGTGGACAACACTACTTGCATGTCATGGATCCACGGTCTACCCAATAGGATATTATATGCTAAAGGACCAGTATCAACAATTTGGAATAAAATGTCCTTTTTCACAAGGCTAATCTTGACAGGAAGGACGACCAAGCCCTTGGAGCTTCTCTCTACCTCATCATAGGCTTTGATGGTAATTTTCTTCTAGGTATCAATAACTTGGTCAGAATAACCCAGTATTTTCAATAGACTCAAGGAACAAATGTTGAGCCCAACACCCACATCAATCAACACACACCTAACACGGGTCTTGTGGATCATGACTTCGATATGAAGGGAAAGATTATGTGGATGGCTCAAGGCTTTGTCATCTTCTTCTAAGAATGTTAGGTAATGAGGGCTGGAAAGGTGGTTAACCATGTTCTGGAATTGGTCAACATCTATGTTGTTAGCAACATTGGTTGTACGCAAAGAATCTTCAAGGACACGCTTATGTCTTGGGGACAATTCCAGGAGTTCAAAAATTGAGATTTGAGCTGGTGTTCTTTGTAACTGGTCAACAAGATTGTAGCTCATTTCAGGATTGACTATTGACTTGGTGGTGATATTCTTAGATTTCACTTGCTTGGGTTTTCTGGACTAGTTGGAACTAGGACCTCTAATAACCATAGGACCTTGACTTTGGATTCTAGTGACAGCGTTAAGATCTTGGGATGACCTTTGAGAGTGAGGACCCCTAAGCACCACCACAGGGTCTTCATCAAATATAGGAGGAGAGCCCACATCATAACCATAAGGATCTTTGTCTCTCATCATGTTGACACTTTCCTTGACAACCTCAAGCATATTGATCACATTTTCTGCACCTGTGTAGGTATAGTTGATTTCGGCCTTGCCATTCTTGAGTTTAGAGGTTTCCCCCTTTTCATATTTGGGCAAAGGCTCCTTGAATGCCTTATGGTCTGCATTGGTATTCAACCCATCAATATGAAGTTTTCCACTTTTAATAAGATCCTGAATAAGGTGTTTGAGTTTCTAGCAATGTTCGATGTCATGTCCAATACCATTGTGGAATTTGTAGAAAGCTTTTTCATTCCACCAACGTGGCTTAACATCAGGTATGTAGAAATTTGTTGGATCTTATGGTTGTGCAAGGTTATTGGTAATAAGCGTTTTGAAAACATCCTCATAGGAGTCACCCAACTTGGAAAATTGTCGACTCTCCTTCTTAGGCTTTTCTTGATACTTAGGTTTATGCTCTTGTTGGTTGGAGGATGTGTTGAGCTTCATAGCTTGGACTACACTAGACAAATGGAGGACTCCTTGATCCTTGGGTTGGGAAGAGTCCACAACTCCGTCATTGACTACTTGCTTATTCTTTTTCCAGTGCGAGTGTTTGCCTTTGTCCTTATTAGCATTGTTAGGATTTTGATCATTGTTGTTATTGCTATGTTTGGTCAAAATGCTTTGTTCTTTTAAGACATCCTCAATTCGACATGCGGTCTCAACCATAGTATCAAAGGAATCAAAGACCATCTTCCAAACCTCATAATGCATTTCAGGCACCAAATTACTAACAATGATGTCAATCCTTTCATGCTCAGGAATAGTCCTAGAATAGTGGGAGCACAATCATCTCCACCTTTTGTAGTACCCCTACCCCTAGTCCAATTTTATTAATGTTATGATTACTCTAGGATGTTAGATTATATGTTAGAAAACTATCAATGCTTATGATTTCACTGACCCCATATTGGCATGTGTATGGTTGATGTGTTTGTTTTATACTTTTGTTTGGCGTGCCTGATGTGGTTGAGGGACGGAGTCGTAGTTACTTGCTTGTGAGATCCACACGATCGGCCAATCCCTGCCATTGTCTGTTATGTATTTATATTTGTTTGTACATGCGGGTGTTGTATGCAGGTTCGCAGGTACCGGGCATCATCTTCCCTGAATTGTCAGGATGAGCATGCCCTATCGCAATTTCTCAGATGGTAAGAGAGGGGAGATAACACATATCCAAAACCCTAACCCAAACTCATTTATCCTACTTGATTGGATAAGTATCGATATGTTTACCCTATCTGAATTTGTCAAGTTGGCAAAGTTCGTGGATCCCTTTTTGGTGTTGCTTGCTTTTGGTTTTGTTTGATTTTATGTCGTATGATTTCAGTTGATTTGTGGTTATGTGAGTGATTTTATATGATTATTTATTTATTGATTATAGTTGATTTATGTTTATATAGATTATTTTATGTGTTTATCAATGTTAGGTGCATAGTTGAATTTAATGATTAAATATGCTCCTATGATTAATTGAGGAAATTAAATTAAAGTTGATTATTTGAATATTTGGGAATTAATATTGAATTATGTCCTAAGTTTATTTTGATGAAATTTAATTAAAATCAAATAATTGATTATTTGGATTTAATTGAGTATTAGATTTTATTATGGTTGTGAGTATTATTAAATAATTAAATATTTAATTGCATGCTTTATGATGCATTAAGTATTTTATTTATTTAATATATATTTTAAATTATTAACATGTGCATAATTGAAAAAGATTTGTTTGGAAAGAGTGACAACTTGTCTTTAGGAGATTAAGTTGAGTTGTGCACAATTATATTTATTTTTAATTATTATTTAGTAATTTCTCTCAACAAAAGTGGGAGAGTTTGATTAGGAGTTCTTTGTGAGTCATCTAGGGTTTTGCATGTTTAGTGGAGTTGAATCCCTAATAGGGGGAATTAGCATTCATTTTGCATTCAATCAGGTTGTTGGAAAATTTGGAGAGAGCTTTTGGGAGTTTTTGTGTGCTTTCTTGTGTTCTTGAGCTTGAATTCTGGGTGAAGGTTGCTTGCACTTGGATTTGGGATTGTATGCACTATGATTCAGATCTGTAGGTGGAGCTTTTTTGTTGTCAAATCTGAGGGTTTCAGCATTCTACAGGCCTTCTTATTCAATATTTAGCATTGGAATTGAGGTAGGGATTTGTGGAGTTTTCTTGTGAATTCATCAGTAGTTCTTTCTGCAATTTCTCTATGTTTGTTTCAGTTTATAGATTAAGATCTATTTTCTATTTATGCTTTAAATTTGAGGGTTAGAAAACTCATTAGAATTCTTTTTCTTTTTTTTATATTAACTTGGCATAGTAGGGTTATGATGTCCAAATTTGGAGAGAAAATTCATCCTAAAATTCTTAGAAAATGAAAAATTAATCTCTTTATAGTTAGTTCTATAGTATGACTAAATTAATTAAGTGGGTTGTTGTCAAAAACCCAATTTAAATAAAAATTCCTCATTTTGGAAAAAAAAAAATATTCTCTGTTAAAATACACAGTAAAAAAAATATAGCACCAGTAAAGACAAAATTAGATTCACAAACCCAATTTGTAATGTATTGTAATTCTTTATATTAGTGGGAAAAGACAGAATAGAGAAATGATAAATTTGGGCTTGCTTTTGCAAAAACCCAATATTTTTCCATTTCTGAAAAAAAAATGGCTTTGTACCATCTTTTCCATTTTCAGAATGTATTTATACCTGTTAAAAAAAAATTAAATGTTAGTATTGAATACAAAATATATTAATTTATATTGGCTGAAAGAATTGCTTTTCTTTTAAATTAAAATATTATAGAAATTTTCATATTTGAAAAAAAAAAAGAAATTGTATTAAAAACGCTTGTTAGAGAAAAAGTGTTTCTTCTTGAAAAGTGCATTGGAAAAATGTTTTTAAAAAAATATATTATTAAAAAAAAATTATTTAAAAAAAAATTATTGGTTGAGGGGGCGGGGACCACCGTACCCCTACCCCCCTCCCTGCATGTCGCGCAGAGCACGGTCTTCAGGGCGTGTCGTGCACGACCCTGCAAGTCATGCAAAGCACGGTCCTACAGGACGTGCAGGACATAGGCCCTATGGGTGCCAAGTGGTGCGGGGACCACAAGGTTCCCCCCACTTTGAAAAGGTTTTTTTTTTTAGGTTTTTTTTATATGATGATTTTATTTTATAAAATCTAAAATTTTGGTAAAATGTTTTGTCTTATAATATTTAATTATTAATATTTTATTAAAAATTATTATTTTGTAATAATAATTTTGTTAATATATTTTATTTAATATTAATAGATTTTATTAATATATTTTATTTTATATTAATAGATTTTATTAATATGTTTTTTTTTAAATATTAATAAATTATATTAATATGATTGGTAATTTTATTAATGAATTTCTTATTCGTTATAAGCAAATTATGTTAGTGAATTATAGCAATGGTCCTTATTAGATAGTTCTCATAATTTTGTTTTATCATTCAATCATAAGAATGTCAATTATAGGGTATTTAGACTTTAACCTTGCAAACTTAATTATTGCCATTCATAGAATAATATTTTTGTTATTTTCTAACGAAATTGGGTGTTTTCGTTAAGATAGATTTTATGGCACTTCTTAAGTATTTCTATTTACTTATGATATTATTGGAACATGTTTATTGTGAGAACTCTCTAGTAGACCCTTTTCTTGAGTTCATTTAAGGTGATTATGGAATGTATTTAATTATGGTTTTATTTCAGTTATGAACTAGTTCTCAATGTAAATATCTTGCATGTGGCAGTTGAAAGATTAGTGACCTTTTTATAACTATATGTTAGAAATTTTATAGGTCTTGTTTGTATCAAAGAATTTGGTATTGCGTTAAGTTTATATGGGATTTATTTCCTAATGTTTAAGATTTGAAATTAAATTAGACCTGAGGTGTTAATAATCAAATGCGACATACATGCCTAGGTGTAATTAGAATATGTATTTTCTTTTGATTGCATATTGAGCGTGGCTGATTGAGTCCTAAGGGGAACCTTAATTTGATAAGAGCTATGTTTATATTGAAATTGGGCATTTTGTTCCGTTGAACCTATAGGATGACTATAGGAAATGTTTCCTTCACTATGGCATTGTATTAGTGTTTATGATTAGATTCTCATAGCAGAGGTATGTAATTCTAGACTTAAATTCAATTAAGTTCAATATGGAAATTAAGTGCTTGTAATATTAGATCTCAGTTTCTATGGTGCAAATGTGTCTTCTTCGTGCCTGGAGTGTCTTCTTTTACTAATATGTTTTGGGTATTAGATGACCTAGGGGAAGACAGAGGTTGGGGTATGTTTTAGTTAATCATGTTTTCTGTGTTATTATATGATGTGTGTATTTATCTGATTATACCCTGTCTGGACCATATAGGCTCATGATGTTTTGTTTTCTGCTTTTGGTACTTTTGTAATCATTTCTAGTTCATGTGTGTGTGAAACTGGATTTGGGATTACCTGGTTGTGTACCTGATTAGATCTAGGAGAGATCTTTGAGCCTAAGGTAGTTTACCTAGATATGTAGTAGGAGGTGGCTTGCAATAAGCGTCGGGGCCCACAAGTGGCTACTAGGATCACTTATTGTTAAGTATCTTAATCAAGTGATAACTAAATATAACATTGAGATTTTTATTAAAATGAACCTAATAAGGTATGGTCCTCACCCAAGCGTTAGTGCTAGTACAGACTAAGATGGTGTTGAGAAGATGACTAGCCCCCTTTTAAGGGATGAGTTGGCATAGTTGATGACTTCGTCAGTACGAGAGGTCATTGATACCATGTATGGTCACTTGAGTGCTGAGATCCAGCAAGATTACTAGGATGAGACTCAAGGGTTAGACGTACATGATGACACCTTCCTATGCATAGCCTAGTTATCCTACATGTGTCAGTTGCCTCTGGAATAGTGAGTCTTTCATGACTTTATTACTTATCACCTTGAGTTAGAGAGCTTTCAGGAATCCTTTCCTTTGCTTGTTCTATTTTGTTTGATATCCAAGTGGGATCTGTTGTTATCTCCTCAACATGGTGGGAGTGGACCTTTTTGGTTCACGAGGTCGGGTGGTAGTGGTTCTTTTACCATTTGAGATTCTGACATTCGTGCACCAATGCTGGATGATCCCTGTAGCAGTTGTTCCTTCTTGATCTTCATTGTTGGAGAGATGTTCTTCTTCATGATCTTCTTCCTTGTGATCTTGTATCTTTGTATCAGATCTTCAGTGATGTCTTGTGTTCTTCATTTAAGTTATCATATTACATACCCTGCGACATGTGCAGTGGATGTAGATTTATGGATACCTTATGGTACCAGTTGTATTTATGTTATCTTCTAGGTGATGTTGATCTTATCTTTCATTAGTTTATATGAGTTTCATTTTTGTACCCTTATCTTTATTATTAATTAATGTTAAAGTAATATTCATCAAGGAACCCTTGAGAGTTGTAACCTGTGTTGGTTGTTTATGTTATGTGAGTTAATGGTAATTGCTTCCACATTGATGCTTATCATGTATGTTAACTTAGAAAAAAAAAATTATTCTGCAAACTTAGATGCATGTTTAGGTTAAGTTTTTTAGGGTTCCCTAGTGGGGCATTACACCTTTGCAAGAAGGTAACAAAGGATTCCCCATGGTTTTGTTTCAAATTGCATAAGTCTAACATAGTGACTGATCTTGACAAGTTATATGCAAAATGTTGAACAAATCTGTGGACAAGTTCTTTAAAAGTTTTGACGGGAGGGGTTATGTTGGTAAACCACTCCATGGCTTGGCCCTTGAGGCTCCTTGGAAATAATCTCATAAGATAGGAGTCATCTTGGTGAAACTCAAAACTCATGATGTAGAACTGACGCATATGATCATGTGGGTCGCCATTGCTGTCATACTTGTCGTATTGGGGGATTTCAACTTTCCTAGGAAAATCTGTCATAGTCACACTTTTGTCAAAAGGATTGGGACAAATAGAATCAAGTGAAAAGGAAATTTTAGGTGCCAACACCTTTTCCATCATATGTTTGAGTTGCTTGATTTCCTCTTCTTGAGAGGGTCCTTGTTTCTTGATTCTCCTATCCACATCAAAGTTGTAAGGGACTCTAGCACCCTTGTTAATCAAGCTCTCTAGGAACCTATCTTTATTTTGATCAAGGTAATTCTCCACATATTGTTGAAATAGTGGCTCTTGTTGCATTCTCATGAAATGTTGATCATCAAAACTTGCACTACTTCCTCCATGTTGAGAGCCATGATGAGCTCGTTGGGAGGGTTGTCTCGAGTTCCTAGGAGGTGTTCATCTCCTATGTTGTGAAATCCTCCTTCCTCTAGGACTAGGAGATCTTGAAGGGGTCCTTGACCACCTTCTGCTTCTTGGGGTTCTTGAGGGAGTAGATGGTGGAGAGTTGTTTCCACTATTGGTACCCCTTTTGTTGAATTGATCGTTGAGTTGTTGGGCTAAAATCCTATCTTGTTCCTCTTGGAATGCTTTTCTTCTCAACTCCAACAAGGTTTGTTTCTCTTCCTCTAGGTGTCTAAACCTTTCTTCTTTGGCGGCTTGTTTGTCCAAAAAGGCTTTCTTTTCACGCTCAATTCTTTTAAGCCTTTCATTTGCATATCTTGAGGTTGTTTTGAGTAGAGAGTTGGACCTTGAATGTTTGAACAAGTCATTAGTGAATGCTGCATTCACATGAGCATCACCAGTTTCATTTTTTTGGTCTTCATGTTGTGACCATGCATCTTGGTGAGCTTTCCCATAATGTCTTTCAGCTCTTTGATGGGCGTCTAAATATCTTGAGTTAATAGGGGGTGATTCAGGTTGATTGTCATCACCAAACAGCATGTTATCCCTATGTCTTTGGAAAATGTCATCAAGAGTTTGATCCATCGCTTCTCTCTATTTTTTGGTCAAGGTGTAGCTCATGTCCATATTTGATTGAGAAGATGGTAAAGAGGTACTCAACTCACTAGGATTTCTCTTTGGGTCAAACCAAGCCTCAAACTAGCTCCTAGGTGATTGATCAAAGATGAGTTTCTTTCCCTTTCTCTTTTGATGAGTTTGGACTAAGGGTAATTGTTCAAAGACAACTTGAGGTCATTTTCCTTGACTAAATTGATATCTTGTCATAATCGACATGAAAGGAAAAGACCCTTGGTGATGAGATGACCTAATGAAATGTCAATACCAAACTAGGATAGTGAAAGTGTTCAATTGTCCAAAAAGAGATGGTAAGATAAAAAGCTGCAAAAGGTGTAAACCAACACTGCCACAGAGGTGTATAATAAAAGGATGAGTATCCTAACACATATGGACCAGGAGCCAAATATATCTGAAATTGAAATTGAAATTTGATGGAAGTGAATTGGACAAAAGAGTACTGAAACTCTCCAAGTGTGTTACTAAAAAATCTAAAGGTGTACTTTTTCAATAAGGATAATTCCTAACTTATCGATGCCAAGCAAGACTACTTTTGTAAAATTAATGAACACTAATTCAAGGGGTCTAAAAATAGGAACCCAAGGTACAAATAGGTTTCTAGCAACAAAGTAATTCACCTACTAAAATCTGGTCGACTAAGGAAAGACTGAAAATTGCATAAACCAGACAGATAGCAAAAAGACTCTGTGCGACAGTTTCCAAGCTAACAGTACAATAATTTTTGGCCAGGCGATATTTCACCGTAAGTAGTGTGATGATTTCCAGGTAGCCTATGCGATACTTTCTAGGCAAGCAGTGCGATAGTCTTCCAGTGATGAACTATCACACGATAATTCTCAGTACAGTGTGCGATACAGTTTCAAGATCATACAACTCTTGACCAATGAGTGCTAAAAATCTCAGTTTTAAGGGCAGTTTGTTCAAAATTTCAATTTGAAGGTTGGATTTTTTTATTTCAAGCATAGTGACAGCAGTAAATAGATAGGTTTGCAAACAGTAGGTGATCAAACATGTCATAAAAGACTTGCACAAGGGAAAAAGCAACCTTGCCAAGACAAGCAATTGTGATATCAAAGCAATAAAATCCTATGAATGCTATCGTGATGTTTGATATTTGAGAATGTTTACACGGGTAGATCACAACGAGAACACTTCAAGCACTTACTAGCCTAAAAATACAATGGCTCAATACTTAACAACTTGGCCCACACTTGATGCTCCATTGCCTCACACAAAGTGGTTAACCACAATAGATATTGGCTTTGTCATGGAAGTGCCAATGACACAACCAAAGGAACACAGATAGTGAGTAATCTTGGGGTGATCTGGGTTAGTCCACTAGGATCAATCCTTGCACCAAGAAGCTAAGCGAAAAAATAGGGTGGCTTCTATCTATGGTTATTAATAAGGGCTTCCATTTGTAATACCCCTCTTTCTCCCCAAAGGGACTCCTTACCTTGCGGCAAGTAATGGACCTCGCGGCCACAAGAGTACCTTAAGCATTCTTGCTCAACATTTTCCTCATGGTCACAATCTCACAAGTACTCACATCAAGTGAAGACAAGTACTACATCTACCAAGGTTTTGTCCTTGATAGCCTTGAGTTTATAGTGGGTTGGAATAGCCGGCAAAAAGCTTGTCCCCACTTGGGTCGTTCCTCTTGATTGCTCAAGAGCAAGCCCTCTAAAGGATTATAAAAGCTAAACAAAGAGTGGATCAACCTTTGAGTTTCAGGATTTCTATTTCACCTCAAGGGTGAAGAGCATAATCTCCTAGCTCAAAAATATCTCCCAAACACACCAAGAAAAGGTTCAATTACCCTCCTACTTTCAAAATCTAAAGATGGGTCAAGATTTTTTGGTTCACCACAAGGGTGAAGAGCATACTTCTCCTACCACCCAAAGATTCCTACAACAAGATATTAAGTGCCTAATAAATGAAACAACTAGTATATGCCGCACTCAAAAGAAAGCAATTAAATAAGCACTTGATAGGTTTTTATGCTTTGGTCAGCCTTGCAAAAACTGTTAGTATCCCTTGTGCATTTGGAGCTTTGACATGCGTTCTTTTAAGCAAATAATTTCAAGCAATAGGAGCACCTACAAGCACAACTTGTTAGCCCTACAAGGGTTAGCACATCAAAACCAAATGAAATCTACAAATAGATCCCTGTTCTACAACATCAAATCAGAAATCTGAATCAAACCAAGTAAATCTTGCAAAGAAATGATAAAAATTGCTCACTGCCAGGCTCGGGTGATATTTCTATTAGAGAAAGGATCGTGCGATATTTCATTCTATACTGGTGCAATACTATATCTCTTTGTGACAATTCTTGATACTTGCCTGTGACAGAGAATAAAACAACAGTGCGACACAATCTGCCAAAGCATGTGATATTTTAACTGGTAAAATATCGCACTGGTATATAAGAAACTATCATACGACACTAGAAAACTGTCGCATGATAATTCTATCAGAAAAAATTAGAGAGCAAATATTGATGAAAAAAATGACGGAAATGCATAAAAAGAAGGACAAAACAAGAGTGTTCTACCCCACAGTGGGCGCCAAAAATGTACACACTAAATAGTGCACTTCTCTAAGTCATCACTTTCAAGGGAATCCATGAATGGAAAACCTTAAGAAAGTGACCTAGAGCTCCTTAGGCATGGAGTCATAAGGATGTTGATGGTGCTCTCAGCTAGAGCTATTGAAGTATGCAACCTTTCTAGTAAACCACACAATGGGAGATTCAAAGAGACAAGGGCAAGAATGCCAATATCCTCAAGAATCAATGAAAATGCAATGCAACTATACTAAGAATGAAGATGCAAGCTAAGCTATGAAAAGGAAAGTATTACAAACCCTTGCTAATTAATCTATGTGAGCTAATCTAGAGCATAAAAAAAACTAAGCTAGATGCCATGAAAGCTATGATGCAAGAAAGAAACTAGAATGCAAGAAATGATCTCCAAAAGCTCCAAAGTCTCCAAGAAATCCTGCAGCATAAGATTAGCATCAAAAGTTGGGATCTAAGAATGAGAAAAGAGCTCTCCTTTTAAAGGAATTGAAAAGGAATGGACCATGGAGATTAGGAGGCAAAAGATTTAATCAAGGGTGGAGGTTGAAAGAGGAGCAATCCATGTGCACAAATATCCTCCAATGGGAAAATAAGAGTTGACTTTTGTGTCCATATGAGACAAAAAGTGATTTTCTTCTTTTTATAAAATAAGAATAATGCTTTATTTGTGCAACTTAGGATAAGAGGAAAAGTGGGGTCTTTTTATTTAATAAAAGGGGAGGAAATTCCTTTTAAATAAATAAAGACTTAGGATAAAATGGTTAGCCCATGGAAAATAATTGAATAAATGATAAAACTAAGATTTGATCAAGGAAATTGATATTATTAAAAAATGTTGCTTTTTGAAAATATTGATTCAGGGATTTGATAAATTGTTGAATGGGGGCCCAAAATCTAAGGGACCATTTTAGGGTGCATATAGTTTCTACCAAGAAACAAAATTTTATGGTCTTATGGTCAATTATATGAATTAATGAAGTGGCACTATTTCTATAATAGAGCCTTCCTTCTCTTTCGATCACTTATATATAATATTAGTAGAAATAAATAAGAAGCTCTCTTGAAATTGATCTCACAGTAAGTTTAGGTAAATGAAATTAACTGTACACACTCTTTTTTAATACTGCACTTTTAAATTTTTCTCTTTCTTCAATACATGCAATTGTTTTGGTTATCAATTATGACATTTTATCTTCTACATGTTCACACTTGTTGATCAAGAAGAGGAAGTAGATAATATTTAAAGTTACAAATACAACATTTTATGTGTTTCCATGCATTTCAGTGCTACTTTTTTTAGGACCTTCAAAAAATGCAGTACAACATTACTCTTAAGTTTAATTCATCTAAAATGGATGTTGCTATGTACAAGACTGCCTACTACATTGAAACACATTTGTAGACTGACACTTTTATACACTTCCTTTTATTATTTAAAGCTTTATTTACGCTTTCAAATATTACACCTATCAGTGTACCCCTTGCACCTTCTTTGGGTGCAAGTGCTAGTAAATATCTTCACCGAGAAATGCATACACTTGCTACTAATAGTTAATTATACTAAAAACACACATTTCCATTTGGTCATTGACAAACTTCCCTTGTCTGTACACACACACAAACCATCTTCCTTTTGCAATTGGTAGATAATCACCTACAACCAAAACCATCAATAACAAAAAATACAAAACCATTTACTAGCCCAGATCTGTTGCTGGGCTCTGATGCAGAGGCTCCAAAGAAGCCTTCAAATCTACATCTTCAACCACTAAGTTCCTGTCAAAAAATATTGATTTAAAGAGGCCAACTTGTTAATCATTGCATTCATTCTTCAACACTAAACCTTTCAATCAATCTTGTTCTTCATCCACTGATAAGACTTGTCTATTTTCTAATAAGCTTTCCTTTATTCTGATAAGAACTTAGTTTACTGATAAGATTCATCTTCTTACCTATAAGCCTTTATCACTTCCAACTGATTAAATCATCATCATCTAAATTCATTATAGAGGGCCATCTTAACCTTTTCTTCTAAGCATCTTCAGAAATCATATCCAACAATCAACTCAACAAATTCTTCCATAGAATTGAAACCAAAGGAAGCCAAATAAAAATTTCTCTCAAATCAAGATCTTCATGGTCGATTATGAATTGGTTTCCAAAACACAAACAAAATTGATACTAAATGAAATTAAATCAATTTGAATATTATCGTTACACAACCGATTCTCAATTGGTTTAATCAATAATTCTCATCGACACAGAGATTATTAAAAATCTTATCAAACTTTATTAATTGACAATATATGTTACAAAATTCCAAAACATATAAACTAAATCTCCATACCATGCTTGTTCCACAATCTATCTTTCATGCGGAGATCTATGGACTCTTGATACCTGCAGGTGATACCCAAAGGGTTGTCATTTCAATTACATTTTTCATCCACCCTCCATTTCGTGTCATGTTCTACACAATCTAGCCCTTTTATAATCTATCACAAGCAGTTACAAACTCATTCGATTATCATGACCGATTAAACATTCCTAACTACCCACAAGACTGATGGAAACCAACTCTTCATCAATTTGTTGCATTTTGACAACTTTTTTCTTATTGACACAAATGACCTTAAACCCTTACATGGACTTTATCAACATATCAAAATAAACTATTTATGACCTTTTACATCTTGTTTGCCCTCTCATGGGTCATTTTGCAACTTTTGACCATATAGACCAAATCAAGACCTTATGACAACTTTGACAAAAATGGCTCATTTAGCCTTACATCAATGGACTTAATACATCACAAATGAACTTATGAAATAAAATGGATCATGTTATGATCTCATACTTCTTTGGAACCTCCTAGTGATTTTCCTTGTACCTAGGTGCTCTCGCACCATTGACACTTAGTGTGGACGACCCCCAAAAATCAAAATTTGTCTTTTTTTCCTCTATTCCCATTTGCTACAAATAATCATCAAATTCAAGGAGAGAATCATTAGGTGTGGGTGCATTAATTTTGATGTTGCATTTATATTATTATATTTATTATCTAATTAGCATCGTTGGCATAATTTGATCTATCCTAGAAATGGGGACATTCTGGAAACTCAGAAACTTAAAACTTGTTCATGTTGTTCAATGGTATTTATGTTTGAGTTTTGATAATTTTTTTGACTTCCACTCTCATGTGAGCTCTCAATTTAAATTATTTAACACAAATTTTATTAATACCTTTTTTTCTCAAAACTAATTCAATTTTACTTGTAAAGTTCCTTGAATATAGTTTTAAACATTTTTATTCTCACTTAGAGGTTTTATTTGGTCCATAATTTGATCCCACACTTACCCTATAGTTCCTATTTTAAATTTGTACCAAATGATATTCATTCTATTTTGTAGATTTTTTATGGAGCACCCATTATGAGGATAATATAAAAATCATTATTCATGATCCATATCTTTTAATTTTGTTTTCATCTCATGTTGATTGTGTTTTACTTTTATATGCATCCTCATGGAAGTTTGCATTTGATTCCAAGTAGAGGGAAATTTAATGGTGAAAATTATATACCCATTCCCTTTTTCCTATAGTTTTAGGTGTACTTTGATTAGTGTGTCTTTTATACAATAAAAAGTCACTCATGATCTAATCCTAGCCTATCCATATCATCATTCATCCCTAGTGAACAATTCCAAATCATAAATCTCTCTTTTAAACCCTAGTTTAAATCTATAAGTGTAAAATTGAATATGGTAACTTTTATGCATACAAGTTTAAATCATAATTTTTTGTCTTAAATGTTAAATCTTAAATCAAACCTTGTTAACTTCTTCTTACTAGTTGTCATGAGCAAATTTAATGGATAGGTATGTGGATTTGTGCATTATGTTGTTGTATATAAGGACACTCCTTATCTATTTCAAATCATTCATAACAATATGGTAGAGAATCTTAATTGCATCATGTTCTTATATCATCATCCTAGACATACTACATTCATGTATATTGTCTTCAATCTTGGTTCAAAGTCATTAAATCAATTTGTCTGGTTCGGCTTGACCAAATGAGAATAAATCATTTCCTAGCAAGTTCATAAATGATGTCTCTCAACATGACGACACATCAATCATAATTATGCATAATAAATTATAGCGCATTTACAATAATTGTCAATTACGTATCAATATATTTTCATGGACATATTCACGATTTATCACTAACTTCCCTTCCAAAATTGTAAAAGTTAATTTCACATACCTATTAGTCAATTTATTTCTATCATATTCAACAACATGTTTCTCCATCCAAATGTTAACTAAATATCAGAGTTGATTTATCTAAATTTTAAAATTAAACTCTCTATTTATTCGAACTCAATTATCTTAAGATTTTAATAATTCCACTCTATATTTATTCCAACCATGGCATATTTAGGTAAGTGTGGTGTTATACCATTAGATTTTAATAATTCCACTCTATATTTATTCCAACCATGGCATATTTAGGTAAGTGTGGTATTATACCATTAGATTTTAATAATTCCACTCTATATTTATTCTAACTATGGCATATTTAGGTAAGTGTGGTGTTATACCATTAGATTTTAATAATCTCACTCTATATTTATTCTAACCATGGCATATTTAGGTAAGTGTGGTGTTATACCATTAGATTTTAATAATTCCACTCTATATTTATTCTAACAATGGCATATTTAGGTAAGTGTGGTGTTATACCATTAGATTTTAATAATTCCACTCTATATTTATTCTAACCATGGCATATTTAGATAAGTGTGGTGTTATACCATTAGATTTTAATAATTCTACTTTATATTTATTCTAACCATGGCATATTTAGGTAAGTGTGGTGTTATTTCATTAGATTTTAATAATTCCACCCTATATTAATTCCAACCATGACATATTTAGGTAAGTGTAGTGTTATTCCATTAAGACAAGAAATAGTCCATAAATAATTGTTGGATAGCCATCTAACAATTAGTATGGTATATTTTAGAGTTTTTCAATTGTGGTTGCAACCACTTCATCCAGATGATAGTTAGAAAATGTGTTAAGAAACAATGTACTACCAAATGATGGCAACCTTTCAACCTATGCTGTTGGATAGAATTGTATTAGATTATTTAGCAGCCACGTGCGACCCATCTTCCCCGTGATGCCAACCGATTTTCCAAATTTACCGGCACCGCTTTCCTCTTTCTCGGCGTAAGACTGCCGGGAAGTCTTAAAAAGCCAGCGTAATCACCGACAAATGCATGCCCTTGCTACTAATACTCTACTCAAAAAAACACATCTCCATTTGTAGACACAATATAGAATGCTTCAGTTTCTGATTTTTAAAAGAGTAAACTTAACCACAAGTTTGTTAAATACTCTTATCGATTGAGCTATTTTCTTCCAAATGGAAAAAAACAAAACTTTTCATACATGCATAAATAGACCCTCGCAATTTCAAATAAACCCAAGAAAAATGAGCGCCAATTAATTTGATAACAACTTAACCAATCAGTAAATCCTAATATAGTAGATACCCTTGCAAATATTCCATCAAATTCAAATCCTTTCCCAAATCATTTCTGTTGGGATGCCCGTCTGTTTACCCACTTGCCACACAATCAGCCATTATTTTCCCTGGACAAACTATCCATGATCATCTCTTATCCCTTCCCCTTCTCCAACCAAATACACAATACAAATTATAAATGGCCTCTCAAATCCCCCACCATATCAGATTCTTCTCCATTCCTTACCAATGGCGCCTGCAACGCTTACTCTCCTCATCCTATCACTCTTCTCCACAGCCAACTCTGAAACAACCTCAGATCTGATAAACTCCATATTACCCTACGCAGAAACCCAGTACAAAAAAGTTGCAACCCAACAAGCCCCCCTCCTCCGCCAATCTGGGAAACCCTATACTGGAGTTTTCAAACTTTTGGACTTTTGAAGTTTGAAAAAACAATCGAACTCCAAAAGTTTGAATGTGTGGTCTTTTGTTTACAAGGTGTAGGAAATTCGAAGGTCCCCCTCTCCTTTAGAGCTTCGAAGTGCCAAACTCCAAAAAATCCAGCAAACTTCGAAACTCTAAAAAATCCAAAAAACTTCTAGACTTTGAAAACACTGGCAAACTTTTGGACTCTGAAAATTCTAGCAATACCTTAGCCAAATGCAAGGTGATCGACCTTTCAAGGTTTCAAAGATCCCTGGACCTTTTGAAAAAGAGCTAAAAACAACTAAGCCTAAGAAAAACTCAATCTAAACACTAAAACCTAGAGGAAAAGGACAAGCTCAAAGGAAGAGAGGCCTCTCAGGAAATCTAAAAAAAGAAATCATCTAATTATCAGGAGCACCACCGAGGCTAACAATCTAACTTATTGGATACCTAGCCAGGCTTACCCTAAGGACTCAAAACCACCTAAAAGGTTGAAAGACCCTAAAATAAGGGGTCTCTATTTGACCAAGTGGCCAAAATACGGTGGGTATTGTGGAACCACAACAAATAGCCCCAGCAAAAGGAGAAATGACCAAGGCATTTCTTTACCATCAAACTACCTCTATAAATTGTCTTGTAATAAACTGAACACAAGCACCATTCATGAAAACATTATTCCACCAACTTTTCAAAATTGAAGTCATTTGTTGTTTCATCCAATGTGTGCATCTTTATGTCCATTCCTTCGATACTTGGATGAAGATTAATTAGATAAGAAACACTTGGAACCAATCTTTGCTTACTTTCATAGGTTTCCACAATCTCATTCTAACCTTTCTCTTATGTCAATCAGACATTCATAGCCCCAGTAGAGGTTGCTAGAGTCACCTTCTCTATCTTTTGACAAGATGTAAAATTCTTTTATTTTTTAGAGGGCTCTTTCAGAGTCAATATCATTTACATAGAAGGTGACTTGCTTGAGCCATTGTGCTCCAAATATTGTCACTTCTTCAATTATCTTCATTTTAGGACTTAATGGTATGCTAAGGTAGTGCTTAGGCTATGCTACCTTACTATTTGCATTTCTGATTTTTTCCTTTTCTTCTTTTCTCTTTTTTTGGATACCTAGGCAGTGATTAGGCTCTACCTCCCAAGCATTCAAACTTTTCTTTTTTCTGTTGACTTTGTCTTTATGTGTTCCTCCTTATGATTTTTTGTGTTCTAGTGTACATGTGCACTGAAGAGCTTCTGTCACTACTTGAGCTACTAGCAAATGGTGAGTACTCATGTCATCATCATCATCTAACATAGGCTCACATGCATATCTTACTTCTTTCTTTTGCCGCTTTCCCCTTCCTAGCTCTTCTTCCTTATCTATAACTTCTATCATGACATGGGTCCAAGAAGCTCTTCCCACTCTTTTCCATTAATTGTGGGCTTTTACTCTTCGTCCTAAGTAACTGGCATACCTTCGATGGCACCAAAAATCACCATTAGATTCTAAAATGTCCCTTTCTCTCACATTAATCTCTCTATTAAGAAGATTTTCTATATCTTCTTCGGTATATTGAATAGATGTAACTGCAATCCCATGTTCATCAAGAATATTCCTTGCACCATTGAGTGATATATCATGCAATTCCTTAATAGTTTCATTCTTAAGAAAATTCATAACTAGATTTTCCATAGCCAATTTTCTTCTTCATCATTGCAATATTTTCTCCTCAACTGCACATTTTGTAATCAGTTGATATACAATCACATTTTTCTCTTAGCCAATTCAATGGGCTCGCAATTAAACCTGTAAATCCATAAAAGGGTTGAAATTTGGATCCGATTTGATGCACCTTCGCTATTTGATCTATCCCTTCCCTTTCATTTCACTTGCTTTGCTTATTTTTCACATCATAGGCCAAGATTTGACAGTGGATATGACCTTGGTGCTATCGACGTTAATGGTAAATTTTACCTTTTAGCTATTATTTTTTGTCATTTTTATTGTATGATGCTTTTGTATATGAATTGTGGATATTCTTTAGGAAACATTTCATCCTTCTTGTAGGATGCCTTTGTATACAAATTTTAGAGAATCTCTATTTTGGAAAGAGAGAGAGGAAGAGAGAGTGCTCTCTATCTCTCTCTTTTCCTCTCAATTCAATATAGCGCGCACGCGCTATAGGGCGCGCGCGCTATTGAAAACTATGACTTTCATAGCGCGCACGCGCTATGAAAGCCATAGTTTTCAATAGCGCGTGCGCCCTATAGGGTGCATGTGCTTTTCAAGGCATTAGAATTTACCAATCCTAAGGCTTGGATTTGCCTTGGAAATCCAACCCAAAGGCTTGGACGATTCAAACAGGCCTGAGACGTGTTTTCCAACAAACATACAAAAAAATAACATGTTTTTTTGTGTGCTCCTCGTCAGGTTTACTCGTAGTTCAAGAACGTAAAAATCAGACAACATGATATTGTAGATCTCTCTGTTAGCTATCTAAGCATATAATTTATTTTGAATTTTGATTATGTTAAGTTTTTCAACTCTAATTTATTTTGTGTCTATGTCTATTTTTTGTAAAAAACCAATGTTTAGTATTTTGGGTATAGATTTTGGCTCGTTTATCAAATTTTGCAACAAGTTACATTTTTAGAAACTAGACTCCATTCTACACACTTTTAAAAAAAAAAAAAATTGATTTTTGATTAGTTTTAAATGATTTCTAGGGGGAGCACACAGAAATTTCATGTTTTTAGGATGTGTGCACTTCATAAATTCATAAAAAATTATACATTCATCAAAAAATTACCAAAAAATTCTGGGATAAACTATGTGGTGTTAGCTAACTTCTCACTGGAGCGATTAAAAAAATTCAAAAAAAAAGTTAACATTTTAGGGGGAGCACACCGGACGCTATGTTATGTTTTTTCACAAAAAATAGGACCACTTTTTGTGCTCCCCCTTTTTGAGGGCCTTAATCTGCACTATTTTCAAAATAAGTTAGTATTTTAGGAACTAGATTTAGAGTATTACAACTCTTATTTTTGTCGCATCTTAAAATTTTGAGTCTAACTATCTTCAATTTGTTGTTGAAGTTCAGAGTTTTCTGATTTCAGGAAAAAAGTGGCATCTTATACCCCCTTTTTGGTCCCCCATCTTTG
Organism: Chamaecyparis obtusa; assembly: GCA_027943335.1. NCBI lineage: Eukaryota > Viridiplantae > Streptophyta > Pinopsida > Cupressales > Cupressaceae > Chamaecyparis > Chamaecyparis obtusa. The sequence continues at coordinate 658,197 of BSBK01006148.1, read as the reverse complement.
TGCACTTACCCTAAGACTTTCCAAGGTTCATTTCCTTTCATATCCTTGAGGGTCCATTTAGCAGCCAATGCATATCCTTGAGCTTTAAGATCTCTCAGGCCTAAACCACCCAGTTTTTTAGGAGAACAGCACCATTCCCACTTAACACAATTCCTTTTCTTGTTACCATGGCCATCTAACCAGAGAAAGTTCCTCAGGATCCTTTCCAACTTATTGATTTGGTTATTTGCCATCACCCAAGTAGAGGCATAGTAAACATCATGAGAGGCAAGCACCTTCTGGACAATCTGCACTCTCCCTGCCAGTGATAGCATGTGAGACTACCACTTAGTGTGTTTGTACTCTATTTTTTTATAAATCCATTCCCACATGTCTTTAATGGAGGGATTGATAGCAAAAGGGATCCCCAAGTATCTTACAATGGTGGTGGGACCTGACCACTTCCATTCTCTACTAAGAAGCCATCCTGGGGGAGTATTTGACCAACCAAGAATCATGGATTTATGGGGTGCAATTTTGGCTCCTGAGGCTAGAAAAAAGAATTGAAGCCTATCAATGACATTATCCAAATTTTCTTCTTCTATCTCCAGGAAAAGAGCAGTGTCATCTGCAAACTGCTCAATAAGCAGGTTCTCTTCATTTGGAAGACAAATTCCTTTAACTAGATTTCGAAGACTAGTATCCTTGAGAATGAATGAGAGGGCATCAGTAGCAATGACATAAAGTGTTGGAGCAAGAGGGCATCCTTGCCTAATAGACCTCCCCAGGGGAATACACTCTAATAGTTCACCATTAACATCAATAACAGTAGAAGAGTCTTTAAATAGAATGTTAACCCATTTACAGAATACTTTAGGGAATCCAAAAGCTTCTAGAATGTTGACCACAAAAGGCCACTCAATTCTGTCATAAGATTTTTCAAAATCTAACTACACCATCGCTGCATTCTGCTTGTCAAATTTTGCCCAATTCATAGCCTCCCAGCTGGTAATGAGGTTGTCTAGGATATATCTGCCTTTTATGAAGCCATTTTGTGTCACTAATACCACTTCTTTGAGTATATCCCTAATTCTCCTAGCAAGTATTTCTGCAATAATTTTATATGAGATATTTAATAGTGTGATGGGTCTCCAGTTTTGCACCTATGATTTATCTCCATCCTTTGGTAGAAGTTTGATGAGTCCTCTGTTTATGCTTTCTCCTAGAGAACCAGCTTCGAAACCCTCTTCATACAATTCTAAAAGTTCATTAGAAATCCATTCCTTATTTTTTTTTAAGAATTCAACTGACAACCCATCAATTCTCGACGATTTATCATTAGCTAAGGCTCCAATAGCTTCATCAATCTCCTCAATTCTGATATCTTGCTCCAGTGTTCTAGCATGTTCTTTAGACACTTTCCTGGGGATAAGCTTGATGCACCTTTCCATGGCTTCAATGTTTTCTTGTTTATATTCGGAAGAAAACAATTGTTTATAATACTCTGTAAAAACACTCAAAGTTTCTTGATTATTTTTAGTCACTCCTCCTTCAAACTGAATACCCATAATCTCTTCTCTAGTATGTTTGGTTCTTATCAAATTAAAGAAGTATTTGGATCCTCTGTCTCCCTCTTTGATCCATCTTGCCTTGGCTCTCACTTTTTGTCCTTGAATTTTATAGTTCTGAATCTTTATGAGTTTGGCTTTAGTCTCTATGAGTGATTGCTCCAAGATCTGATCTTTCCCTACCTCTTGAAGTTGGTTTTCAATATGATTGTCTACTTTGGTAAAAATTCTCCTCCTGATTCCTATCCAACTTACTCTTCACCCCAATAAGCTAAAACATACTTTTCCAAGTGTCCACCAAAGAGTTCCACTTACCTCTAGCAGAGAGATTAGAATTGCAGAATTTGGATAGAGCAGTAGCAGTCCTGATAGCCTGGAGAGAATCCTCATCATCCAGCAGGGAAGTGTTAAGCTTGAAAGGGGCTTCCCTCCTACTCCTATAGGGCTGAGAATGATGTGATTTGAGAGAGATACACCCATGAATAGGGGAGTGATCAGACATGCTAACGGGCTTAACCTCAATAGGGTTTTGGCCAGGCTGACATTTTAATTCCATCCACAAATTGTTGAAGTAGATCCTGTCCAATCTACAATACACTCTACTTCTGAAGGACTGATTGTTACACCAAGAAAACCAAATGTTCTTATACTCATTTTTCATATTTTCCAAAGGGTCACTGACCTGAAATCTCCTTTTAAATTTAGACCAGAAGAAGAATTCATTACCTTTCCAATCATGTTTTTTGCCACCACTTTTATCCTGGTTATTTTCAATCATATTGAAATCACCAATGAAAATCCATTTTATGAGCGGTAGGTTACTAGCAAGCCAATCCCACAAGGTAGCTCTTTCCCTATAATCATTGGAAGCATAGATGTTACAAATTCCAATCTCTTGATCCTGCACCTTAAATTTAGCCCATATAGCTCTCTGGCAGGGGGATGTCCCTTTATCAGTAAGATTATCAATCCATTTACTTCCTATCAAGATAGCAACCCCTCCTTTACCCCTAGTGTGATAAGAGTAAATACAACTCGCTTGATTCCATATAAAATTTAAAGTGGTATGAGCTTTATATCCAGTAACCTTAATTTCCTGTAAACAAATAATATCTTTATTGCAGACCTTATTACACCAATTCCTAACCATATATTTCCTATTAGGCATTTCCAACCCCCTGACATTCCAACTATGTATATGCATCATCATGAAGATTTGGGGGGGTTGGAATTCTTACATAACCTGTTAAAACAATCAGGTAGCTCAATGCTTTCCACCTTATTATTTTTATCATTATTTTTTATGCTACTACTTCTTTCATATGATTTTTTTTTCCTTTTTGAGATAACTTCTACAAACCCTTCATCATCTCCTCCTATATCACTACAAGAAGAAGGGGAGGGGCTCTCTTCCATGGTGAGATCCTCTTCACCCATCGGATTCTGATTCAAAGACACCCCCTCTCCATATACTGGGGTTGACAAGTAGCGGGCTCCTTGGGAACAAGATTAGCAACAATAGCAACAACCTCAAAGTCATCTTCGAAGAGAGGATTGGATAAAGAAACAAACTTATCCAAAGAAGTGTCAAGGGTTCCATTGGTTCTAAGAGGCACACTATTGTCCTCACTGGGAATACTGAAATTGTCAACAATGTCTCTGTTACTAGGAATACCACTACTATTATCAGATTTACCAATGTCTTTGGTTTTGGATGGGGAATTTACATCTTTATTCTGGTTATCAAAGAAATTTTTAGAAACATTTTTTAAGGAACGACAGTCTTTCCTATTGTGGTCATTCATTTTGCAATGGAAACAGGCCCCAATGTCACCAAATCTTACAATAGCCCAATTCCACTTATCACCTTCAATGCTCAGAGCAATTTCATTAGGAAAAACAATGTCGGGGTTAAGAATGAGAAGGGCACGGGCATTAAGATGTGGAAGCGTAACTTTAGCTTCTTCTACTTGAAGCACAGAGCCAAGCGACTTGAGTAAATGGGGAATAAAATGCCAAAACTCCAGCTGTACATTCCTAAGTTCAACCTAGATTGGAGATGAATGGCAGAGGACCTTCTCAGTTTTGGAATTGGGTGACCACAGGAGGGCCCTAAACATAGTTTTCCCTACACTCCAATAACCTTTGTTCAAAACTTTTTCCTGTTTAGTGTGATTTTTAAAAAAAATGACAAACAATCCTCTCTGAATCATTCTACAAAAACCAACTCTGATGCCAAGTTTTTTACCGCAGACATTACCAATCCAGTCATCAAGAAATTTCCTAGCCGGTAAAAACTTTAAATCCATACAAACAAAAAACACTGCAATATTCTTTAAGTGAGATTGTTCGGTTTTGATAGCAGTTACCATATCTACATTCGGGGAGAGTTCAAGAATCTTAGCACCAGGCATTAGATTCTTACCTTCCTCTCTGCCTTCTTTCTCTCCTCCGACTCCCACTGCAGGAGCAACACTAGTTTCTCCTCCAGGTCTATTTCCATTGGCTCCGGCAGACCCTCCTCCATTTTTACCAACAACCTCAAACTGCGTTGTCTCAGGAAGAACTGTTTCTTCCGCCACCACTTCTCTATATGAAGGTCAACTAAAACCTCCACTACCAACCTTCATCCCTTCATTAGATACTTGATCATTATTTTTCTTGTCATTTCCATCATTAAAACCCTCTACGGCCATCAGAATAGATCGTGGGAGGTTGATAGAGGATCTCCTACAAGATGGCCTTCATCTCAAATGAAAAGAGAATTAAACACACACATGTGCATCAGAGCCGAAGCCCAACGGGAAATAATGGTGAGAAGTGGAAGGAAAAAGCAAGGAGCACACGAACGGAAAACACAAAACAATAAAAGGGAAAGAAACAAAATAGAAAACAATAGCACGAGAAAAAAGGGAACAACACAACTCCACCCAACAAAGAAGCCACCACGGTAGCAATACAGAGGATCCACGGGTCCCTCCACCTACGTCAACGATGGTGCGAAAATTGAGCGATCAGACTTTCACCAAGTTGCAGAGCAAAAATCCTTATCGTTGTACACACTCTTTTTTAATACTGCACTTCTAAATTATTCCCTTTCTTCAATTCATGCAATTGTTTTGCTTATCAATTATGACATTTTATCTTCTACATGTTCACACTTTTTAATCAAGAAGAGGAAGTAGATAATATTTAAAGTTACAAATATAATATTTTTTATGTGTTTCCATGCATTTCAATGCTACTTTTTTTAGGACCTACAAAAAAGCAGTGCGACATTACTCTTAAGTTTAATTCATCTAAAATGGATGTTACTATGTACATGACTGTCTACTACATTGAAACACATTTTTAGACCGATACTTTTATACTTTTCCTTTTATTATGCAAAGCTTTATTTATGCTTTCAAATATTACACCTATTAGCGTACCCCTTGCACCTTCTTTGGTGGCAAGAGCTAGTAAATATCATCACTGAAAAATGCATACCCTTGCTAATAATACTCAATTCTAGTAAAAACATACATTTTCATTTGGCCCTTGACAATTTCCCTTGTCTGTACATACACACAAACTATCTTCCTTTTGCAACTGGTGGATAAGCACCTACAACCAAAACCATCAGTAACACAAAACACAAAACCATTTAACAACCCAAATCTATTGCTAGGCTCTTATACCAATCTGATGCAGAGGCTCCAAAGAAGCCTTCAAATATGCATCTTCAACCACTAAGTTCCAGTTAAAAAATATTGATTAGAGGCTAACTTGTCAATCCTTGCATTCATTTTTCAACACTGAACCTTTCAATCAATCTTGTTTTTCTTCTGCTGATAAGATTTGCCTATTTTCTGATAAGCTTTCCTTTGTTCCGATAAGAACTTAGTTTACCGATAAGATTTATCTTCTTACCTATAAGCCTTTATCACTTCTAACTAATTAAATCATCATCATCTGAATTCATTATAGAGGCCGACGTTAACCTCATCTTCTAAGCATCTTCACAAATTATATCCAACAATCAAATCAACAAATTCTTCCACAAATTTGACAACAAAGGAAGCCAAGTAAAACCTTCTCTCAAATCGGGATCTTCAAATGGCCAATTATGAATTAGTTTCCAAAATGCAAACAAAATCAATACTAAATGAAATGAAATCAATTTGAATATTATCATTACACAAGTGATTCTCAATCGGTTTAATCAATAATTCCCATCGACACAAAGATTATTAAAAATCTTATTAAACTTTATCAATTGACAATGTATGTTACAAAATTCCAAAACATATAAACTGAATCTCCATACCATGCTTGTTCCACAATCGATCTTTCAGATGGAGACCTTTGGACTGCTGATACCTGCAGGTGACAGCCAGAGGGTTGTCATTTTAATTACATTTTTCATCCACCCTCCATTTTGTGTCATGTTCTACACAATCTAGCCCTTTTATAATCTTTCACGGGCAGTTGCAAACTCATTCGATTACCATGACCGATTAGACATTCCTAACTACCCCCAAGATCGATGGAAACCAACTCTTCATCATTTTGTTGCATTTTGACAACTTTTTGCTTCTTGACACAAATGACCTTAAACCCTTACATGGACTTTATCAACATATCAAAATAAACTATTTATGACCTTTTACATCTTGTTTTCCCTCTCATGGTTCATTTTGCAACTTTTGCCTTATGACAACTTTGACAAAAATGGCTCATTTAGCCTTACATCAATGGACTTAATACATCACAAATGATCTTATGAAATCAAATGGATCATGTTATGATCTCAGACTTCTTTGGAACCTCCTAGTGATTTTCCTTGTACCTTGGTGTTCCCACACCATTGACACTTAATGTGGGCGACCCCCAAAAATTAAACTTTATCTTTTTTGTCCTCTTTTCCCATTTACTACAGATAAACATCAAATTCAAGGAGATAATCATTAGGCATGGGTGCATTAATTTTGATGCTACATTTATATTATTATATTTATTATCTAATTAGCTTTGTTGGCATAATTTGATATGTCCTAGAAATGGGGACATTCTGGAAAGTCAGAAACTTAAAACTTGTTCCCGTTGTTCAATAGTATATATGTTTGAGTTTTGATGATTTGTTTGACTGCCACTCTCATATGAGCTCTCAATTTAAATTATTTAACACAATTTCTATTAATACCTTTTTTTGTCAAAACTAATTCAATTTTACATGTAAAGTTCCTTGAATATAGTTTTAAACATTTTTATTCTCACTTAGAGGTATTATTTGGTCCATAAAGATCCCACACTTACCCTATAGTTCCTATTTTAAATTTGTACCTAATGATATGCATTCTATTTTGTAGATTTTTTATGGAGCACCTATTATGAGGAGAATATAAAAATCATTGTTCATTATCCATATCTTTTAATGTTGTTTTCATCTCATGTTGATTGTGTTTTACTTTGATATGCATCCTCATTGGAAGTTTGCATTTGATTTCAAGTAGAGGGAAATTTAATGGTGAAAATTATATACCCATTCCCTTTTTCCTATAGTTTTAGGTGTACTTTGATTAGTGTGTCTTTTATACAATAAAAAGTCACTCATGTATAATCCTAGCCTATCCATATCATCATTCATCCCTAGTGAACAATTCCAAATCACAAATCTCTCTTTTACACCCTAGTTTAAATCTATAAGTGTAAAATTGAATATGGTAATTTTTATGCATACAAGTTTAAATCACAATTTTCTGTCTTAAATGTTAAATCTTAAATCAAACCTTGTTGACTTCTTACCAATTGTCATGAGCAAATTTAATGGATAGGTATGTGGATTTGTGCACTATGATGTTATATATAAGGACACTCCTTATCTATTTCAAATCATTCATAACAATATGGTAGAGAATCTTAATTGCGTCGTGTTCTTAAATCATCATCTTAGACATACTACATTCATGCATATTGTCTTCAATCTTGGTTCAAAGTCATTAAATCAATTTGTCTTGGTTTGGCTTGACCAAATGAGAATAAATCATTTCCTAACAAGTTCATAAATGATGTCTCTCAACACAACGACACATCAATCATAATTATGCATAATAAATTATAGCACATTTACAATAATTGTCAATTATGTATCAATATATTTTCATGGACATATTCACGATTTATCACTAACTTCCCTTCCAAAATTGTAAAAGTTAATTTCGCATACATATTAATCAATTTATTTCTATCATATTCAACAACATATTTCTCCATCCAAATGTTAACTAAATATCATAGTTGATTTATCTAAATTTTTTAATTAAACTACATATTTATTCGAACTCAATTATCTTAAGATTTTAATAATTCCACTCTATATTTATTCCAACCATGGCATATTTAGGTAAGTGTGGTGTTATACCATTAGATTTTAATAATTCCACTCTATATTTATTCCAACCATGGCTTATTTAGATAAGTGTGGTATTATACCATTAGATTTTAATAATTCCACTCTATATTTATTCTAACCATGGCATATTTAGGTAAGTGTGGTGTTATACCATTAGATTTTAATAATTCCACTCTATATTTATTCTAACCATAGCATATTTAGGTAAGTGTGGTGTTATTTCATTACGACAAGAAATAGTCCATAAATAATTGCTGGATAGCGATCTAACAATTAGTATGATATATTTTAGACTTTTTCAATCGTGGTTGTCACCCACTTCATCGAGATGATGGTTAGAAAATGTGTTAAGAAACAATGTACTGCCAAATGATGGCAACCTTTCAACCTATGCTGTTGGATAGAATTGTATTAGATTATTTAGCAGCCACGTGCGACCCATCTTCCCCGTGATGCCAACCGATTTTCCAAATTTACCGGCACCGCTTTCCTCTTTCTCGGCGTAAGACTGCCGGGAAGTCTTAAAAAGCCGGCGGAATCACCGACAAATGCATGCCCTTGCTACTAATACTTCACTCAAAAAAACACATCTCCATTTGTAGACACAATACAGAATGCTTCAGTTTCTGATTTTTAAAAGAGTAAACTTAACCACAAGTTTGTTAAATACTCTTATCGATTGAGCTATTTTCTTCCAAATGGAAAAAAACAAAACTTTTCATACATGCATAAACAGACCCTCGCAATTTCAAATAAACCCAAGAAAAACGAGCGCCAATTAATTTGATAACAACTTAACCAATCAGTAAATCCTAATATAGTAGATACCCTTGCAAATATTCCATCAAATTCAGATCCTTTCCCAAATCATTTCTGTTGGGATGCCCGTCTGTTTATCCACTTGCCACACAATCAGCCATTATTTTCCCTGGACAAACTGTCCATGATCATCTCTTATCCCTTCCCCTTCTCCAACCAAATACACAATACAAATTATAAACGGCCTCTCAAATCCCCCACCATATCAGATTGTTCTCCATTCCTCTCCAATGGCGCCTGCAACCCTTACTCTCCTCATCCTATCACTCTTCTCCACAGCCAACTCTGAAGCCACCTCAGATCTGATGAACTCCATATTACCCTACGCAGAAACCCAGTACAAAAAAGTTGCAACCCAACAAGCTCCCCTCCTCCGCCAATCTGGGAAACCCAAGGCGTACCCGTTCGACGGAGAACCCAGTGAAGACAAATGGTGGTCGAGTAACAGAGAAGGGTGGACGGCGGGATTCCTCGCCGGCACATTCTGGCATTTTTCATCACTCGCCGCCGACGCCGCCGACGCCGCCGATTGGCAACGGCGCGCCGAAACAGCCCAGCATGGCCTCCTGCCAGTCCAATACTTTAACCAATCCCACGACATCGGCTTCATCATGTTTTCCTCTTTCGGCAACGCTTTCCTCCTCACCAAGAATTCAGACTACGTGCCGCCGCTGAAGACCGCCGCCGCCACTCTCGCCAGCCGTTACAACAAAAATGTCGGCTGCACGCGCTCGTGGGACAACAAAGCCGGCGCGCCGGCGGAGCGGTTCGAGGTGATCATCGACAACATGATGAACTTGGAGCTGCTCTTCTGGGTCGCCAATTATACTGCGAATGCCACGCTGTACAACATCGCCGTCTCGCATGCCACGCGGACTAGCTCTGAACACGTCAGACACGACGGGAGTACGTGGCAAGTCGTCGCATTCAATTCCAGCGATGGGTCAGTGATGGAGAAGTATACTGTTCAGGGGTATGGTAACTCCTCCACTTGGGCTCGCGGTCAGGCCTGGGCTATTTACGGTTTCACCATGGCTTACCGTTATACGAGAAATGAGAGCTTTTTGCAGACTGCCCAGAAAACTGCAGATTTCTTTCTGGGAGATCTTCGGTCTGGAGACATGGTTCCTTACTGGGATTTTGATGTTCCTTATGAGAAATCCTATCAGCCCAGAGATACTTCTGCTGCCGCCATTGCTGCGTCGGGACTTTTGGAGTTGGGGGAGTATTTGGGGGGAAAGTATAGAGATGCAGGGGTGAAGATTCTGGAGGATCTTGTGAAGTATAGGGCTGATAGGAGATCCGTTTTTAAGATTCCTGCAATCCTTATTAATGGGACGTCCCATTATAGCACAGGGCATTCTGACAGGGCTCTTATATTTGGAGATTATTACTTTGTGGAGGGGCTTCTCAGATTGTTTCGTTCTATTCATGTGTGATTTGTTCTAATGGACCGCTTTCCCTTCCAGTCTGTGCGCTTGATTGGCCATCTTCAGAAAAGCCTGTGCGATTCATAATGGGCTGTCTGTCCCCCAAAACTTCCTCAAGTTTATATCAATTATGTTGAGTTGTTCTTTCAAAATAATGATCATTATTGAAGATAGTAGTTTTCTACAATCTTTATATATTATTGTTCTCCAAGAAATTGTGTATTCTTTTTTATCAACATTTTGGATCACATTCTATGATCTTTCAGTCCTTCTCTAAAAGCAATTGTGTGTTCTTTTTTGCATTAATGTTTCAGATCACACTCTGTGTTACTTCATCACAATGAGAAAGCTGAAGGATTATGGAATGTGATCCAAAATATTGATGCAAAAAAGAATACACGGTTGCTTCTAAAAATAGCAGTATAGAATCATCATTGTGTTATAACTAGCAATCGCGGTGCACACTGGGTACGCCGAAGAGGAGTGAGAGGTTAGCTAGGAAAAAAATTATTTTTGCTTGTATATATTTATGATCTGTACACGAGATCAATCGGTAAAAAGAGATATAGAAGTAGAGAGAGGGAAAGATACATGAGCATAACTTGTTCACGCGGAGGATTGTTTAATATTGTTTTTGACATGTTATTCTTGTACGTTTAAGTTACCATAATTCACATTTGATTGTGCTATTACAATTGGATTGTTGGTTTGATTAGGCTCATGGATATATTTTGTCATTCATCTCTTTGAATTGCATGTTTTAGTGTTCTCTATTTGTTCAGTTGTAATATTGGGAATTTTTAAATTGATCTCTCTTGCAAATGGTTTCTATATTCTCTCAAAGAAAAAAGGGTGAGGCAATTTTGTCCTATAAGTTTGAGCAATCAATGTAAAGAGGGCATCCAAAGATCTAATTAAGAGGTTTAGCATGGATGAAAAATATTCAATTCATAGGGATCAAGCCCTTTGTTAATGGTTCTTTATCATCTAATCAACTATGAAGCATATTATATGATATTTTGAAAATGTTAAGTAGATTAAGTGCACAATTGCATATGAATTAAAGACTTATGAACCCTAATGATCAGAAGATGTTATTAGAAGAGAAAGTAAGTCATATAAGATTAGATGAGGTCACCAAAGATGTAAAGTCCTAAAGATTAATCTAGGGTAATAAAATTAAATGCACACTCATGAGCATGGATAAACCTAGATTAGATAGTTTTAGCTAAAGGCATGATAATTGAGACATTTATGCCATTCTAGGAATTAAAATACAGTGGATAAATATAGCTAGCTCTAGATTTTTTACAGACTAATGAATTGTTGCAACTTAACAATTGATGTTCTTGGGACTACAATGGATCAATGTTATTTGGGCTTTTCTCTCAAATTCAATATAAGATCTTTGTCCTTTCTAGATGAATTGTTGCAACTTAAAAATTGATGTTCTTGGGACTACAATGGATCAATGCTATTTGGGTTTTTCTCTCAAATTCAGTATAAGATCTTTGTCCTTTTTAGATGAATTGTTGCGACTTAAAAATTGATGTTCTTGGGACTACAAAGGATCAATGCTATTTGGGTTTTTCTCTCAAATTCAATATAAGATCTTTGTCCTTTTTAGATGAATTAATTGACATTCAAAGGTCATATCCATGTCTACAAAAATGTCCTTTGATGCATTGATTAGGTCCACAATTAGGGGAGAGGAGCCAAAATGTGTGCACCCTAACTTTGAGTGTCCACATGGGTCACCACATGGACCCCACACCAAATTCATTTTTTGCCACCCTAGATGGCCTATTTGGCAACCCCAAATCAAGAGTTGAGCCCATTTAGAATTAGCTTGCCACATGTTCAAACACGATTGGTCGAAGGTAGGCCAAACTTGCCATTTTGGTCCATTGACTAGGAGGTGCACGATAATCGAGGTGTACATAGGAGTTTTTCCTTACATGTAAGTTGGGGTGCCTGCATGGCATCTCGCCACAACACCACCCTATCCACCACCTTGGCTTCCAATACTTCTTGTGGCTACCTTAAGCTGCAACATGCAGCTGCATTTATTACACATCAAGTCACCTTAATTTCTCTTAAGGGGACACCTTTTAACATCTTAACTCCATTGAATACACTGCCTTCTTTGCAAATTGAGATGCCTAACATTTGTTTCATTCCCATCCGTTCTAGAGTCTTATATCAGTTGGGGGTCGAAACATGCATGGAAGAGAACCCTGTAAAAATGAAATTCCACCATTATCTTCTCAGTTATGGACCACCTTCCACTTCAAATTTGTAGGTACCTAACTGCTCTTTTTGTTCTTTTTAACCCGTTTTGATTCCATTTCCCATTTTCTCATTTCGTTTGTGAAGTTGTTATATAGGACAAAACTTCATCTACATGTAGGATGCTTAGGAGTTTGAGCTGAAGGAGACAAACGATGATGTCAAGCGGTGGGAGGAGATCTGGGAACTCCTTTACTATCTATTCTTCAAGGGAAGTGAGGATACTGCTCCTCACTAATGCCACCTCTAACCAATGTGACCAATGAAATCTATGTTGTTTAGTTTTCTTTGCTTGTTACGCTAACACTAACCTCCACTATCTATTTTTTGGATGTCTTTGATTACAAATTAGTCTTGTGTGTTTCTTTGTATTTTTTAACATGATTCATTGTGTAACACTATTAACCTCAAGGGAGTTGTACTCTTGTGTTCTAGTGCCACTGGCATGTTCACAAGGAAGGAAACTTGATTTTTATAGGTTTTCAAGAATCCATGTTCACATTTCACCTCCTACTATGCATATCAGTGTTGTACTATTCACATTTAACAACTATTATTGGTTTTTATTTCAAATGTTGGAGTTTAAGGGTTTAATAAGCTATCTGCTACATGGTTTAACTAGAATTGTTAATGGATTGCAGTTTCTTTTCATTTTGTCTATTGTAGGGTTCCATTTGTATTATTTCTGGTTTACTGGCTTTCAAATTATTTATGTGACATTTTTTGTGTATGGCTATGGCATTTTGATTCTTACTGGTTTCAAGATTTTTTTCCAATTTGTTTTCTTCGGGTTTTCATTTTTTGTGTTTTGCAAGTTTTCATTTTTTGCAATAATTTATTTATTTTTCGGCTTCTATTTGCCTACTAATAGATATAGAATTCGTTATAATTTATCAGTTCCATGGTTTCAGATTTAGTGTAAAGGGTTTTAAATTTCAATTCCAATGTTGGGGGTTAAGAGTTTAATAAGATATATGTTTAGTGGTTTCAATATGATTGTTATTGGATTCCACTTACTTTTCAAATTTGGCTATAGGTTATCAAATTTAGTGTTGAGGGTTGAAATTTCATTTCCAATGTTAGGGATTAAGGGTTTACTAAGTTGCCTATTTTATGGTTTCAATACAACTATTAATGGATTCTGAATTCGTATCATTTTATCAATTTTAGGTTATCAAATTGAGGGCTAATGGATTACAATTTCATTTCCAAAGTTAGGGAGTAAGGTTTTAATAACTTGTCTTTTTTTTGGTTTCAATTTGAGTAGTAAGGATTATAGAATTCATTTCAATTTATTGGTTGTAGGGTTTCAAATTTAGTGTTAAGGGTTTTCAATTTGAATTCCAATGTTGGGTATCAAGGGTTTATTAAGTTATCTTCTTGATGGTTTCAATGTGATTGTTAATGCTTTCCAAATTCATTTCATTTTATCAAATTTAGGTTCCTAATTTTAGTGTGAAGGGTTTGCAATTTCATTTCCACTATTAGGGATTAAGGCTTTCATAAATTGTTTTTTTTGCATTCAATTTCACTCTTAAGGGATATATAATTCATTTCAATTTATTTGTTGTAGGGTTTCAAATTTAGTGTTAAGAGTTTTCAATTTGACTTCCAATGTTGGGGATTAAGGGTTTAATAAGTCATATGGTTAATGTTTTCACTATGATTGTTAATTCTTTCTAAAATCATTTCATTTTATCAATTTTAGGTTCTCAATTTTACTATGAAGGGTTTGCAATTTCATTTCCACTATTAGGGATTAAGGCTTTGATAAGTTTTGTTTCTTTTGGATTCAATTTCACTCCTAAGGGATGGGTAAAAGTACAATAAGTTGTCGCCTTTTACATTGACTTGACAGACATGACCCAGTTTGACTCGACTGAGCTGTACACGGCCGAGTCCAACACAACCAAGTACATGTAGGTGCCACACGACACCGAATGGCACCTATGTGGCCTCATTGACTGGGCCAAGTGGTACTTGGTCGAATAGGACTCAGTCGAGTCCAAATGCTATTTTAAATAGAGAAAAGAGCCACAAGCCCCTCATTTGCACATTGAGGGGCTATGGGTACTCGACCCAGTAGGACTCAGCCCAATTGGACTCGGCCCAGTCCATCTAGGTGGCATGTCATGTTGGCAGCCAAACCTCCAATAACACAAAAAAACTAGAATTTTGCACTCTTGTTGTTCCTTTCTATGATCAAAATAGAAAATGTCAAAAAACTAAAAGTACCCTTTTCTAGATCTCAGAACTATGATTGTGGACATATAAATTTTATATTGTTTCAACTACAAAACATTAAACAAATTTTCTAAAAACTACATGTAGGTATATTAAACTTTGAGGAGACGTTGATTCAGAAAATATAGAAAAATGCTAAATCAATTCAAATAAAAATTAAAATCATAGACAACACTAGAGAAGAGAGTCATCTTCAAGAATATGTAATTTATTTTGTTTTTGGTATAGTTTTGATAGGGGAAAAGTGGTGGGAGACAAAAATTATTGATTTCAGGTAAGTTTGACTTTGAATACTTATAACGGGTAAACTATAGATCGAAAACACTTCTTTCTTTTTTCCTACACTAGATATATATGTCATCTAAAACATATTCTAGAATTTGAGGGAAAAACAATGTTTTACTTATAATGATTGGACGGGAAGTAAACTCCTTGATTTGTAGTATTTTTTAGGATATGAAAAATAGACCTAAAAATTTAAAAAAACATATTAATTTTTGCTCAAATTAATTTTTAAAAATTATAGGCATAAAATTCAACCTATTTCACACATTTCATCAGTTACATCATCTTCAAATTCTCAAAAGAAATGTGACTTTTATGCCCTTGAAGTTTTTCAGTTTTGGTGTTGTTAGCCTTTTCCTTTGTAAAAGGGTGACAACTTATTGTGCTTTTACCTGGATATACATTTCAATTTATTTGTTTTAGGGTTTAAAATGTAGTGTTAAGGGTTTTCAATTTCACTTCCAATGTTTGGGATTAAATGTTTAATAAGTTATCTGGTTAATGGTTTCAATGTCATTATTAATGCTTTCTGAAATCATTTCATTTTATTAGTTTTAGGTTCTCAATTTTACTGTGAAGGGTTTGCAATTTCATTTCCAATTTTAGGGATTAAGGCTTTGATAAGTTGTCTATTTTTTTAAAATTCATTTTCACTCCTAAGGGATATACAATTAATTTCAATCTATTGGTTGTAGGGTTTCAAATTTAGTGTTAAGGGTTTTCAATTTCACTTGGAAAATGTTTGGGATTAAGGGTTTAATAAGTTATTTGGTTAATGGTTTCAATGTCATTGTTAATGCTTTCTAAAACCATTTCATTTTATCAATTTGAGGCTCTCAATTCTATTGTGAAGGGTTAACAATTTCATTTCCACTTTTAGGGATTAAGGATTTGATAAGTTATCTTTTTTTGGGATTCAATTTCACTCCTAAGGGAGTACAACCTGAGTTGGCCTGTACAACTTGAGTTGGCCTAGTGGTGGAGAACTTGTACTCCTGAAAGAGAGGTCAGAAGTTCAAATCCCACAAGGGGGTAGGGTATGTACGCCTCATTTGTAGCGCAGTTAGGTGTCTTCAGCAAGGAGTACGAGGTAGTCCCATATCACTGTCACCATATGTAGACCCAAAAACATATGGTTGGTGTCGTGGACTATAAAATAAAGTTTAGAGTTTTTTTTCAATTTATTGATTGTAGGGTTTCAAATTTAGTGTTAAGGGTTTTTTATTTCAATTTAACTATTGGGGATTAAAGGTTTAATAAGTAATATGGTTAAATTTTGGTTGAAGGTAGTCAAAACTTGCCATCTTGGTGCAATTGAGATGTACGTAGGAGTTTTTCCTTGTGTGTAGACTAGGGAGGCCATGTGGAATTCAATTTCAATTTCACTCCTAATTGATATTGAATTCATTTCAATTTATTAGTTTTAGGGTTTAAAATTAAGTGTTAAGGGTTTTCAATTTTGATTCCAAAGTTGGGGATCAAGGGTTTAATAAGTTATATGCTTCATGGTTTCAATGTGATTGTTATTTGTTGAGAATCATTTTTACATGAGACAACAACTAGGAATTTGGATGAACAAATTCCCTTCTTAGAAGAATGATAAAATCAATCTCAAGGTTCCTTTTAAGTTGGGTCTCAACTGCCTGGATAGATCAATCAAAGATAAATGTGAAACTGCTCACGAGGAAACCTTTCCTGGTTTGATCTTGGGGAAGCTGCAAAACAATCTTAAAACAAATGATCTTTTTTGTATTTTCAGAATCTTTAAATGAAAACAATTTCCTAACATGAAAATTTGAATTAACTTACAGAGATTGATTATCTTAAAAGCATAGAAAAGAGTATGGTAACTAGAATTGAATGAAAGTTGCAAAAAGTAAACCTAATGGACATGAACCATCATTGCATAACCTTGTGAATTAAATTACCATGAAGATGAAGAAAACCCACAAAACATAGATTTGAATTACTCACAACCCTGGTTTTGTAGATGCAATCATCAATGGAAATAAATGCAAATGTAAGATTTTCAAAATTCATCAGATCATGAAGCCACTACGAATGCACGCACACATGAGACAAATTCATCTTGAAGGCACCAAAGAAAAATCTTCCCAATAATTCATCACAGCAAGATAACATAGCAATGATCAACACTAGATTAATGACTTCGCAGATCAAAATTACCATACAATCAATTGGCTCTTTGAAGCAAAAGAATGAGCAAACACATATTCAAGAACTTCGCAAAGATAGCAGAAAAATATCACACCACGATTGAGGCACCAATTGCATATAATTGTATTGCAAAAATAATCGACCACAATTACATTGTTCTTTTACAATTTATAGAACTTCACCTTTTAGGAAAATAATAAATTTGTAGCTAGGGTTTCAGCTACACATAAAAATGGAAATAAAATTAAATCTAAAGCTTACTAAAAGAAAACTACTCCTAAAGCAATCCTAAACCACCCAACATGGATCTTATCCACGTGCATTACAAATTCATGAGAAATCAAGGCTAAAAATGCATCAGAAAGCAAAAGATCCATGTTGGAGTTCCACCGTTTTCCCATTAAACTCTTCTTTAGAGCTTGGAGTTCTCCCTTAAAATATTCATCGCAATTCCTCTTCAAGAATCCAACTGATTAATATCCCTAAAGCTAGCAAAAATGACCCAAAACATGCGGTCAATCAAACTCAGAATCAACTCTTGAAGATTGAAACTTTCTAAAAGAAATGACCTAGAAATTTTGGATCCTGACCCTTACTCCGAAAAAATGACAAAGTCAAAACTTCCTTCTTGACAAAATTTTGGACTTTCAACGAACATCCAACAAACTCCAAAACTCCAAAAATCTGGCAAAAGGTTCAAAATTTTAGATTTTCGAACAACAAACATCCACCAAACTCTGAAACTCTAAAAAATCTAGCAAAAGGTCCAAAATTTTGGACAAACATCCAACAAACTCCAAAAATCTAAAAATCAGGCAAAAGGTTTAGAATTTTGAACTTTTGGACAACGAACATCCAGCAAACTTTGAAACTCTGAAAATCCAACAAAAGGTCTAGAATTTCAGATTTTCGAACATTGAACATCTAGCAAACTCTGAAACTTCAAAAATCCAACACTGAAAAATGGCTAAGTGTTGAAATTCTCTGAACTTGTCAAAATTAAACACTTAGTGTTTAGAAAGAATGTTGTGGTGAACTTTTTAAAACTTCTTTATCACTTCGTGGACTTCCAAAAATCTTAGTACTTCCATGGATGCCAGCTTCCCTTGTTGCTTCTTCATAAACCTCAAAAGGTGGGCACCAAACTTTTGCATGCAAAAGAAGTTGTCAGCAATGTCTTATTGAAAGCATGAAGAAAATTGTAACTACCTTGGATAACTACACAAACAAAAACCCTAAAGACAACAAAAAAGACCCTAAAAACTAAAAAACTAGACAAACTCTAGAACGAACCCTATACTGGAGTTTTCAAACTTTTGGACTTTTGAAGTCTGAAAAAACAATCGAACTCCAAAAGTTTGAATGTGTGGTCTTTTGTTTACAAGGTGTAGGAAATTCGAAGGTCCCCCTCTCCTTCAGAGCTTCGAAGTGCCAAACTCCAAAAAATCCAGCAAACTTCGAAACTCTAAAAAATCCAAAAAACTTCTGGACTTTGAAAACACTGGCAAACTTTTGGACTCTGAAAATCTAGCAATACCTTAGCCAAATGCAAGGTGATTGACCTTTCAAGGTTTCAAAGGTCCCTGGACCTCTAAAATTTTGAAAAAGAGCTAAAAACAACTAAGCCTAAGAAAAACTCAATCTAAACACTAAAACCTAGAGGAAAACGACAAGCTCAAAGGAAGAGAGGCCTCTCAGGAAATCTAAAAAAAGAAATCATCCAATTATCAGGAGCACCACCGAGGCTGACAATCTAACTTATTGGATACCTAGCCAGGCTTACCCTAAGGACTCGAAACCACCTAAAAGGTTGAAAGACCCTAAAATAAGGGGTCTCTATTTGACCAAGTGGCCAAAATACGGTGGGTATTGTGGAACCACAACAAATAGCCCCAGCAAAAGGAGAAATGACCAAGGCATTTCTTTACCATCAAACTACCTCTCTAAACTATCTTGTAATAAACTGAACACAAGCACCATTCATGAAAACATTATTCCACCAACTTTTCAAAATTGAAGTCATTTGTTGTTTCATCCAATGTGTGCATCTGTATGTCAATTCCTTCGATACTTGGATGAAGATTAATTAGATAAGAAACACTTGGAACTAATCTTTGCTTACTTTCATAGGTTTCCACAATCTCATTCTAACCTTTCTCTTCTGTCAGTCAGACATTCATAGCCCCAGTAGAGGTTGCTAGAGTCACCTTCTCTATCTTTTGACAAGATGTAAAATTCTTTTATTTTTTAGAGGGCTCTTTCAGAGTCAACATCATTTACATAGAAGGTGACTTGCTTGAGCCATTGTGCTCCAAATATTGTCAGTTCTTCAATTATCTTCATTTTAGGACTTTTTGGTATGCTAAGGTAGTGCTTAGGCTACGCTACCTTACTATTTGCATTTCTGATTTTTTCCTTTTCTTCTTTTCTCTTTTTTTGGAGACCTAGGTAGCGATTAGGCTCTACCTCCCAAGCATTCAAACTTTTCTTTTTTCTATTGACTTTGTCTTTATGTGTTCCTCCTTATGATTTTTTTCTTCAAGTCAAGATGTAGATGGAAAAGGGTTTTGAGATCTGAGGTCACCTATACCAATAAGCTCCAATCAACTCCAGCTAATACTTACCCAAGAAACCAACAATCTCAGTATCATGCTTAAAGTGTGTAATGTGTTGAGGATGATCAACTTTGAACATCAACTTGATTTCTCGTGAAAGGTATCACCATTCCTGATCCCTGTATATAATTTTTTGCAAGACAAATTCCTTTAAAAATTTTGACTAAGAAATACCTCTGCCTCCTATCAAGGACCACTTGCCAGGAATAGCCCCGACAAAAGAACTTACCCCATGACCGAAAAACAAAAAAAAGAAACATACTCAAGCAACAAGGAATAGAGACAAACACCCTAACAAAACAAGAAAAAAGAAACAAAACTAACCACTAAAACACAAGGGAAACTAACTAACACCTACCTAATTAGAACTAAAGTTAAATTATATACAAAAGCATATGATTTTCTTATTAATTGATTTTTCTTTCCATGTAGTAGAAATAACACACCCTCTAAAGTTCTAAGGAATGAAAACTCATCTTTGTACTCAGAAAAATAAAATTTAGACAAATTTTGTTCAAATTCTAGGTACAAATTACACAAAATTAGAAGTTGTGGCAACTCTCCATAATCATGATTAATCCACAAACAATATGTTTTACCTTTATCATACTCAAACTAAAAATTATCAAAAATCAAGGGATAAAGGACAGATACAACTTGGTTTAGTGAGTTGCCAACCATGGGCATATACTCACACAACATGATTTCTTCTTCTAGAGGTCTTATATCATGGTACACCACTCCATCCTCCTCAAGTGCATGCACACCACAAGAAAACATATGCATTAGTGATGTACTATACATGTCATTACAACAAGGTTCAAAAGGCAAAGCATCTTGACTATGATCTTTGTTATAATTATCATTAGCCCTAAATAATAAATCATCACATTTGACCTCATTAGGACTAATAATTTCACTCATAAGAATGTCTTTCAAATTGCAAGAATCATAAGTATCGGAATTCAAATCATTTTCTCCCTCATGCCTCAAAGAAACATGATCAAAGTTGTTCTTACCTTCTAAGGTGATCTTCCAAGCTAACAAGAATTCAAGACAACTTACTTCTGAATGTATCTCAAATGGATGAATCCTACATGAATTGGCTATTGCAAGGTTTGATATTTGCATGGAACATCCATAAATGGACATTTCTTTACTCAAACATGATACCAAATTAAGTACTCTGTCTACCTCCTCGGATGACAAAAAATTGAGAGTCATCTTGTTTGTTGATTTGTAAATGCTGGGAGTCCACTACCCATAGCATGATTTATAATCTTCATCACATTCCTGCAAATCATCAAATAAATTTATTAGATCAGAAAACAGAGTTATGAAGATGCACATTCATTTTCAATTGTCGGCTATGTGTGAGTAATGTAGACTCTAGGACAACCATTTGATCACCCTTTTGAACCTCTTGTATCTCCTTTATTTAGATTCCATCATGATTAGCATTCAAAAAAGGCAGCGCTTCATCACTTATGATTTCATAAGAATATACTTCTTCACTTTCACTTTTTATCAAAATATCTATGAATGTGTCTATAATTTCACTCTCTGCATCATTTTGAAATGTCTGACCATTATTTTCTTGTATGTTGATCACTTTATCTTCCTCATTAGGCAAACAAATATCTTTTAAAGTCTCATGGGTTTGATCATGTTCGTCTTCTCCCTTGCTTGATTGATTATCCCAATGATCCTCTATAGGAATTAATACATCTTCAATAGTCATCTTTCCTTTCAAATAGAAGTCCACATTTCCCATAAAAACATGGCAATCCACCTCACAATGTTGATTTGTGAGGTGTGTCCTACATCCATCCATCCATCCAAAATCTGATAGTGACATAGGAATACTTTGTTGGAGTGGAATATCCAGCCAACATGGATTATGGGTATTTGTGTCTTCTTCATTTGAACCTTTTGCAGTCTCAATAGAGTCATCAGAATTACCTTGAGAAGATGACAAAGATTTTGTACTTGTTGATCTTTTGTGGCAATAATTTTGGGGTAGCATTGAATATCTCTCATCCTCTTGGATTTGGTCATCATTTCTTGATACCTCATGACTGATTTTTGTGGAAAAATGATTTGGTAACTTGGATTCTTGATTACAATCGACATTTAGGATCAGTTCACTTTCATTGTTGCACAACTTATCATTCTGATGTAACTGACTAACAAGCTTTCCATTTTGAGTATCATCATGATTTGATGGATTGAGCATTGGAGTATGGAAAGAATATGACAAGATAGTTATAGGAGAATCATTGGGAGGAAAAATACTTGTGTCCAAGGTTGTAGCATGGGAATTTCAGCCCCAACTATGATCTTGAAAATGATTGATTTGATTCTTTGGATTAGTTGATTGCATCATTTGGATATCAGGCATGTTGTAATTGGTTGAATGAGATGATTGCAGTTGATTTGATGTATTCATTGGGTTGACATAGAGCTTCAATGATTGGCAACATTCAATCAATTGCATATTGAAACTTCCATCGGGACCATTTGTACCATTTATAACATCACATCCACATCGTGCCAACAAAAGAGCCTTGTTGAATACATCATGCAAGGTAGTAATCTCACCAAAAGATCTAATCATGCTTGCAAATGAGATATCCAAACACCATAAATAATGCTCTTTTAACATTGAATCATTCACCATCCTTTCTAAATCTTGAACCCTTTTATATATGAGGAGAAACCAATGATTGAACTAGGTAATCGACTCTTGAGGGGTCCTTCTCAAAGGAGAAATTTGTTTTTAACATATGATTTTCCATATTTCTAATTGGTAGCTCATGAATTTTCTATTTGGTGTTTTATTTTTCTATTTAGAAATTATTCTTGTGATGAATCAAAAATGATGAGAGGAATTTGTTTCTTAATTTTTTATTGTTTTTGAAGTGTAGTTGTGTCTTTATAACGAGTTTCAATGGTTGGCATATGCATAGGTAGATGTTTGTGGAAAATTGTCTATTATGGAAGGCACAATATTAAACATTTCCTAAGGTTTTTTTAATTTGTTCTTTCTAAAGTTATTAGGTCCCATTTTAGGGAAAGTATTGTTAGGAATAGTCCCAAGAGACAATTGAGACGGGGGGGTGAATCAATTATCTACAAGTTTCAATTCTTTATCCAATTAAGTATACTTAAACATAAAGCATAAACACAATGAAAGAACACTTGAACACAACACCAATATTTTGGTTACCGGGAAACCCAAATAGGTAAAAACCCCAGTGGGAATTGACACCCACTAATATTTTGTACTAGTGTATAGTGATCCTTGTTAGAAGATCCTTAACCCTATTAGGAGTTTCTTTACAATATATTTAGTATAGTAGACCTGGTCAAGGGTCGGACCCTATTAGGAGTCTTTTACAATTGCCTCTGTTAGGGGAGAGGATGTATTGTCCGAGAGCTCACTGCTCAAAGGGACGAAGGCTACAACCTTCTGAATAACAGATACACACTATAGCTGGATCTTGGTGAACTGCGCTTAGACCTGATGTCTAGATCAGTTCTAATGAATAGCACAAACACTTTACTTGGTCACATATACATTCCTTTGATGGTTCAACACTTTGCACACTCTGCTCTACTCTACTTAATCAACTATGAACCACACTCAAGCAATCACAAATGACTGCCTATAAATATCTTTCCTCCAAATGAAATAATCAAGTCATCCTGTTAGAACCACCTTGAAATCATATTAGAGAAACCATGACAAACTCTAATAACAATTTAGTCGGCTCTACTGAGCATGCAACACATTCTGGTACCTGTCTAATAACACAATTGTAGATGCACACTACACACTATCGTCTCTACCAAAACAACTGTAACTTTCTCCTCAAGATGAATTACTTCATGCACTCTTAACCGAACATCAATAACTCTTCTCTAAGATTAATTCCAAGGGCACATACCCAAAAGATAGGCGCAACTCCAGCACCAATAAAATCTTTGTCAGCTCTTCTGAATAAACACAAGAAAATGCTACTAGCGAATAACGACTAGATAACTTCACTTCTACTGAATATCAAACTATGCGTACATGAATGGAACATCACTAAGATGTCTCCATCACATATCCAAGGGTGCAAGGCTTCATGACAACTATATAGACAACCATACTTAAAACACTGTCTGTTACTCTGTCAGGAACACTGCTGATACAAACTGCAATATAGTTGACTGTACTAACAATCAACCTCTGCGTCCATGATATCATGTTGATATCATGTCCATGCTACATATACTAAAATTTTACTGTATAAGACTTCCACGCATGCTACTTTCCATATGTTGTCATCAATGACAAACATACAGTCAGTACTGGCCTTCTGGCAAATCTCTAATAATCTCCCCCTTTGGCATTGATGGCAACATGTGGAATGAAAAACCACCATCAACCCAAATGAACATTTCTTTTATAACATTCTCCATTTCCTCTTCAAAACTCCCCCAAAGATGAATTCTCCATCTGCTGCAATATTTTCAATATTCTCCATTTCCTCAACTGAAATGTTGTCATAACTGAATACTTCTCCCCCTTAGTATATTACTCCTTCTTTTACTTATGTTTTTCATGACTATATATTACCCCCCCTTTGACATCAATGGAAAAGTGTGCCATTCATTATAAGCACCAGTACTACTCCTGAGGTAGAGTATTCAACCTTCCATTAGTCCCTGAGGACTGATGCCTTTCCTTCTTTCTTCTAGGCAGAATCAGGTAAGGGAATTACTCCCAAATTCTCCTTGAGATACTCAAAAGTATCCTTTGGCAAGGGCTTTTTGAATATGTCTGCCAACTGATCTTTAGTACTCACATAGTCCATCTTGACTTCTTTCTCTGCCACTTTCTCTCTTAGGAAGTGATACTTGATCTCAATGTGCTTTGTCTTTGCATGCATCACAGGGTTCTTCGACATATTGATAGTGCTAGTGTTATCACAGTGAATAACACTAGGATAATCAATCTGAATTCCAAAATCCTTTATCATCTGCTTGATTCAAACAATGGTATAACAATTCAAGGCTGCTGCAACATACTCCGCTTCTGTCGTTGACTAAGAAATACAATTTTATTTCTTGCTTGTCCAAGTGACAAGTCTATCACCAAGAAACACTACTCCTCCTGATGTACTCTTTCTGTCATCAATGCATCCTACCCAATCTGCATCAGTGTACAAATGAAGCTCAACATTTTCTGAATTAGGATACCATAGACCATAGTCTATAGTGCCTTGCAAGTATCTGAATATCCTTTTTACTGCCATGAGGTGACTTTGTTTAGGCTCTGCTGCAAATCTTCCAACTATGCCAACTGCATTGGAAATATCAGGTCTAGTCTGAGTAAGATAATTAAGTTTTCCAATCATAGACTTGTACAATGTTATGTCTACTGCTAGTGAGTCATCTTCTTTTGTAATATTGCATCTAGTAATCATAGGATTCCCTACTAGCTTGCAATCATCCATCTTGAATTTCTTTAATATTTCTTTCACATACTTGAACTGATTAATAAAAATGCATTTCTCTATCTGCTGAACATTCAATCCCAAAAAGTATTTGATATGACCAATCATACTCATCTCAAATTCATTTTGCATCTCCTTAGCAAATTCAGCACTAAGTTTTTCATTGCCTCCAAAGATAATGTCATCAACAAATATAGCTACAAGTAGTAAACCTTCTGATGTCTCTCTTATGAATAGATTACAATCTGTTGCTCCTTTCTTGAATCCAATCTTTGTTAGATATCCATCTAGTCTTTCATACCATGCTCTAGGGGATTGCTTAAGTCCATAGAGGGCTTTCTTCAATTTGCATACCATATCAGGTCTATCTGATAAGGTGAATCCTTTTGGCTACTCAATGTATACTTCTTCTTTCAAATCTCCATTTAGGAATGTTGACTTGACATCCATCTGATAAACTTTGAAGTTTTTTACTATTGCATAAGCTAGAAATAACTTAATAGCTTCTAATCTACTCACAGGTGCAATGTGTCTAAATAATCAATGCCTTCTCTTTGTGCATATCCTTTACATACTAATCTTGCTTTCTTTCTTACTACTATACCATCTTCATTCATCTTGTTTCTGAATATCCACTTTGTTCCAATCGCATTTTTATCACTAGGTCTTGGGACCAGTTCCCAAGTTTCATTCTTAATAATCTGATCAAGTTCTTCTTTCATAGCATCATGCCAATCTGAATCATTACAAGCGTCTTCAACACTTAAAGGTTCAATCTGAGATAGTAAACATATCGCTTCACTGCTAGTTGAATTCTTTGCTTGTTATCTAGTTAAGACTTTTCCGCTATGATCTCCAATGATTTCTTTCTTGGAATGGTTTCTAGATGTAGACTTTTGAACTTTAGGTGATGCTGACTCATTAGCCTTAGGAGTTTCTTCTTCACTTGTCTCAGGGTCATTGAATAACACATCAATACTATCAAAAATTTCTTCAATAACTATCTCACTAGTGGAGGGCCTGGGTTCTTCTTCAATCATGGGTGAGTAATCATGATATCTTTCTTGAACCATGAACTTTTCATCAATCTTAACACGGGCACTTTCAATGATCTTTTTCAATCTTAAATTTAAACATCTATAAGTTTTACTTTTAGTAGAGTAACCAAGGAAAATGCCTTCATTGCTTCTTGCATCAAACTTGCCTACTACTTCATCCCTCTTGATGTAGCACTTGCTTCCAAAGATTCTGAAGTATTTTACTGTGGGAACATTACCAAACCATAGCTCATATGGTGTTTTGTCAGTACCATGTCTCAATTGAATTCTATTGATGGTGTAGACTGTTGTATTGACCGCATCTCTCCAATAGGTGTTTGCAACTTTTCCTTCTATCATAATGGTGCGCGTTGTATCAAGGATGATCCTATTCCTTCTCTCTGCAATTCCATTCTACTGAGGGGTTCTAGGTGCACTTAATTGTCTCTTTATGCCATGTTCTTCCTAGTACTCATAGATTCTGTTAGAGGTGAATTCTCCTCCTCTATCTGATCTCAAACATTTTATCTTTAGTCCAAATTCATTCTCAACCTTAGCTTTGAATATTTTAAACTTCTCAAATGGTTCTGACTTGTCTTTTAAGAATGCAACCCACATCATCCTAGTATAGTCATCAACAAACAAAATGAAATACCTTTCACCATAGTATGATCTTGTTTGAGTTGGACCACATAGGTCTGTATGAATTAGATCCAACTTTTTTTCTGCTGAATTGTGCTCTCTTCTGAAAGAGTTTCTTACATGCTTTCCCATCACACATTCCCTGCATATAGTATCAACTGGCTTTGCTATGCTAGGTAGATCTCTTACTGCCTTTACATTTCTTATCTTTACTATGTTATCAAAATTGATATGACATAGTCTTTTATGCCACAACCAACTGTTATCAACTTTAGCAACAAAACAACTTGCTTCTAAATTGAGTTGGAAAACATTACCTCTGGTCTTTGAGCCTGATGCAATCATAACACCATCCTTGTTGTTAATGATGCATTTGTTATCTTTAAACTCCAACTAATAGCCTTTTCCAAGTAACTTTCCAACACTAAGAAGGTTATGTTTCAATCCATCAACATAAAGAACATCATCAGTACTATTCTTTCCATCCAAGGTAATGGCTCCTCTACCAACTATGGGTTTAGGAGTGTTGTCTCCAAATCTAACCATGCCACCATTGTATTTGTCTAGATGAAAAAATCTATTTTTGTCACATGTCATGTGATGTGAGCAACCACTATCTATGATCCAGTCTGTCCTTATGTCAGCTTGTGAAATCAATGCTATCTCTTGTTCCTCTTTCTTATCTTCATGATCTGTCCTTTTGTTCATTTTCTCTATGATAGCAATAAATCCAATTTCTTCTTCACCTGATTCATCATCTGAAACTCCATCTCCAACATAGTAACATTCCTTAGAGTACTTAGGTTTGTAATATTTTTGAATTTCCTAGCTCTAGTAGGACACTTAGATGCAAAGTGATCGATCTTGTTACATGAAAAGCATTTAAATGGTAATTGACCTTCATATTTTCCTTTTCCTTTCTTTTCTCTTTTGGAAATCATAGCAATGAAATCATCTAGTGTTTTATCTTCATTATCATCATCAAAATTACCAGAAGTGTTTGCAGATTTCTTACCATGTATTGTTGCTTTGAAGGCTGTCTCACTTTTAGGTTCTGTCTTCAATCTTGAAATCTCAAAAGCTGAGATTTTGCTGATCAAAGTTTCTCTTCTGAAATTTAATGTAAGCTACATGGTCTCATCAAGGATGTTGATCTTGTTTTCATATTCTGGAGTGAGAGTAGTCATCAATTTGTCCATAATGTCTTCCTCTGAGATCTCTCCATGACCATTTTTCCTGATTCCAGCAACTACTTCATTGATTCTTTGATTATAAGATCTGATGTTTTCTTCAGGCATCATCTCTAATGCATTTTATCTTTTCTTCCATGTCTTTCTGTGAGCATCCTTTTCTTGTTTGTCTCCTTCAAACATGTCTTCTAGGTGCTTCCATATTTTGTGAGCTGTATCTACCTTCTTTAATTCTAAGAACTCACTATCAGATAGGGCACTGATAAGAGATTCTTTGGCTATTGCATTTTGATGAAACAATTCCTTTTTCTTTTCAATAGCATCATCATTTGCAAGGTCTTCTAAGGTAGGGATCTTGACTTCTTTGATAGTTACATTAAAAACTTCAAAGGCAATGCATTGCAAATGAGTCACCATATTGTTCTTCCAATCAAGATAATTCTCTCCATCAAACTTAGGACTTTCTTTTCTGAAAAATGTCATTTGATCAACCTCAAGTTGTTAAACTTTCTCTCTAAGGCACTTGGCTCTGATACCAATTGTTAGGAATAGTCCCAAGAGATAACTGAGGAGGGGGGGGGGGGGTGAATCAGTTATCTACAAGTTTCAATTCTTTATCCAATTAAGTATACTTAAACATAAAGCATAAACACAATGAAAGAACACTTGAACACAACACCAATATTTTGGTTATGGGAAACCCAAATAGGTAAAAACCCCGGCGAGAATTGACACCCACTAATATTTTGTACTAGTGTATAGTGATCCTTGTTAGAATATCCTTAACCCTGTTAGGAGTTTCTTTACAATATATTTAGTACAATAGACCTGGTCAAGGGTCAGACCCTATTAGGAGTCTTTTACAATTTTCCATGTTAGGGGAGAGGACGCACTGTCCAAGAGCTCACTACTCAAAGGGGCGAAGGCTACAACCTTCTGAATAATAGATACACACTATATCTGGATCTTAGTGAACTGCGCTTAGACCTACTGTCTGGATCAGTTCCAATGAATAGGACAAACACTTTACTTGGTCACATAGACCTTCCTCTGATGGTTCAACACTTCGCACACTCTGCTTTACTCTACTTAATTAACTATGAACCACACTCAAGCAATCACAAATAACTGCCTATAAATATCTTTCCTCCAAATGAAATAATCAATTCAGCTTGTTAGAACCACCTTGAAATCATATTAGAGAAACCATGACAAACTCTAATAACAATTCATTCAGCTCTACTGAGCACGCAACACATTTTGGGACCTGTCTAATAAGATAATTGTAGACACACACTACACACTGTCGGCTCTACCAAAACAACTGTAACTTTCTCCTCAAGCTGAATTACTTCATGCGCTCTTAACTGGACATCAATAACTCTTCTATAAGCTTAATTCCAAGGGTGCATACCTAAAAGATAGGCGCAACTCCATAACCAATAAAATCTCTGTCGGCTCTTCTGAATAAACACATGAAACTAGCAAATAGCGACTACATAACTTCACTTGTACTAAATATCAGACTATGCGTCCATGAATGGAACATCACTAACATGTCTCCATCACATATCCAAGGGCACAAGGCTTCATGACAACTATACGGACAACCATACTTATAACATTGTATGTTACTCTGTCAGGAACACTGCTAATACAAACTGCAATATAGCTGACTGTACTAACAATCAACCTCTGCATCCATGATATCATGCTGATATCATGTCCATGCTACATATACTGAAAGCTTACTGTATAAGACTTCCACGCATGCTACTTTCCATACGTTGTCATCAATGACAAACATACAGTCAGTACTAGCCTGCTGGCAAATCTCCAACAAGTATTCCTTGTTGGAAGGGAACATGTTTTGTTGCATATATGCTCTATTTTGGACATGACACTCTAGAAATAGTTAATATAGCTTGTTTATGCTTCCATGTTATCTACGAATTCTATAGGTGGCTAATGCAAGGTTCTATTTCTACCAAAAATTATCCAAAAGCATTATTCTAACTATATACATTTAGTAAGTCAATATTTTGTCATGTTAATCAATCAATGCATGGATGTGCAATTGAATAAATTTGTAGGTATCTTATGCCTAAATGTTTTTCAGGAAGCTTGTAATTGTTTCCCCATATCTGGTTTTTGGGTACATTTAATTTGTGCTAACTATTTATAAGATTTTAGGGTAAATATTACATATTTTTGGCTCTTTAAGATAATTCATTAGACATGGGTGAATTTCATGTGAGCTCAACTAGGTTAACTATTTTTATATATCCAATTTTTTGCTTCTTTATTGGAAAGTCTATCCTATGTATTATTGCTTTAGCATTATAAGTTACAAAATCTTAAAGGTAACCATATATGTGTTCCAAGAAGCTCATGAATATCATGTTGAGGTGAAATTTGTGTTATTTTCATCAAGTTCTAAAAACTAAAATCCATGTGAAGGCACCAATTCGATTTCTTACAACCCAAAAAAATATTATATTGTTGTTGGTGGTGGATGGACACAAAATACTTAACATTAGCATAGAAAATATAAATAACTAAACTTGAAAGTGATACAAGACATCCATTAATCAATTGAATCCATTATATAAGGTCATTACATCAAAAAAGAATGTTGTTGTATTCATTATACTTGATCATTTGGAACTCCATGAGACTCAAACCCTCTACAATTGCCTCTTTAAACAAATGTGTTAGGAAGATACATATGCAATTATAGATTTTACATAAAATATTCTAGAACCAAGGTCGGCCTAAGTTTTTAAAAAAATAGTAAGAATTTATTGAACTAGAAAGGATAGAACAAATAAAAGAAGCACCAACCAACAAGTGATCTGAAAGGGGCCACAACTAACCCATCATGATATTTAAAAATCTTATAAAGTGATTGAGCACAATCTTGGGGAAAAATCACCCCTTCCACTAGTATTCTAGCCAATCATCCTCTTAGAAGTCTATTTGCCAAATAATTTTTTTCTTTATATTCCACTCCCTTAGAATATAGAAAAAAAAAAACTAACTCTAAAGAGTCCCTCAAACCAAGAATATTCAACCCACCACCATCAAATTCTAGCCAACATCTTCCAATCTCTACTTATTCAGCATGTCCATCACAACCTGAGAGTTAGATTTGCAAATAACCTTGTTCCAACCAAGAGAACATCCTCATTTAATTTATGTTGATTATGGTCATATTGAGTGAGTTGGGCTTCAATTTCATGTATTTGACACTCCCTAGTGTGGAGGTGTACTTTAGTACTGTCGTAGATTGGTGTTGGCACTTGTAATTTTGTGAAATTTACCTTTTAGGTAGTCCTACACATTCAGTTGCCGCCTCTACACATATGTTTGCAAGTCTTGTGCATTCATCATTTCTTGTTATGCATTTGTATTATTAAACTACACATATATTTATGTGTTTTTGTGCAAATTCATATTACACTTTATACTTATTGTGGGTTTGTGTAAGAATAGACTTTGGATTTGGTTTCCTTGTACTTTTGTGAGCATTTTCATATATTTACTTTTCATTTTGCATTATGTTTTGATCTAGTTTAACTCGTATTTTGTTTGGGTTGTAAAATAAACCTTGTATTGTCTAAGTTGAGGATGGACTTAGACTCCTTGATGGTCAACTATGAACGATTATCCGGTCTCATCTCATGGGGTTCATGGGCATTATTTGGGATCTCACGAGGTGTTTTAAGAACTTGAGTGACCATTCTTGTGTTTAGGGTTATCATGGAACCCTTGGAAGTGTTTGTAAGACTTCTACTTGGGCACAATTGCTTGACGATCATTATTATTTTTATCTCTTTTTGCTTATGCTTGATGTTATGTTTATGCACTTTTACAATTAATAGTTATGTAATTGCAAGGGAAAAATTTAATAGTGCATATTTAACCCTATTGTATGAGGGTTCCTTAGACATTACATAAGATGAGAACAAAATAATACATACTCTATCAAATGAAAGAGGATAATAATTGTATTCAACCTAGAAGAACACTTTGAAGATTCAAAAGAGAGAAAGTAAGAAGTGAAAGCATGAATAAATTGATAACTTGCAAGAGAAGATAAGATGTGAATAAGAGTAGCATTCAAAAAAAAGAAAGGAAAATAACATTCAAACTAAGAACATCCTAAAAATTTGAAAAAGAAAAAATTATAAAATTATAATAAAAAATAAATACATTAATTATATCAATCCCCCAAAAAATTATTGGTAGAACAAAACAACAATCCATCATTTTTTCTACTACAATATTTATTAAATTATTATTTTTAATAATATTTGGGTTTTGATATATTTTAGCTTTGCAAATTTAGTTGATTCTATTTAAATTTAAGTCTCGACTTTATCTTTTATTATTTATTTATTTTTTATATTTTATAAAGAAGTTTTTAAATGTTATTAGAGGTAACATAATTTATAATTATTTGTCTTATTAATATAGTTATAGAGTAAGAGAGATAAAATGAGTTTTGATTAGATCTTTTGTGCCAATAATTTAAGGATAGAGCTTCCCTGCAAAGTTATGGTCTAAGTAGCATGTTAG
The DNA here is from genome assembly GCA_027943335.1 of Chamaecyparis obtusa. Taxonomy (NCBI): domain Eukaryota; kingdom Viridiplantae; phylum Streptophyta; class Pinopsida; order Cupressales; family Cupressaceae; genus Chamaecyparis; species Chamaecyparis obtusa. The sequence goes on along the minus strand of BSBK01006148.1, from coordinate 625,439 downwards.
TTGATCATGAATATGATAATTCACTTTTCTTACCTATTCAATGTACTCCCCAAACCTCTCTCTCTCTCTCTCTCTCTCACTCTCACTCACTCACACACACACACACACGATCTGTGTTTGGACCCCTCCCTATGTTTAACTCTATCTCTAACTCACTATCTATCCCCCTCTCTCTATTACTTGTCTCTCACCTCCTTTATCTTTCACTAGTTTATTTTAATGGTAATTGACATTCCACATATATTTCTCTCCATCTTCTCCCTTCTTCTCTATCTTTCTATATCCCTCTCACTTACATAAACACACACTCCATGTTTCTCCCTCCTTATCTCGACCTCTTTTATATCTCTCTCTCTCTTTCCCCTATCCATTTATACCCCTCTCTCTCTATACATCTTTCTTTATTATCTCTATCACCTTCTTTCTGTCTCACTCTTGCAACGTCTATCTCTATCTCACTACCTCTTTCTCCCCCTCTCATCCCCCTCTCAATTTTGCTCACTCCTCTCCATATATTTATATCCGTGTATTTCTCAAGCTCTCTCTCCCTCTTTATCTATATTCTCTATGTCTTCTTCTCATCTCTCCCTCTTTATCTATCCCTCTATCTCTTTCTGTCTACCTAGTTTTGTCTCTCTTCCTATATTGTTATATATTCATCTCTCCATCTCCATACCACTCTCTCCCTCCCTCCCTCTCTCCCTATTAATAATAGAGGCTAACTATCTTCCCTATTTAGAGGTTTTAATTTCAGTCATGGTTGGATCCTTCTAAGTAGATGCATAGTTAATCTAAAGCTACATCATTTGCTAAAAAGCCTATAAGCTGCCCTCATGCAATACATAAGTATATAGAAATTAAAAAAATTACAAATTACAAATTAACTTCTCACTCCTCTTCGATATACCCATTGCAACATCCCCCCAAAAAACTATGAAATGTACACCCATGAACAAAACCCTCACAATTTCAAACAAGTGCCACATAGTGGCAAGTACTTGCCATTAAAAACTATAGGGATTATTGAATGTGAAAAAATAATAGTACAATATTATTGAATTTGTAATTTGTAATTTTACTTAAATAGTAGCTATAATTGTAATAGTTTGAGACAAATGCCTTGTATTTGGCTCAATCTTTACCATAGCAATTTATTATTTAAAGTTGTAATTGTATTTATAATGTTGCCTATAATTGTAATATTACAATAGTTATGCCTTGCATTTTACGAGGGCAATGAAGAATCTTAACAACAATAATTTTTAATAATGATTATGATACTTAGATTTGTAACTATATTTATTATAATACATACTTGATCAATTGATTGAAACAAGATTTTCATAATTTTGATTACCATAAACTCTATAATTCTATTGTAATATCCAATAGTATTCAAAAGAGGCAATTTGTTCAATCTCTTGTGATTAATGAATGAGAATTTTACTAGTTCATTAAAATATTCTTAAATGTATTGGGAAAAAAATATTTTGATATTATTTTATTTTTTCAATATGTATATTTAATTATTTAGTTGTATTTCATTGTTGGATTAAAAATAATAAAAGTTCACAAAAAACATACTTTAAAACAAGTGTTACATTATAATATAGTATTTTATAAGAAAAAAATTCAATAATTTCAAGAGGCATTTCGTTGTGTGATTACATGTCAACATAATATTAAAATAAAAATATTTTAAAAATAATAATCTATTATGCAAAAAAAAAAATTAGAAGAAAAGATTTATATTAAGAAAAGACAACAATGTACAACAAAATTTAAATGTAATTAGTAATTTTATAATGTTATAGTACTAGTGAGAATTAGAATATTTCATTTTTTAAAATAAGATAAATGAGAAAAATAATTTTTAGAATAGACAATTTACATTGACTTATCAAAAATATTTTAAATAAATTAATATTTTTTACATTAGAATTGTAGCATTTAAGTTGACGTGTTAACCAAAATTCAAACAATAGGCTGCCATGAAAGGAAGGAATCACATTACAACAGTGCACCAAAACATAGCAAAAAAATGGATCAACCATTTAAGTGGAAGCAATAATTAATTGGGCCAAGATGTGTGCACAATTTGATGGCATCTAATAAATAAAAAATGAAATAAAGTCCAAAAATGGGTCAACCATTTAAGTGGAAGCAATAATTAATTGGGTGAAAAGGCCCAATCCAAGATGTGCACAATTTGAAGGCATTAATAAATAAAAAGTGAAATAAAATTAGAAGATAATTTGAGAAAATTGATATTGTTTTTGAAAATCTCCAAATAATCTTGACAGATTTGAAACATATTCATTTGAACCATTGATATTGAGATAAGATTTTAAAATAGAAAAATAAAGAATTATAAATTATAACTTTGGTAAAAATATGTTTATTTTGAAAAAAATAATAATAAATTGTTACCATTGCTAAAATTAAATTAACTAATAGAACATAGATGAATACAATAATAGTATATTGCCTTACATCAAGTACTAATAAAACTCGAATGAAACCTGAAACTAATTAATCGATAAATGAATCCTCATAAGATATGCCCTGAACATTGGTGGATCATCCACAGTTCTAAGATCCTTTACCAAATCGCTTTCGGTTAGAAGGGTCTAAGTTCATCCGTGATCCCTACCCCATCTCTACCCGGTACACAAAACACAAACTATTAATGGTCCCACAAATTCCCCTGCATTCTGCATCTCTGCTTCATCACATGTTTCACCTAGCGTGTTTCTCTTCCATGGCCCCTGCAATGCTCGCTCTGAGTGTTGTCATATTACTGCTCCCGGAAGCTACCTCTGCAACAAATACTGACCTGCTGAGCTCCATATTGCCCTTCGCAGAAACCCAGTACGAAAAAGTTGCAAACCAACAAATCCCCATTCTGGGCCAAAGCGGCGATCCGAAGGCCTACCCATTCGAGGGCTTACCCACAGAAGAGCAATGGCGGTCGAATCGCAGAGAGGGATGGACATCGGGATTCCTCGCCGGCGCATTCTGGCACCTCTCCTTCCTCGCACCTGCCGACATTTGGCAGGAGCGCGCCCAAATTGCCCAGCAAGGCCTCCTCCCAATGCAGGACTATAATCGATCCCACGACATCGGCTTCATGATCTTCTGCTCTTTCGGCAACGCCTTCCTCCGCACCAGCAATTCCTCCTTCTTACCCCCGCTGCACACCGCCGCCGTTACGCTCTCCGCCCGCTTCAATCCCATTGTGGGCTGCACGCGTTCCTGGGAAAACAGGGCCCCCGCTTCGGCGGATCGATTCGAGGTAATCATCGACAACATGATGAATTTGGAGCTGCTCTTCTGGGTCGCCAATTACACTGCTAATGCCACGCTCTTCAACATGGCCGTCTCCCATGCGACCCGGACATCCTCTGAGCATGTCCGTCCTGACGGGAGTACATGGCAAGTGGTGGCCTTCAATTCCACCGACGGGGCAGTGATTGAAAAGTACACTGTTCAGGGTTATGGAAACTCCTCCACTTGGGCGCGCGGCCAGGCCTGGGCTGTTTACGGTTTCACCATGGCTTACCGTTATACCCAAAATGAGAGGTTTTTGCAGACTGCCCAGAAAACCGCAGATTTCTTCCTGGGAAATCTTGGGTTTGGAGACATGGTTCCTTACTGGGATTTCGATGCTCCTCATGAGAAATCATATCAGCCCAGGGATACTTCTGCTGCTGCCATAGCCGCGTCTGGACTTTTGGAATTGGGGGAATATTTGGGGGAAAGGTACAGAGATGCGGGAGTCAGGATCATGGAGGATCTTGTGAAATATAGGGCAGACGGGAATGCCGAGTATAGAATTCCTGCAATCCTTCTCAATGGAACATCCCATTATAACAGACATCATTTCGACAGGGCTCTCATATTCGGAGATTATTACTTTCTGGAGGCGCTTCTCAGATTGTCTCGTTTTGCTCGGTTGTCCACTTCCATTTGGGTCTGATTTCTGCCCTGCATATGTCAGAGAACAGGTCTCTGATGGGATTGGCCTATTATTCTCTCATGGACTATTTTTCCTTCAAATCTCTCAACTGTTCATGAAAACCCGATACATTCATCTGAACCAGCTTGTAATTCATCTGACAAATGGTATTTATGGTTTTGACAAATTCAAACCAATATGAATGTTGTGTAATATGTAGGTAACAGTTACCACAAATTAATGAGCAAATTATGAAGTAACAGATGACAAATTAACTTATTTGAAAAGTCTTTTTAAATTGAAATAGCATAGATTACAATGAAGTATCTTACAACGGAGTTGTGAATAGGAGAAATAACCAGTCGTTTAGATTGCAGAAGGCTTCTTCGGCATATGAAACTTTTTGTTCTCTCTTGCAGTCTTCTGGCTGAGTTTTTCGTGGCCAGATATTTGCTTCTGTTAGTATTTTTTTCAATTGTATTATTTATTTATTTAAGTTGTTTAATATAAAAATAAATGAGAGGACATTAAAGTAGGTAATATAATAAATAATTATAACAAATAAAAAATATTTTTATTAGAGTCATAATTTTATAAATATTTATACAATTTTAAATATAAGCATATTATTTGTTTTACAAAATATATATTATTGAAATAATTAATAATTTAATAAACTATTAGAGCTATAATTATATATACATGATAGTTTTAAATAAATGAGACTAAAATTTCATGTATTTTGTCACATTTTTTCTTATATTCAAGGAGTTTCTATCTGGTTACTATGATAAATAATCTAGAGATTTATAATGAATATTATTACTATGGACAATAGGTATTATTGGTCATGTGAAAGTCACATAAGAGATATCATCAAGTTTGTTCTATGTTTTAATAGATCATTTTGTAGCACGACAATAGAGTATGCTTGAAAATGTTTGTCAAATATTTCATATAATATTTTAAAATATATCGATGCTAATCATTTTTACAAATGATGTTATTAGCTAATATATTTGGTACACACAATAAAGAGAAAAGAGGGGAAAATAAAAGATTTAAAAGGAATTTGAATTTTTTTTATTGACCCAAGGATATTTCAAAATTTGTCCAGAAGCTTAACATTCCCACTTATTTTCTACTCCAAGTTATGCAACATTGAAGCATGAAGCAATATCTAATTTAACAACTTGCCTCCTTTGAGCCTAGTAATATGGGATAGCAATTACCAACAATTTAATTGTTTTTTATTAAGGCAAAATCAGGTTTTGATGGGACCCCAGAACCCAATACAAAGAAGGTTTTGGAAGGACCTGAAACCCACACCAAAAGATAAACAAGACCACTCTCAAGATGAAATAGAACAAAGACAAGACAAGGCAAAAAAACTATTGCCACCCAAACAAAATGTTGCCTAACACAAAGAAACAAAAACATGAAAAGCCTACCAGTAGCCCAAATAGATCATAACCAATTAGGAATTGCCTTTGGTCTTACCCTTATGAGAACAAAGGGTCATATCAAAAGAGGATTGGAGAGATTTAGATTTTTTACTTCTGACTATAATCCAACCCTCTTCCACCCTAGCAGCAACATTCTACCAAGAGATCGACTCAAGCACAAAAGATCCCCCACCCTGGGACGGTAAACTAGGAGAAGGAGCCAAGGGAGGGCCCGCAAAAGAAAAATGAAAAGGATCAACGGAGACATGGGAATTAGAGGGACCCAAACTAGAGCCAATAGAAGCCCAAGGGACAGGAACATGCACCACCAGAGACGAACAGCCTTGAACCAACAATTGATCAACAAAGGATCCATGCAAGCCAGAAGACTTAGGAGAACCAATAGCAGAAACACTTGTAGTGCAACCATCAACTTGTGAAAAAGTTGAATCAACAATACCTGTCAAAGGCTGGCTAGCCTCAACACTCGGAGAATCCTGTGTAAGAATCCGAGAAAAGGTTTTCTTCCTAACAAAGTAATGTTCCGAAGAAGCACCCTTCCACTAAGTGACGAATCTTTTCTTTTTCTCTAATCCACACTGAGCTAAGACATGCCAACAATTTAATTGTTAAGCAATGTATACTATTTAGTTTTTGGTATTATATTTGTAATCTAATTAATTCATAATTATTACATGTCACTAAATTACAACACCAAATCACGAGAACATTTAAAAGTATCTATTTTTAATTATATGTGTGTGTGTTTTAATAGACCAAAGTCCTTTATAAAAGTTAAAAGATGTGTCTTTTAATGTGAAGGAAATAGTCCAAAGTCCTTTATAAAAGTTAAAAGATGTGTCTTTTAATGTGAAGGAAATAGTCATAAGTCATTATCTTTTTTATCAATCTTTTTAAGTGTTTTTTTTCTTACATGAAGCTACTTGATACCATTTGATACAGTAAAAGTGTCTCCGCCATGTCATCAATTAAGATAAACCCATTATTTATTTATTTACAACTATATTTATTATCTGCATTTGCCTCTAGATTCAATTGTGAGCATAAAGAGAGAATGAAAATAGCATACTCAACCAATTATTCATGCAATCAAATCCAGAAGCAAATGTAGATTATCTTATGGATTGTGGAAATCTACTTGCTCTTATATTCATTATATTGTCTATTACCATATAATAAACACTTTTAATAATAAAAAAAATAATCTATGTATTTTTTAATAATATAATTCAAAACTTTAAATTTTTAAAACTTAATTTTAATTAAAAATGAAAAAAAAAACATATACCTCCATGAATAAATGAAAATTGTCAAATTTAGTCATCTATATCCCCAATATACAAGGCTGACTACAACTTGGTATGTTGACTTTTATAATCATCTGTATAGTATGAGGTATATTCATCCATCTCTATAGTATGATAGGGCCCTATCCAGCCACGAAAATCTTTTTCTTTATAACATTTTGCAAACTTTTGAAAAAAAAAACTAAGTGTTTCCCCTTCATATCGTTAACAATTTTTGTGGCTGCATAGCCATTGCCCCCACTTTGGATGTGTGTCCAACCTTTCACCTCCCATTTTTGGGAATATTGATAATGTGTTTGACTCAAATATAAAACAAAGGTGAGGCACTTGATTTGAGTAATATTTACATTTTGAATTCCAATTTCTTGATGAAATACTACTATCCAAAACATGTGCCAATAATGGTGGCTACATATTATGGCTTTTGTGTGATGAGGGTAGGATAATTGAAAAAAACACATTGTAAAGAATGTGAAGGTTGTTACCCAATTCAATGTCTAAATTTTTTTTATTGTCTTGGACTAAAATAATATTATGTAGATTGATTATATCAATAACACTATGTGGGATAATGATTAAGTAGTTATACAAAATGACAATACAATCAATTTATATTATATACAATTTTTTTAGTATCATAGTTTATATACATATATCTAATATTTAGTGTTTATTTATTATGGTTTGTTGATTTTTATTTTTTCTAAATAAACGTCTTTATGAATATTCAAAATGTTGTATCTATAAGAAAATAAATTCACAACTTTTTAAAGGGTTAAAATTTATATTAGTTTATCGTGTTTTAGTAACACTATATACAGTAGATCAATTGATGATGTTAGGTTTCCCTATGCTACTAATTCAACTATTTGATCAGGAATTGATGACATCTTGACAACTTTGTAAAACATTAGTTATCTAAGATAAGGAATATACAAGTAAAGAAAAATTTATGTTAAATGATTAAAGGTGTGACATGTTACTTCTAAATATTCAAGACAAGAAACATATCCAAATTTTAAGATGATAAATACTTATAATGAATTTAACATGATGTCCTCAAGAGTTAGAGGAAGACATATGAAGTGTAGAATGAGATGTTTATCTCTAATCCTCAAGAAAAAAATATAATTTACCAATTCAAGATAATCTAAATTAGTGATTTGCTATTTTGATTATTTTTATATTAAAAGTAAACATGGTCTCAACCAAATATTGAGATTTAATAATGATTCAATTTTTTTCCTAGTCAAGGACTAGAAAAGTATGATAAGAATTGCTCTTACTTATACATTTTTTATTTGAAAAGACTAACTAATAGATAAAAAATTACTCTTATTACAATTAAAAGTAAACAGGATCTCAATCGAATATTTTTCCTATTCAAGGTCTAGAAAAGTGTAATATGAATTAGTCTATGACTTATACATTTTTAATTTAAAAAGATTAACTTGCAGATAATTATTCTTCTTATTAGAATTAAAATTAAATAAGGTCTGAACCAAATATTGAGATTTAATGACGATCCAATTTTTTTCATATTCAAGGAGTAGAAAAGTGTGATAAGAATTGCTCTATGAATTGTACATTTTTATTTAAAAATACTAACTAGTAGATAAAAGAAATTGCTCTTATTAGAATAAAGGTCACTCATAGAATGAGGATATAACAAATGGTTAAACAAAAGAAATGATTCTCTTGTTGAGGTGAGAAATGTCAAAACATTCACTTTATTTTACATGAAAAATTGTTGTTAATCTAGAACTTAAAAAGGAGTGTAACAAAGTTCTAGTGATGATGATGTGAATCCTCTATTGCTTCACTTACTAAATATATAATAAATTTCTATGTGAAATAGTTTTTATTTGATACTTTGCAAATATTAGTTAGAAAAATAATAAGATGATCCATTCCTATTTAATCAGGAGACATCTTAATATCTTTATCTTCAAATTCTGGAATAAAAAAATTAAAAATTAAAAACTTCTGCTTAGTAATTTTGAAAGTCATAGATATTGGATGGAGATGGATTTGAACAAGCATAGGCATATTACCAACAAATTTATAAACTATCTCTACTAGCAACCTAGAATTTGGCCTAGGGAAAATGGGGAGGATCTAAATATTATGATAATATGTAGGGCTTCATCATCTAGTAGCCTAGGGAATTCCTATTTGAAGGAGGCAATAGGGATTTGGATTCCACTAGCTAACTATGTTAGGAAAGGAATTATAATACCTAACCTAGTGTACTAGATGATAAGATGAAAGAATGCATTAATAGTTTGATGTGTCGATAAAGGTGACGAGAATTGTTTTTACCATGACATTCAATAAAACTCCCAACTCAACCCTAACGAATTTCCTAAGAAACCACTGAAGCACATGAATGATTGCTTAAAAACCCAAAAAAAATATTTATGTTAAAAGTCCACTCTTGTAACACCCCAATCTATTGGTCAATTACATTGAAGAAAATTAGTTAAATAAAATATAAAATTAAAAATTTCACATGTTTTGTTTTTGGTCGGTAAAATATTAATTTTATTATAATAAATCAAGATTTAGCCTGGCTAGAACTAGGAGTGGTTACAAAAGGGAACCATCTAATCCCCAATATCCTCTGTCTAGGACGAAGTCCAAGAACCAGTAAAACAACTAAGCCTCCCTCATGGCTCCACCTTTAGAGTGTGAGTGAAGGATCATGCCAAAGGCTCCACACTTTTTTTATTTCTTTTCCTTCTTTCCTTTCACAACCTGTCATCCTTCCTCCATCTTTGTCGGCTCCTTTTTCCACTACTCAAATGTTTCACCCATGCTTCTCCCACCCCCTCCATGATTGGAAAATTCACCTTCCACTATTTCGGTGACATAAGAAACAAAGATATTTGTGGCGCCAACTTTACTCTAACTTTTTGTTCCTCCTGAAGTCATACAAGAAGTATCAAACTTTCCCCCTTGTATCACGACATGAGATACTTCTTGGCTCGCCTTCTCTCCTATTATCTCAGGCCTCAAAACAATCTTTTTAATCTTTGTTGGGGTTTTAATCGCCAAAGCTTGCCGACCAATTTCAGACATCTATCCCAAAGCCAACTTTGAGATAATTTCAATATCCTTTTCCAACCTTGTCTCAAGGGAAGCCTTAACACTCTCAATATTCATTTTCTCCACATTAACCATCTAAGAGGAACATTCCTTCCACCAAGTGGCTTATTTATGATAACTCTTTTTTGTGCAATTGGCTGCAACATGATTGGCCTAATAACATTTTCTACACCTAAATAGGATTCCTTCATAATCCATAGGCTGCACCCAAGTCTCGTTTGCCAATTTTAAAGAAAGGTCAACTAGAGGATTTTTTGACAAACCCATCTCGACCAAAATACAAGCGAATGTCGTATGCAAGAAGTCTTGAGAACCCTCATCAACCCCCCTAAGAATCTACCTTAGAGTATTCCCAATAGCGTCAAAGCAAGAATCACACCAAAACTAAAGTGGAAGTTTTGGGAGTCTTACCCATACTATAATTTTATCAAAAGATTCATAGACTAGGTTGAAAGTCGAATACCAAAGCTTCAACAACAATACATATTTGTTTTTCTAACACTAGTGAGATTCACACAGGATCTTCTTTCTGTCCTACAAGTTTTCAAAAATCACTACAAAAAAACCCCTCGCACTCCAAAGTAAATCTGTATCTCTCCATCTACAGTAGGTCTCCAATTTATGAATATCCATTTATATGCAGCTCACCAAAACTGAGCCAAAAACCCTTAAATCTCCCAATGAACCCCCTCTTTGAAAAACTTCTCATTTTCAACCACCTCTTCTTCAATCTCTCCTTCAAAGCATACCACTTGCCTTTCTTCAAGAGGTTCAATCCATTCTTTACCCAAACCATAGCTACCCTTTCCCTTCATAGTCACCTCACTCGACAAAAACCTAGGGTTATTCTCCTTTTTCCCCAAAAAGCGTTTTTCTCACTTCTAATCGTGCCCAAAATACTCTACTCCCACCCGAGAGGCCTCATCCTTTTTGAATCATTTGAAGTTACTTCTCTACATCCTATGAATCAAATGTGAACCCTTGCAGCCGCGTTTTCATTGCTTCAGGGCCGCTCAAAAACTACAAGATCGGCAAAAGAAATCTTTTGCCCAACTTGTCGCATATCTTCACCAGGCGAAATACCAGACTGGGCAAAACAGAACATGCAGGGTCACAAAGATGAGCCCCAATTTCCTTGAGAAGCAACGACTCCACATTGTAACAGGGAACGAGACGCAGCAGCGTTGCCCAAACCTCCCAACACATACTCTGAATCAATAGAGGGTCGTCTCCAATGGAGATTGTGGCCCTTCACAATCATTGCAGAAATCCTAGCTGCGGTAGGGACCGACATCACGACATCCAGCTTCTATTTCTATGTGGTTATTCTTAATCTTAAAAATTTCACATATTGACTCTATGAAATTAATTTAAAATAGAAATTAAAAATCTTGTTATTGTTGAAAACCCAATCTACTAATAATTAATTAAGATTTCAATGAATACATTAATATTAGTACTGAAGGAGCTTACTTTCCAGTACTAGTAGGATCACATGTCTACTTGCAATTATGTTTAAATACCTTTTGTGCAATCATTTTCCCACTTTGAACTATAATAACAATTTGTTTACTTTCCAACACAAGAAGCATGAGAGTCTATCTTCAATCATGTTTAAAAACATTTTGTACAATCATTTTCCCATCTTGAGTTGTACTAACAAGGGTCTCCCTCTCCAACACAAGAAGCATCACATGTCTACCCACAATTATGTTTGAATACATTTGGTACAACCATTTTATCATCTCAAGGTATAGTAACAAGGGGCTCACTTCCCAACATTGAAAACATCACTTGTTTAATCTACAATTATGTTTAAATACATTTTGTAAACATGGGTTTTGTACAATCATTTTACCATCTTCAATTGTACCCTTATATTGTCCAACATTACTATCTATTATTTGAAAAAAGAATTTAAAATTCTAAATTGAACAAGGTGAACATTTTCAATCTTAAAAGCATAGATCAAAATATTGTTGACAAGATAACTTATCGCAATAATATACGTAACTTTATCACGGAAAAATATTGTCAATAGTTTGACATTTTATCGCAAAGAAAAACCAAACTTATCATCGATATTTCGACGAAAAGTTGTCAATATATCAATTGCAATCTGTTAATAGGGATTGACGACCCAAAAGGCATTCACTTGTCTTCATGCAATATAACCTTTGGTTTCGTATAAGAAAGGCAAAGGGAACACCAACTGGTCCACTTGATTTGGATGACATAGATCCTTACTATGATTGGACATCACAAGAGCAGCCTCCATTGTTCATAGAGGATGAGATCTATGATTTGGAGAGGTAGTCTATGGAGGAGGGTGGCTTTAGAGTGGGATTGGATGACATTCAAGAGGATTAGGACATTGATGAGGATTCTAATGATGAGCCACTGCCAATGTCAACACCATCATCATCTAGGATGGACGTCGAGTCACACCCAGTTGTGCAGAGGGAGGAGGCACAATCACAGCCCACAACGAACTTCTAGGGCTAGACCCCGTACCACTCTAGTAGTTTTTACTAGAGCTATTGGGAAGGGGAAGAGGAAGATGTAGACTATTTTGATGTTGTACTTGTATTTACTTATAGTTTTACAAAGACAATTTGCTATTTTTAGTTTGCTTCAGAGTTCAGACTATCAGACTATGGCTATCAACCATTAGCATTCCACATGAGGATGCGACTTTATACCCTATTTGCATTTATGTATATCTAAACTCAGCTTGTTTGGTTTGTTTACTCATTTACTGCCTCATTAGATGCATCTCCTCATTGAATTTTGCCAGAAAAATGCATTTCTAGTTAAATTTAAGCAATATTTTAAGTTCTCGATAAGTTGTCGATTTTTCTTCAATATTTTCCCGATATTTTTTGCCCTTGGTGATAAGTTGGCGATAACAATATTTTGAACTATGCCTAAAAGCATCGCATGTAATCAATTCATTCTTTCATTTATGTTTAAGTACATTTTGTATAATCATGTTACTATCTCCAATTGCGCTCTTGTACAACCATGAACATTGTTATCTGCGATTTAAAAATTACATATTATGCATGTCATTAAAAACTTTATTTTATTTCATAAGAATCAAGGGAGAGGATCTAGTAGTTGAATGCACTAACTTTGCACTTTTTAAAATCTTATGTGAAAATTTCAAATCAGTTCCAATTTTTTACAACTTACTAAGCAAGTCTCCTACTTATAAATAAGGTTGAAGGGCCACATCATCAAATATGATGCCATGTCAACATGTTTTTTGCCAAGATGTCCAAAACACCCCCAAGAACAAGTGAGACTATACCTGTGCACTATTTTGTTGGTGTAATGTGTCAATACATGACTCATTGCTTTTTAGAACTAAAGGATACATTTCATTCAATAATAGATAGTCATCATGAACAATAAAACTTTACATCACAATTAGTAATACAATTTTGTCAAAACAACTATCATAATTATTAGAACATATTCAACTACATGACAGCAACTGCTTGCCTCATGGAATGGAAAGCATCCACGCAATCCAAACAAAGTTGTTTGGGGTCTTCAATCACATCAGTCGCTGCACTCACCACCAAAGTTACTTTTCCCATGTAACTTTGGAAGTGCATGGTCAAAGCCTGCATAAGAAAACCAGTGATTTGTATAAGAAAATTGGAGAAACAACTAGCAAAAAAGCTGTCTGGTATGAAATACAAGTGTATGCTCACATGAGGATGTCCAGAGACAGTCGGAATGATATCCATGATTGGATGGCCGAAGAAATCTACTTCTTGTGAGGGCCCCACCATGTTGGAGAAGGAAAAAGTTGTGTTAGCTATCATATTGTATGTTAGGAGCGTAGCAGCCTGCCAGTTGCCAGGAATCTTAGATTACTAAACAGGACAAAATTAAAGCAGTATACCGAGCAATCCCTACCCTGTTCAGATTCAGAGTTCAGAGTCTGAGACTTCGTACCTTGACGCCTGCCAAATGGATCAATAGGGTACCGCTTGCATAAGTAAAGGGCGCCTCCAAAGAGAGTTTTTTCCTTTTTAAAATGGCCGTAGCTGCACGGGCATAATCCAGAGGATTCTTGTACTTCTCCGTGGGTAGGGAAAGAATCACATAGCCTAAATTGTTCCCCCACCTTGCATTATTATTCCCGGACTCCATCATGTCTGCTAGCTCCTGGAATTAAAAACCTAAAGGGCTTCTGAAAGTTGTTTCACAGAAAAGAATTTGAAAAATGGAATTGATCCAGGAGAATAAGTTACATGGAGTCCCGGAGCAGGCCTTGTATTCACTAGAATTGTTGAACGAACGCGTAGCTTTGAAGGCAAAACCATCTCGCCATTTTTGCCCCTATTCTCTGCTTTCTTTTTTGTGCCTGTATCAGCATTTTCTGAACCCTCCTCCTCTTGCAATGCAAAAATGTACACAAATTAGGATCAGATTCGTGTTATATTACCCAATTTCTGCAAATCCTAATCATCAGAACTGTGTTGAATGAACCCCTTTTCATAGTATATTGATGAAAACAGACACAGCATAGGGAAGTTATGTTGGTATGTTGAATTAGTCTACTGTGGCTGTTGGAGGATTGGCAAGGCCGTAACTGTTGGGAGCAGTAGGGTTAGGTTGAGATTAGAAAGCCACTTTTCAAGAAGGAAAGAGTATGTGCTCGGGAAGCTCAGCCTTTGTGAAAAGCAGTTGCTCTGCTTTTAGTTTACAGGCGCTGTGAAAAAGAACTTGTACTGGTTATGCTCAGCTGTTGTGGCTAGTATCAAAGCAGTGCAAAATCTCCTCTGCAAATGGTTTCAAACAATTTCCATCCACCTGAAGTGATTAGAAGCTAACAGGAAATATTGTGGAGGAAATGGTAGGGTTAAACAGGAATACTATTGGGATGTTTGATCTTTACAGCCATGCAGTGGTGGGGATAGATTTGGAAGTTTTTGTCCATTACATGAATCACTGTATATAATAAAGTACAGATTCTGTCTATAAATGGGCCTTCTTGTTATGCTTGAGATTGGAGAAATATAAAGAATATTAGGTATCTAAAGGATTGTAATTCAATCGATTGAATACAATCTGATGATGAATTGTTTCTTGATTCCGCAATCTACAAAATTATCCATAAAATGAACTCCCTAAAAAACTTCAATTCTTTTGCCTCCCCCTTTAAAATAACAATATTCCGTCCCAATAGCCAATCACACCCAAAAAATGGGGCAAAGAAATCTACTTTACCAACAGGCAGTTGAATCCCAGAAAATACTGTTCCATAATTATACACAGCGGAAACAGATACATAGAAGGTAAGGTTAATTTACCATATCTGCGTTCCAGGTATCTTGCGATCCCTGCCGAAGTAATCCCCAGCATAACATCGTTCACTGTCTGCATCATCCAACACAACCAGACATTAAGCAGCCATACAAAATGACAATACAATCAATTTATGTCCTGCAACTGTACAAAACTTACCCCTTTTATAGCATCCTTGACAATCTTGACATCCTCCAGACTGATAGTCTGGTGCACAATCTTCTTGGGACTCGATTCCACCCCTGGATATCCCTTAATCAGCGAATTGCTATCCTTAAGCCAGAATATGGTAGCCACAAAATACAACATATCCACGAGTGTGTACCAGATTACAAGAAGTATACCCAACAAAAACCCTAAAGGAAAGGGCAATCCCCTAAAATTAGCCCCAGAAATTCTACTTGACCTTGTTTGGCGTGGGATTGTGGGTAGCAAATCAGGGTCGGCGTGCTGTCTGGTGCAGGCCAATAAGAGCGACATGAGAGACACACCATCCCCTAAAGAATGATGAACTCTCAACACTATGCCTGAGGCCGCCTCTTGACTCTTCACATTTATGAGATGAAATTGCCACTGCGGCCTGGAAGAATCCAGTGGAGGGGCTGTAGCCAATCTGGCCGCATAATTCTCATAGAAATCAGGGTTTCCATTCTCCGCAGGGTCGATGGAGGGAACCAGAACATGATCACATATGTTCACTTCCGCTGGCACCCAAACCAACATTCCCTTCTTGTTTTTCTTCTGCAAATACAAACCCAAACAAGATCAGAAAGCCAATAAATAACATCTGAAACAGAAAATCAAATAAATAAAGCATGCTTTGTCCCGAGTTACTCACCATTACGCTGGAGAATCGTTTGTGCTTTAAAACACTGGATTCGAAACCCGCTGTAACAACCTCTACATCTATCTGCGTTTTCATCTTAAATATGGCAATAATATAACAATTTAAGGAGGATTGACTGAAGACGCGGCCAGCAGGTGTCACGGGTTCGAATTCGCAGATCTCCTCTTCAGCATCTGTGCTTTCTTTCTTTTCTTTTTTCACTGCAATTCTCCTGAGCTTGGGCTTGCCAATCACATCTTCTGCAGCATCCATGATCTTCCTTCGCCAAGAATGTTTGAGGAGGGCAATACCTAGATCGGATTGTGAAAGCCTAATACGACTATTTCTAAATTTCTGTCAGTAGCAAGACAAGACAACAAAAATCCTGCCTTCGGCTTAATAGTCGGAACCTGTCCTTCACATTCTCGGATTAATGGCCAGACAAATATTGAACATAAATTGGACGGCCGTCAAAAGTATTGGGCCTTCTCACCGGAAACTGCCAATTCAAATTTCAATGAAGACTGTGTTTGTGAAAAGGGACACTCGATAATTCTACTTAATTCACCAGATATTTTTATATTTAGCGCCTGAGTTTTATTCCTGTCAACGCGAACTGCAAATAAATTTCACTTGACAGAACGGGTCAGACCGTCAAATTTGAGCCCACACAAGATTCCATTGTTATTGCGATGACTTTTATGTAGTTATTGGTGGCAATGGCTAAAAGTGCGAAGATTTGCACCGTGGAAAGCCGTGCCCTCTATGCCCTCTATGCCATGGCATACATCCTCATATTTTGCACGGTCTGCCCTGTCTTTTCTGCCACGCACACTGATCAAGGTATCGTCGTTTTCTCACATCCCAATGCCGTGCAGTGCAGATTAATAATTTGATGAAAGGATTTTTAATTAAATGTTTTAATAAGATATGCGTTTTTCCTTTGACAAGATATTATAAATGTATATATAGTCTTATAAGAATTATAAATGTATATATAGTCTTATAAGAATTATAAATGTATAGTCTATATATAATTCTTATAAGACTATATATACATTTATAATTCTTATAAGACTATATATACATTTATAAACTTACTTTTAAGTACTTACAAATATGTTACAAATGTGAAAAAAAATTTATTATTAGTAATTTATCATTAAACATTTATGATATTTTATCAAATAATAGTTATCTACAAATTTATAATAGTTTATCTTTTTTAATCAATTCATCTATTTGTCATTTTAATAACCAACAACTTAATTATACCTAAGTCATTCATATATATAACTATATATATAATACCACTTTCATTTTATAAAAATATTTTGTATAATTCTATATAGCACATTAATTTAAATTTATAACTTTTAATTTTCATTAATGTATCAAACATCAATTAATCATATATATAGATGTTAAAAAAATTTAACCATTAAGTCATTCATATATCATCTACAAATGCTCATTTGCATTTATGAATATATTTATATCTCTTTTAAAATAATGTGTTATATAGAATTATAAATTTATAAAACTTATAAATTTAAAATTAAATATTTCATTTTAAAAATAAATTTTAGATGTTAAGTCATTCATGTATAATTTCTTAACATCTAATAATTTATTTAAAAATTCTATAAAACCATTAAAAAATTAATGTCAAATATAGATGTTAAGTCATTCATATATCATCTACAAATACTTATTTGCATTTATGAATATATTTATAACTCTTTTAAGACTATATATATATATATATATATAACTCTTAATGTTTGTAGATGATATATTAAGAATTATATAATAATTTTAATATACTTTCGTATAATACTTTTAATAAATTTTCGTGATAAACTATTTCCTATAATACTTTTGAGTTGATTGTTTGATATAAAATAAAACTTAAGTATTATACAAATAGTTTATTAAAAGTATTATACAAAATAATTTATTATTATGTTTTTATATATATTATAAAATTTTAAATTAAAGAAAGAATTTTAAAAATAAACACAACAATCTTATTCTATATAGGGTATTAAGTATTTTCATAATGCAATTTTGAATATGAGAACCTCATTTAAAAGAATTTGCAAGTTCAAATATTTTACACTTAGATTAAATCAGTGCATTTTATTAATTTTAAAAATTGTTTTATTTTATTTTTTATATATTAATTTTAAATATCATATTAATAAATAATAAATATAATTATATTCTAATTTTTTACTAATACTTATTCACTTTTTCTTCCTTTTTATAATAGTTATATTATAGTATATAATTTTGAGTTCTATCATATATATTACATTAAAATTTTAATAATACTGTTATTTAACTTTTGAAAATTTAAAAGGTAGAATTTTGATATAATATTATATTATTTTATATTAAATAAGAAATTAAATAATATGACACTTCATTTTTTTTACAAAATACTTTCTCTTACCAAAATATCTTGTCAAAGGGGAAACACATATCTTATTAAAACATTAAATTAAATAATATTATATTATATTATATTAAATAAAAAATTAAATAATATGACACTTATTTTTTTTACAAAATACTTTCTCTTATCAAAATATCTTGTGAAAGGGGAAACCCATATCTTATTAAAACATTTAATTAAATAATATTATATTATATTATATTATAAAATTAAATAATATAATATTATATTATATTAAATAAAAAATTAAATAATATGACACTTAGTTTTTTTTACAAAATACTTTCTCTTATCAAAATATCTTGTCAAAGGAGAAACACATCTCTTATTAAAACATTTAATTAAAAATCCTTTCATCAAATTATTAATCTGTGCTGCACGGCATTGGGATGTGAGAAAACGACGAGCTATACCTTGATCAGTGTGCGTGGCAGAAAAGACAGGGCAGACCGTGCAAAATATGAGGATGTATGCCATGGCATAGAGGGCATAGAGGGCACGGCTTTCCACGGTGCAAATCTTCGCACTTTTAGCCATTGCTGTTATTGGTGGCACTGGCTACCCAGCCGACAGGTTCCCTCTTACCCTTATGTCCATGACTCCATCACCATGGCATACCTGTACTACCATCCGTAGTCACGCTTGCCCAGCTTGTCAGTCAAAACGAACTGAATGACGTGCAGTTAATATTAGCCTGCAGTCCGTAAATAATTTGGATAATGTGATAAATTTAAATTTAAATTTTTCACTTGAGCAAAACTCGGCCATACTTATATGAAAAGATTAAATTGTATTTCTTTATAAATACTAATAGATTTGATTGTATTTTTTGTTCAATTTTTTTTGGTTATTACTATATGTAAAAAAGCCGGTGAAATGAGTTGAATTTTTTAATATATTTTATCAACTTTTTAAATAAAATATTTCTAAAAATTAGGTATACATAAATATTATTTTAATAGATTATAAAAGTTTTTATTTATTTTTCTTTCTATTTTTTTTTTTATCGGTAAAAGGTCGAAGCTTTGAAATTTTTTTATTAATATAAATAAATTTTACAGTGTGACCCCGCTCGCTACAGGCGCTGGTAGGAAAGAGCGGGGTTGAGAAAACCTCTAGCCTTGCCTGGGGCAAGTGGTCCTATACTTATACATAATTACGTGGGCATACCCACGACTCGACAGTAGCCAAGATTTGTTGGATACATAAATACCGTGGGCATACCCATGTCTCGACATTTGTCGAGATTTATGGAAATGATAAATACATAAATTTCATGGGCAATCCCACTACTTAATGATTTCCTATGAATTATTACAATTACACTCTTTTAGTGGGCATACCCACCTTTTTGTAAAATCTTACAAATGTTGCTTTTACTGAGCTGTCTCTACCCTTTATACAATGATTTCGTAAAATATCGTTCTCAAATCTGCAATGCCCTGGATGCATCAGTTGCTCTATAGATATTAAGCCTCTTTGATTTCCTCACTTTGTTCTTTAAATCTTTAATTAGCTGGAATCCCTTTCTCCTTACGAATTTTAGTACTTGTATCATAAAATAAACACCACTTCCATCTACAATGGTTATCTTACATCCACTAATATAGATATATCCTTCAATTGAGCATTTATATTTTGGATTTTTATGTTATGATAATGAGTATTTCTGAAAAGTAGTTTGAACCCAATCAAAATACATAACTAATTCTATTTGTAATCTCAACCTTTATATCCATGTGTAAACTATAAATTAGTCCATTCAAATACAATTATCACTAAATATTCAGAACATTAATTCTACTACTATCTTGATTTACCTCTGTCCATTAATATCATAATAGGAAGGATATAAATCTATATTCATGCCCATAAACCAAATTGAGAAAAAATAAAGAGGGTATGACGGACTATTACCGTTGGGTTTGGACCAATTGTAGGTCTATTAAGATTGGTT
Source organism: Chamaecyparis obtusa (assembly GCA_027943335.1). Classification (NCBI taxonomy): domain Eukaryota; kingdom Viridiplantae; phylum Streptophyta; class Pinopsida; order Cupressales; family Cupressaceae; genus Chamaecyparis; species Chamaecyparis obtusa. The sequence goes on along the minus strand of BSBK01006148.1, from coordinate 605,031 downwards.
CACCATAGTACCATTTATTAATACACCGGAGTGTTTGCAATTGGCCAAATGCTCAAACTTTTCTCAATGCCATTCACAGATGTTTCAGGATTGCAATATTTACATAAATAAATCAGTCTAATATATATAAATACAGGTCTAATATAATCGACATATCTGTATTTATATATATTAATCTGAAGAGAACAGGGTCAATATTCCCTGATTAAGAACTTGCCTGTCTATACAATTTCGAAATGTACATCAGCAAATTGATCTATATATACTTCTCTGTTTATGATCTTTGCCTGTCTTATACATTTTCGAAATGTACATCAATACATAGATATATATATACTAAAAAATTGTATATATAAATCTATATACATAGAGAGTTCTCATAACAAAAAACTAGCGATTACCTTCATTTAGAGGTCCCCGTTGGTACTGCAAATTATCTTGAAAGTTCAAATCCATACTTTTCTCAAGAACAGGGTATTACCATATCAAAAGAGACACCTTAATGCAGTTGAAGATCTTAAAAAGTACAGAACCAATTACGCTGTTATAAGAACACTATTGCCATAAAATCTTTATCTCATGAATGTTAATAAAATATTTCACTCATTCATTCATATAATTTACCTCCAATACATATATAATGCAAATGATAATGAGTGTTTACAACCATGGAAAACCATGGGGATTAAACTCCTAGAATAAGATCATGGGAATGATTTGGGTCTACTTGGCTGTTGATAATTAAAAGTGTTGTTGCTATTAGAAGATATAATAATTTGTCTTGCTACCTTCCCCAAGGATTTCCCAGAAAGTGATGGGCACCTTCCATGTTTAGATTGTGACTAGCAATATGTGTGGTCAAATAACACAAGGTTGCAATCTATTCCTATGTATTTAGATTTTCAATTTAAGACTTGCCTCACTTTCACAGAATTTCTAAATGGAATAAACCAAAGACCATGCAAAAAGAGATGTTCTTAGTCCTATTCTTACATTGGCTTATCCTTTAAAAACTCTTTAGATATACTGATCCATTGTTACCACTCCGTTAGCCCCTAGATTAGCTAATTTGTCCGCCTCTGAGTTGCCTTCTCTGAAAGTATGTCTAATTTCATACTTTGTAATACTTTCCATTAATAAATTAATCTCTTCTATTTTAGCGTTCAACATCCAGTTGGGAGTTTTTTTAGTGCGAATGGCATTGACGATAATTTGAGAATCTCCTTCAATAATTACTTTTGTAATGTTGAGTTTCTTACATAATTTAAGCCCTTCTAGTGCCGCTATACACTCAGCCATATTGTTTGTCGTAGGACTGATGGGTTTAGAAAATCTAGCGACAACTTCTGACTTCCAGTTGCGAATGATCCCTCCAATACCTGCTTCCCCTGGATTTCCTCGTGACGCTCCATCAAAATTGAGTTTGTACCATCCTACTTTCGGCGGTACCCATTTACAAGAGGCTCTATCAGTTTTAGTTTTGGGACCCCCCTTACCATAAAGGGGAGGGATTGCTAATTTTGGCCATTTACTCCTGATCTTGTTATCCCAACTCTTGAATGAATCCTCGTAGCTCAATTTGTCCCTGAGTTTGTTGTTAATAATTTCCACGATCGACACTTCTATCTTGTTTGTAACCGAATTCCAAGTTAATTTTTGATCCGTAAAAAGCCTTTTGTTTCTTTCTTTCCATATTTCCCATGCTACTATTGAAGGTGCTATTATCCATATATCTTTAAATAAGTTATCTTTATAAGGAGAAGGCCAACCTTTAAGGTTGCTGATTAGATCACAGTGCCGAGCAGATTTCCATCCTAAACTTTGATGTAACCAATTCCAACATTTTTGTGAGAAAGGACAATTAAGAAGGAGATGGTTGACATCCTCGGACTGGTTTTCACATAAAGGGCATCTCGATGGCCCTTCAAATCCCAATCTATTGAGCTTGTCTGCTGTAAGAATTCTATTTTACAGAGTCGCCCAGAGAAACATACCCGCTTTAGGGAGGCGGGCTTTATTCCAGCACAAATTCAAAGGAATGTCTATATTATCCATATTTTGATCCCTAATAATTGAATTGTAACCCTCCTTGACAAAGTAGTTACCATTATTTGATCCTGCCCATATTAAGGTATCCGGTCTATTTTTAAGTGTTATCTCTCTATCTTTCAATAAGGCCAAAAGGATTTGCTTTTCATGCCATACATCGTTTATTTCTTTAAGATCACTCCAATTAGTAGCTTCCTTCTTACATAGGTAATCCTTAAGATGTAAACCTATGCCTCTCTTGCATTCTTCCATGAATTCCTTGGAGAAACCTAGTTTGTTGAGGGGAGTCAGGCTTGCCCATGAATCATCCCAGAATAAAGCTTGATCACTTGCACCTACATCCCAAGAGAGATATTTGCTAATAATCCCTCTACAATCCTTAATAAAATTCCATATCTACAATCCTTTCACATGTGAGTGTGACCTGAAGATATTGATGGGATCCAAGTCAGAGATGTACTTGTGTAATAATATGGAAGCCCATTTACTGCTTAATTCTTTGTACATTCTCCATATAAGTTTAGCCCCGAGCGCTTGATTTTGCCATAACGGTTTTTGATGCCTAGACCCCCTTTTGCTATTGGTTTGCATAGGGTGTCCCATTTAATCAGGGCAAGTTTTTTGTCTTCAGATGGACCCTGCCAATAAAATTCTCGAAACATTTTATCTAATTCCTTTTTAACATTAATCAGAAGGGGTAGGATAGACAAATGATATGTGGGTATGGCAGAAAGGACAGATTTGATCATTGTCAACCTACCCGCTTTAGTTAACCATTTATCTTTCCAAGAGCTTTTCTTATTTTGAACTTTGGTTATGACTTGTTGCCAAAGTTTAGATGATAGGAGACCTTTATCGAGGTTTATTCCTAAGTATTTGCACGGGAATTTGCCAATTTTGTACCCCATCATGCTACAAATTTCCTTTTCAATTTTCGGGCACGTATTAATAAAGAAAATTTCTGATTTGGTAGGATTAACACATTGCCTTGAAGCTTTCGCATAGAGGTTTAGAACTTCTTTGAAGGCTCTCGCTTCTTGTCTGTTAGCATATCCTGGTAGAATCGTGTCATCTGCAAACCGTTGGTGAGTGATATTAGGTATGTTTTCCAAAGCCTTCAAACCTAGGATTCTCCCTTCCTCTTGTTTCTTTGTAATTGTTCTACCTAATGCTTCCACCATAATGACGTAGAGAAAAGGGGAAAGCGGATCCCCTTGCTTGATGCCCCTAGAGATACTAAAAAATCCTTCCGGGGAGCCATTGATAAGAATTGAAATTTTGGGAGTCGAGATGCAGTTAAAGATAAGGTTAACCCATTGTTTAGAGAAGCCAAAGGCTTCCAAGCATTTACACAGGAATCGCCAATCTACTTTATCATACGCTTTTTGAATATCAACTTTCATTAGCATACTAGGTTCCTTTGTTAATTGGGCAGTATGAACTATTTCTTGCGCTATAATAATTCCGTCCAAAATAGATCTGTTTGCTACAAATCCCGTATGTTCTTCTGAAATAATAGTAGGAAGAAAAGTTTTTAGTCTATTTGCTAAGCATTTGGAAAGAATCTTATTTATGGTGTTACATAGGGAGATAGGTCTAAAATCCCCTGGATCCATACTTTCATTCTTTTTTAGAATTAAGGTAAAAAAGGTGTTGTTAATTTCTCTTAGTAAAGAACCCGAATTTCTAGTTGCTTCCACTGCTTGCCAAACCTCTACTCCAACAAAATGCCAACATTTTTGGAAGAAGCCGGCTTGGAAACCATCTGGTCTTGGGGCTTTATCCAGATGGAGTTGAAACACAACAACTTTAACCTCCTCTAGAGATAGCTTATTGTTCATTATTTTGTTGTTTGACTCAGTAATCAACTTAGGAATGGCTTTAAGCATTTCATTTTGGGCATTAATGTCTATTGCCTCTGTGTTATTGAGAAGGGTTTTATAAAAATTTGTAAGAACATTTGAGATTTGAACCAGATCTTCAGTGATAAGTCCCTCGGTAGTCTTGATTTTGGCTATTCTGTTAATACTCCTTTTATAGTTAGTTGTATTATGAAAGAATTTAGTGTTACTGTCGCCCTCCTTAAGCCATGACTCCCTAGATTTCTGTTTCCAGAAAATTTCCTCTTTGAGGAGGATATCATTGTATTTAGCCATCAGCTCTTTTTCCTTGTAGTAACTAAGATCGTTCATACCTTGTTCTATTTCTATATTGTTTAAGTCAGTTATTTCTTTTTCTAACTGAGTTTTCTCTTCGAATATATTTTTAAAATTATTCTTGTTCCAATCTAACGCTTTATTTTTAATGATTTTTAACTTTGTTGTTAAGCAGAACATTTTCGACCCTTTAACCGAGATTTGTTTCCACCAGTCCTCTAAGAGGTTTATGAATTTAGGGTTTTGGAACCACATAAATTCAAACTTAAACGGATTTCTCAATGGTTTGGAATTCTCTGTAATGGTAAGTCTGACAAGGAAGTGATCCGATCCTGCTTCTGGGAGGATCTCTGCACTGAATATCTGATTAAAGTTATTGGGGTTTGTTCTAATAAAGAATCTATCTAGCTTTTCAGCTATGTAGCTAAAATCGGCTCTTCTGTTATTCCATGTATAAACTCCATTAATTGTATTGATGCTTATTAGATGATTATCCGTAGCCCACTTGCTAAAATCTTTATGGGCTTGCAATATGTATTGAGAACCCCCATACTTTTCTTCTAGATTTATAATAGCATTAAAATCCCCTCCAATGACAAAGGGGTGTTCTTGATTATCTGATAAAAAGTTTTGTATCTCCTTCCACACTCTTCTTTTTTCTTCATTTGGAATTGGCCCGTATACATTGATCAAGTTATATTTTAAATATGATTTTAGGCTTTTAATTGTTAGTACCATCCAGTTATCTTTAGTAAGAGAGGGTAAAGCCATCACTTTACGAGGGTCCCATAGGACTGCCAGTCCACCTAAGTGGTCTGCTGCCCAGGCATATTCTGATTTCCAAATACCTAATCTTTTATTAAATTTATAGCTATCCTCTTTGTTTAGCTTAGTTTCCTATAATAAAATGATCTCGGAATCAAAAAAATTTAAGTATCTTTTGATTAATCTTTGTTTGTTAGGGGCATTGAGACCCCTAACATTCCAAGTAGTGACTTTCATTGCACCTGGGGAAGGAACTTCCCCTTCCCTGTGTTCAGAATATCAACTATCTTTTTTTGGTTGCCTGCATTGCCATCTAGAGATCTCAGTTCTACAGCTGATTTCCTACCTCTTTTCTTTTTGAGTTTATTGATATTAGGTGTGCTTAGACTACCTCTGGTCAAGGCTATGCCCAATTCTTTGTTTTCATTAGTTATTCCAAAGAGACCTTCAATTGCTTCTTTAACCAGTGTTGAATTACCAGAAGACTCTATTAACGAATTGGCCTGATTATCTGGGCTTATTTGCTCATTAATAGTATGAGCTAAGGGTTCAATTCTATCTATAATCTCCTCACCAAAAATTTCCATTACATCTTCAACTTTCCCTGATAAATCTAGATTTAAAGATTCTATTTCTAGAGGGATTGAAACAGCTTGTTCCTTCCCCTCATTGATGATTGGATCATTTTTTATTATATTTTCCTTATGCTTTGTAATTATATCATTCTCTCTTACATTATGCCTATCTATAATTTTTCCTTTGGTTTTTTTATCTGATTGGTTCGAATATTGATCCGGATTACCCAGAGGGTTATTTTCATATACTTCCTTTATTGGGGGTGAGGAAGGCAAGTTTAGACTATTGTCCTCATCCTTATTTTCTTCTATGTTACATTCTTGAATTTGTTTTATTAGGATTTCCTTTTGAAGTTTTAATTCGTCAAAATCACAATTATCATCCAAAAATAGGTCCATTACTTCATTCGTTAATGATTTTCCTAAGTAATTAATTATTTGATTTACCTCCTGTTCAGTTTTATTAACCTGATCCTCTAGTTCTACTATATTAGCACATTCAGGTTTTATAGATTATTTTGTTTGTAAATCAGTCCTATTACTTTCATGTTGTATACATATTTTATTATTATCTTCTAGCTCTATGCATTCTGGTTCAATTCCCTTAGTATTGGATTCATACCTAATAATGCTTGATGTCTTATTAGTTATTGGGGATGAAGCATCATCTGTTTGAGGATTATCTAGGTTTTCATTAGGTATTGCTGGAAATACAACTTTCTGTGATGGGCTGAATGCATTGCTAGGTGGCAGAGAGGGGGCAGGGGTACTTTCAAGTACTTGGACTATGCTTTCAGAATTACCTTTATCTTTATAGATATCAGTAAAAAATTTGTCCTTATCCAAACCTGTTTTAGAGATAAAAAAAGGTAGAATTCTCCTTATTATTCTGAAAATGAGTGGATACCGAGTTGTTTATACATGTGTCAGATAGTGCTAATGGGAAGGGCCTATCTAATCCATGATTCCTTATAGGAATAATAGAAAATCCACCTTTATCCTTGCAAAACTCAACCTCCATTTCTTTAGTAAGTTGAGTTAAGAGGTTTATGTTTTTGAGTGATTTCTGGGAATTAGCTTTAACCTCGATAAAATTTTCTAAGATTGTGGGACTGATTATAACAGAGTTAGAGCTAAAATTTAATTGTATGGGTGAGATGTATTTTTGATGGAAGTCCATTTCCACAATGATTATTTTGTCAACTTGATTAAGTGTTGACTCAACAATCCTGATGAACTTCCCAATTTTATTGCCTATTGTACTTATGTTTGCTTTACTGGATAATTCCAAAGGTAGATTTTTTAGAGAGACTGCCTTTTCTACTCTAAAATTCTTTAGGTGCATTGGATTAAACAAAGGCTTCCAGTCAAACAGAGAAAAATGAATGTTTCTAAATTTAATATCCTTCTTTTCCATAATGCTTTTCTTTAGTTCCTTTTTTTTGCAATCTATATACATGAAATAATCCAAAAGGTGTGATATACTTACCTCCTTTGGTAATTGTAGTGATAGTTCTGCCATCAAATCATTAACATGTACTCCTGAGCCATTCCAAATATAGATCACACCCGTTTCTACTAGGTGCTTCTGTTGCTGCAAAATGGTATTATTATCCAAAAAGATAGTTTTGAAGTACTGAACATGATTGATCTTACCTATTTTCTGTTGAGTACTTCTTCTATGTGGAGGCGAATAGGCTACAGACTTTAAAGCTTTATGAAATAAATCATTGTTACAATCATTATTCATCCTGTTATTGCTATCTAAAAATGATGATTTCCTTTCCATCTTTCTAAGATGAGGAGGGCAGTATTTTGTATTGCTAATCATTAAGTCATCAGTGCAGCAATCTTTGCCTATTTGTTTAGATTTCCCCCCACAAAAGGGTGGGGTTTTGGAGAGATAGGGGTAGGGCTTTACAGCTTTGGAGTGATTCACCTCCATCTTGTGCTGTCGGGCCCTATAGCCCTTATCCCCCAAAACCCCATTCCTTTTGTGTGGGGGTGAGTATATATACCTACTATTTCCTTCCTTACTAAGCAATTCAAAAGAATTTTTCAAAGATAAATTGAAAGTGCTATGAACTGGCAAGGGCCTTAATACCTTATTCTTACCTTTAACCGTTTGCCATGTATGATCTTGCTTAAATGTGCTCACGAGAGGTGCTTGGGCAGATAAGGTCCTGCCTTCCCCCTTAGCAGATAGGGGATCATCGGTTCTGCATTGTAACAAATGCCCAGTATTATCTGCCTTAGCAATCTCGTAGCCTAAGACCAGTTTAGCATACCTGGTCTTTGCAAAAATTCTTAGTTGCCTATCCAAAGATTGGACTGAAAATACCTTTTGCCTTGATTCCCTACTCCATGAAGGGATAATGTGATTTTCCTTTGGTTCTGTGCCCAAATTCGAAACCCTAGCCAAAACCTTATGCTCTTCTTTCCGTGATCCTTCCTCCATCTTCCTAGATAGTGGAGGATTATTAGGAGATTTATTAGAGGATTTGGTCTGGGTAGGGTTGCTACATGAGGGCTTTGCATGAGTGAAAATGGCGAGCAGATCTGCATCAACATTTTGCTCCACTTTTTCTTTTTGTTTTTCTATAAATTCATCCAAGTGTTCATAGGATGGATGTGTTTGCTCTTCTTTTCGGCAGTCTTTTCTTTTGTGGCCATAGAGCCAACAATTATGACAGTAACTCGAAAATTCCTGTTTCTTTCCTTGATCCTTATCCTTTTTTATGGAGATTTCTGCCCTAGTTTTTTCATTGTAATGCCTATCTCCGTTCTTCGACTGGCTAAGTTTGGAATGAAAAAGACCTAGGTTTATCTGCCTGTTGTGGAGAGCAATTTTCCTTTGCCGATGGTAATTTCACATTATCACTGATCTGATCACATTTCAACTAGTATTCTCTTTGTTATTTTTTTAGAAAATCTGAACTTCCTCTTTTAGAATCCAGAAATTCTGAGAATGGAGATCAAAATTCAAAAATTCTGAATCCTTATGCTTGAAAAAAAAAAATTCAGATCTCCCTCCTTTGATCAAAAATTTGCCCTCCTATATACTAAAAATAGATGCCAAATGATGGATTCGCTGCCCTGATGATTGAAATCACAGCCTCTAATATGGAAATTTGTTGTCTCTTGTAGGGAATAAAATCGTTGCCTATTGCTTGAATTTTCGCTGCATACAATGATGAACTCGCTGCCCATATGCTGTTGAGGAATCAATGCCCTTGCTTGATGAGATCGCTGCCTTGAATGGAAGAGATCGCTGCCTTTATTGCAAAGCTAATTATTTATTTTTCTTTCTATTATCTCTTTTGATAATTTTAAAATTTATCAAGAAAGTTTTTACTATTTTAAAAGTAATATATTGTAATATTTATATGCTTATATTTTATTTTTTTTAAAGTTAAAATCAAATAAATGAAAATTTGATAGTATAAACTATTTTATTAAAATTGAATCATGTTCAAAATAAATATAAAAAAATAAATAAAATCTAAATATTACTTTTGGGCAAGCTCACCAAATTAAATATAATATGATGATTCAATAAAATACATTAATACAAATCTAATTATAATAAATAGTACATTTTAGACAAGACATAATGTACAAATTCAATACAAAAAAAATAAATTAAAAAATTTTAAATAAAAAATATTAAATATTATTAATTGTATACTACAGTTGAATTTTTTATGTATTTTATTTACAAAGTTAATAAAATACATAAAAAAAAGATTTAATTAAGATTTAAATATTATTAATTAAAGATATTTTAGTTAAGTTATAATTAGTAATTGTAATTATAAAAAGATTTAAATATATTTATAATTGTATATTGTAGTTGAATTTGTTATGTATTTTATTAACTTTATAAATTAAATATTATAAAAATTAAGTAGATTAAGATATCCTTCTAACCTAATGTATTTAAAAGTTTCTAATTTATTTTTTTAAATGAGAATCTAAATTTTATGAAGAAAGAAGAAATTTTCTACTATTTTAAAAATAATATATTTAATCTTTTAAATTTCAATTTTATTTTATTAAATGTTAAATCAAATAAATAAATAAGTGACAATATAAACTATTTTATTAAAATTGAACCATTAGATTTAGTTCAAAATAAATATACAAATAGTAAATTACTAAAAGAGAGGTAAAAATTTATTAAGAAAAAATGAGAAACAAAAAGGAGAGCTCAATAAGGAGCTCTATCCTAAGCAACACAATCATCTAACTCAAGAGACAAATCTAAGGGAAGTTGCCCCTATCCACAATATTCCAACCTTGAGCATGATCAAATGCCCATTTGGCCAAACAATCAACAACTCTGTTCCATTCTCGAGGAATGTAATTAGAACTAGCAGACTCTAGAGAAGTACAAAAGAGAAGAGTTTGATTATTAACAGAAGCCAATTGCCAACTAACATCCTCAAGCAACTATGAAGTAAGCGAATTCACCACCACTTGAGAGTCAGATTCACAGATAACTTGACACCATCCCCTCAAACAACATTGCTCCATGACATGTAAAATGGCCAGAGCCTCCATGAAATTGTTAGTATAACAACCCTTATTCACTGAAAAAATAAATTGAACTTCTCCAAAGCTACATCGGGCCACACCCCCAATGCCAACAGGACCTGGATTTCCTCGAGTAGAACCATCAGTGTTGACTTTGAGAACTATGAATGGAGGAGGCAACCAATGACCCACACGGTTCACTCATCTCTTCCTTTGACGTCTAGGATGGTTTGGAACTTTACGATACCATTGGCTTGCAGCCCTTGAGAACCCATCCTGAAAATGAAAGTTGAGACGTTTGCAAATAGCAAGATCGCCAGGATCAATACCTCCATCTAACTCACACTTTGTTTGAATAGTTTCCCGAAGAGAGTGGGAAATCTTCCACCAAAGATGCATAACACCAATCCAGACATCTTGAAAGATTCATTGATTCCTCTCCAACCAGATATGCCAAAGAATAAAAGAGGGGCCAAAAATCCAAGCAGTCTGAAGAGGTGAAGCCTTGGAGGGGCCACTCCCAAAGTGATCCCAAAACTCAGACAAGGAGGAAGCATGATGACAAGAGCAGCCCCAAGAACTCCACCAAAGATGCCATAATTGGGTAGAAAAGGAACAATGGAAGAAGAGATGAGAGATAGACTCGTCTCCATTACCACATAACACATAAAAAGAAGGGCCCTGGAACCCACATTTACAAAGATTATCCCACGTAAGACACCGGTTGTGAGCCACCAACCACATGAAAAAATTACATTTGGGCCAAGAAAATGTATTCCAAACTTGTTTCCACCAAGGCACCTCAGCATCCCCTAACAATTGTCTAATAATCTCTTGGTACCCAACAGAAATAGAATATTTACTAGATAGAGTACCACCCCAAGCCAAAATACTTGGCCCCAGCAGAGAGCAACACAGAGTTTGAAGATGAGGGTAAATGGATAAGATAGGAGGGTTGCCATCCCAAGCATCAGACCAAAACAAAGGCTTAGAGCCTCCCTTACATATCCAGAAAAGGCCTCTCTTAACCAATTGAGCACCAATCTTGAGAGTATTTTGCACCATAGAGCCATGACCTTCAAGAGGAAGCCTGGAGACAAACCAAGGATCAACGCCTCTAAAATACTTATGAGTAATTATACGAGCCCATAGATGATTTTGTCCAGAGCACCATCGCCAGTAAAGCTTAGTAGCCAAAGCTTTGCTGCTCAAGATAGGAGATCCGAGGCCAAGACCACCCTCCTTCTTAGGTCTGCAAATAGTCTCCCAACTAACCAAACTCCATTTAGAGTTACGCAAATCACCACTCCAAAGGAATTGTCATGAAAGAGCATCAAATTCCTTAAGAAAGTAAATAGGAGCAGCCTGAAGCATGCTTCTATAAATAGGAAGAGCTTGAATAACAGATTGAAGAAGGATAACATGAGCAGCAGTAGAGAGCCATCTATGGGTCTTGTTATTTACCTTCTCCCGAAGCTTGTTAATCAAATTCTACCAGAAGAGTCGTGGCTGCCTAGAAACAGCAATAGGAATGCCAAGATAAGTCAGAGGGAGTGAACCAATTTGAAATCTAAGGATATTAACAATCCTCCGCTGAATAGGATCAGGAGTGTTAAAGAAATATATAGAAGATTTTTGTTCATTAACTTTCTGGCCTGTCGCCACTAGATAAATATCCAAAGTATGTTGGAAGGCTTCAGCTTCCTTGACTCGAGCAATTCCTACTAGAGTAGAGTCATCAACAAATTGAAGATGAGAAATTGAAGGTAAACCATTCCCCCAGTGCCATCCCCGGATAGAGTTTTGGGACACCTGATACTTAATGAATCTGCCCAAACCCTCAACCATAATAATGAAAAGATAGGGAGAAAGAGGATCACCTTGGCGGAGACCTAGAAGCACCAAATAATTGGGAAGGTTGGACATTGAGAAGAACAGAGGAAGAGGAAGAAGTGACACAGCTCATAGTCCAACTCACCCACTCCGAGCTAAAGCCAAAGGTAAGAAGAATATTCCTTAGAAAGCTCCATTTGACTCTATCATAGGCCTTAGCCATATCCAACTCAATAAACATTGATTGCTCCCTTGAGCTAGCCATAGAGTGGATAGCTTCAGTAGCAATAACCACCCCATCTAAGATTTATCTTCCTAAAACAAAACCTCCTTGTTCTTCTAAGATAATAGTAGGTATCCACTTTTTAAGTCTCTCAGCAATTAGCTTAGTAATAACTTTGTAGGCCATATTACATAGAGCAATAGGTTGGAAAAAATCCAATTGATTAGCCCCATCTTTTTTTGGAATAAGAACCAAGAAAGTAGAATTTAGAGCCTGAAGCATTTGCTTGCTAGAATAAGATTCCTTAACAACTTCTAAAAAATTCTGATTAATGATGTCCCAGAATTCTTGAAAGAATACAATAGGAAAGCCATCAGGGCTAGGAGCTTTTCCTTTCAGCATACCAAAGTCCACTTCCTCCAACTCAGCCAAAGAAATTGGGTGCATAAGATAATCATTCATTTCTTGAGAAATAAGGGTGGGAATACACAACAAAATAATATGCTCTTCATTATCAATAGGAGGAGAATCCTCAGAGAAAAGGTTAGAAAAGTACTGAGTAGCCTCCTGAAACATAGCTGGCAAGGAAGATAAATGGATAGCTTCAGAATTAACTAGAGAAGAAATATATCTCTGATTCTGATGAGATTGCATAGTTTTGTGGAAAAAGGAAGTGTTCCTATCACCTTCCTGGAGCAAACCAACCCTAGCTTTTTGCTTCCAAAAAATTTCCTCTCGAAGTTCCCATTCTTCTACAGGTCTAGAAGCAAGGGATTCAACCTTACCCAGATCCTCTGAGAAACCAAGATCTTGAATCCGTCTAGTAATGACATCCAGACGCTCCTGAGTGAGTCTCTTCATGGAATGAAGGTTCCCAAAACAATCTTTGTTCCATCTCTTGAGCTGTCTTTTGACATATTGTAGTTTTTTAGAAAGAGAAAACATAGTAGTACCAAAAGCAGGGGCACCATCCCTCCACCAGCTAGAAATAAGATCATGTAGAGAGGAGTCTCGAAGCCACATGAGCTGAAACTTAAAATGAGGACTCTTAGGAATAATCACCCCAGTAGAAGAAAATTTAATTGGCCAATGATCAAAACCCCTCCAGTCTAGAATTTTAGAAGAGAGAATGAGGGCACCACTAACCCAAAAGAAAGAAACTAGAAATCTATCAAGACATTCTGAGATAGCATCAACTCTAGTCCTTCTATTATTCCAAGTAAAGAGACCATTAGCGGGCTTAATATTAGAAAGATGAAAGAGATCTATATTTTGAAGGAGAAGATCAGATGAAGGCCCTAACCAAGCTAACCCACCTCGCTTCTCTTCTAGACTTAAAACTAAATTGAAATGACATAGAAGATTAGATGAAGGCCCTAACCGAGCTAACCCACCTCGCTTCTCTTCTAGACTTAAAAATGAATTGAAATCTCCTACTAACATCCAAGGATGGTAAGGATGAAAGTTTCTAACATGCTGAATGTGCATCTAGAGATTCACCTTTTCCACAAAATTGACAAGCACATACATGCATTAGTAATCAAGATCACCTCACCCAAATCCATAGAAGAAGCCACCATAGATAGAGTTGAACAAGAAGATGCCCAACCAAGGGGAGAAATTTTCTGAGGGTCCCAAAGGATAGCCAAACCACTAGCTATCCCCATAGCCCCAACACATTGGAATTTCCCACAAGGCCAAATACTAGAGGCAAATCGGTCCATAGACTCCACTGAAAGCTTAGTCTCTTGGACACAAAAAATATCTAGAGAATGATCAACCACCAAATTGTGAATAGCCCTTTGTCTAGGGATGCTATTCAACCCTCTAACATTCTATGAGAGGATGATCATCACTGAGTAGGATGGGGGAAATGATCATCTAAGGATTTCACAGCCCCAGACTCTATCAACATATCTCCTATAAATCTGAGCTTCTCTTGGTCTTTTTTACGCCCACTCTTTAGAGGAGTAAAAGAAACCCTCTTAAAAGGTCTTTGCAGTAGACCCAAAGGGATGGGAGACCCCTTACCCTTACCATATGGTAGCACATCCTGAGCTAAGTCTGCCATAACACCAACATTATCTTGAGGCACTACAGAAGTCACCAAAGCTCTAGACTCAGGAGTAATAGAGAGCTCATTTGGCTATCGAACCACAACTTGAGATGCTTCACATGAATCATGAGGTAGAGCTTCCCCATCACAAACTAGATCAAATGAGATACTAGGAGGAATACCCTCCTCTAAAACCATACTTTCCAGCACCTCAAATCAATTAAAGCTAGAATTTGAATGTCTATCTTTGAAGGGCCTTTTCTGATCTCATCCCTTAGCACGTGAGTGAATAGGGATAAAACCATATTTATTTAGACTAGTATCATTTAATTGAGTCTTCCCTTTACCTGCATTATTTGCTTGTGCATGCCCCTTAGCTTTGTTATCCATCTGAGCTTTACCTTTTCCTATAGTTTTCAATTGCCCACCATCATTTCCAGTAGCAGAGCAACTGTCCCTTTAGAGGGTGAGACCCAAGGGCATTGACACTGCAAATGACCATACTCATGACATATCCGACATCGGAAAGGAAGGGATTCATAATCCAATTGTTGCACCCAGGAAGAAGACCCAAGACAAATTTCCATAAAATCTGGTAATAGTTTATTCAAATCAATTTCAACACAAATTCTGGCATAAGAGAGAACCATCTATTACCACCAACATAGAAGAAATTCTAGACCCAAGATTCTGACTTGATTGCTTATCCATGTTGTTTGGTAGAGTGGCAGCTGTTGCAGTAGCATTGGTACCATCAAAATCCATAGATTTCCCAAATGCATGTGGTTGATCCATCAACACTCCCTGCTTGGTTGAATCTGGCACAGAGCTACCTCACTCTTTGGTGTGTTTCTTCAAGTTATTCAAACTTGCAACCATTGTTTCATTCTCCAAAAACCTATGTGTTGCTCAGATTTTTCCCAGTTCTGGATCCTCCCTCTCATTGCAAGTACAGAACCCATAGAAATCCTACAAATCACCACTATTCCTACAAACTTTGTTGAAATCTGTAGACTGCCAACCCTCCACGACTTCATACAAATAGTAAATTGCAAACACGAGTAAGTGATATTTTATAACATAAAATAGTGATAAATTTTTTATGCTTGTTTATTTATTTTAAAATAGTAATAAATATAAAAAATAGGTTTATATATTTTATTAAGTTAGCTTCAATGTTAGCTTGATCAACAATAATATTAATATTTTTAAAATATAACTTTTTTAATCAAATAAATTGATAGAAATAGTAATAAAATAAGGCCATATTTTTTTATGTATTTTATTAACTTATTATTAATTAATTAAAATTATTACAATTACTAATTATAACTTAACTAAAATATCTCCCTTGATGAGATTGAAGTTTCTATCAAAGCCCTTAAGGATGACAAGGCCCCCGGCCTTGATGGGCTCCCTATTGAATTTTACAAGGCTAATATCAATTGGATTAGCAAAGATTTGCATGAGTTGTATACTGAGGCCATGTCCTTGGGCTCCCTGGGCCCTGAGATTAATAGTGGTATTATTGAACTCCTCCCCAAAGATGGGGACAACGCTCTTATTAAAAATTGGAGGCATATCACCCTCCTAAATGTCTCCTATAAAATCTTAGCCAAAATTTTAGCCCTCAGGCTTGTGCATATTCTTCCCAAGTTTGTGTGTGCTACTCAAACTGGCTTCATTAAGGGTAGATACATCTTGGAGAACTTAATTACTGGTTGGGAAGCTATGGAGTGGGCTAAGTGTTCTCATTAGACTTCTGCTATGCTCCTTCTCGACTTTGAGAAAGCCTATGATAGGGTTGAATGGAAATTTATCCTTATGATGTTGGAAGCTTTCGGTTTCCCCCCTTATTTTTGCAATGCTGTTCAGATTCTTCTTAAAGATGCCTTTGCTCAAGTGGAAATCAATGGTTCCTGCTCCGATCTCTTTCCTCTTAACCGGTCCATCAGGCAAGGCTGTCCTCTAGCCCCTGCTCTGTTTGTTATTGTTGTTGAAGCTCTGTTCTATATCCTTAGAGATAACACGATGTCCCTTGATGTTAGAGGCCTCTATCTTCCCAATAATGATGAACTCATTAATAGTCAATTTGCTGATGATACTACTTTATTTTTTGAGCTCACTGACAAGAACTTTAAAGCTTTGCAAACTAAGTTAGATCTGTTATGTACTATTTCTGGTGCTCGTATCTCCCAAGCCAAGTCCATCTACCTGGGATGGGATGAGTAGCCCCCTAACTGGTTCACTCAGTATAGCTTCCAATGGGGAGGCCCTAGTAAGATTGTCAAGTACCTCGGTATCCCCTTTTCTATTGAACCTTCTCTTAAAGATATGTGGTCTTGGATTAAGGAAAAAATTGATAAGAAGCTTAACAAATGGCATAACAGGTCATTATCTCTTGCTGGTAGAATACAAGTTTGTCAAAAGATGTTGTCTTCTTATAGTATTTATTATTCTTCTACTTGGATGTTCAATAATTACCAAATTTTAGAAATTCAAAAGGCTATCAGACATTTCTTATGGTCTGATGGCAAAGGTAATAGAAAGATGCATGCGGTCAAATGGGACTGGTGTCACACTGAAAAAATCTTTGGGGGGCTAGGGCTTAAAGACCTTAAAGTTCAAGGCATTGCCCTATCTGCCAAATGGATCTTTCAATCTCTAGAGGGAAATAGTCCTTGGAAGGTGCTTGTTAGAAATAACATTGAGAGAGGCTATCCTAAAAAAGCCAGAACTTGGAAAAATCTCCCCTTTTATGATCTTATTGTTGGTAACTTCCTGGTCATTGTTCAAGGCTCTGCTATTTTCAAATCTATCTGGAGAGCTTGGGATCATGTCCAGAAATTTATCACCAATAAGGAGTTTCATAGTGACAAGCAGCTCCATGGTGAAAGGTCCATTTGGTGTAACTTACACCTGAATGGTAAGCCCCTAGCCCTCTCCCAAGGATGCTCTGCCAGATTGTGGGTTAAAAAAGGTATTTCCCAGCTGGTTGGCATCTTCGAGCAGGATAAACTCATTCAATGGGATGAGCTCAAAGCTAAGTTTAATATCCCTGACTCTCAAAAGAAGACTTATAATATGATTTCTCAAGCTGTTAATAACCTTCCTTCTATTTGTCATGTGGATTCCCATGGACACTTAAAATGTAAGTGGCCGGATGGGGTCATCATGGCTAATCTCAAAGCCAAAAACATATACAAGGTTATTGATCATAATGAAGATATTATTTTTCACGTTAACACTATTTAGGTATTCCTCTCTTGATGCCAAGGTCTGGAAAAAGTACCTTGATATTCTTTGGAAAAGCCCTGTTGAGCCTAAAATCAGATGTTTTAAATGGTTAGTTCTGCTTGATAGACTCCCCATTAAAAAAGACAGGCATAATGCTGACATTTGTAAATTATGTAGGCTGCCCAAAACTGGTAGACACATTATTTTTGATTGTTTATTTGCTAAAGAGATTTGGAATATGTTTGGTATCTTTTATCCTGTTAATGTGAATATTCTTGATATTGTTACTAGTCATATTAATGGTCTTAATAAGGATGCCAATTTTTTTTGGACTATGTTGTCTTCTAACATCCTCTGGTAGATCTAGAAGTGCAAGAACGAGGAAAGGTATCAAGGTAAGCCGAGAGTTCTTTCTGAGTTTTTCTGAAAACTCACACATTTTAAAATCTTTCTGTAGGTCCATACCACCATGATGATTGAAAAAGAGAAGCTAAGAAGATTTCTTAGCGATGGGCATGCCACCTTCTTCTATGAGTTAAAGCATGGCTTCGAGTGGAAGAGAACCCTTGATGACCTTCGGATGTTTGAACAAACTTGCAAAAGACTGAGCAAAGAAATCAGGAAAAATATCAATACTAGGAAGGAGGAGCTGTTTATGCTAACCCAGATCCACGAGCGCAAAAGTATTGTGTAGATGGAAGGTCCGCTTGGGTGGACTGCTTGGGTTGATACCCACTATGATGTCTTTCATTAGCTTTTCTATTACTTCTTTTTGAGCTGTTTGTAATTATGATACTTTGATCTCGGGTTGAGGCTTTGCCTCTTTGTTGCTACTCGGTGAACTTTCTGTAATATTTTTGATCTCTCCATAGTTAATATAAAAAATATCTTTAATTAATAATATTTTTAAAAATATTCATCTAATCAATT
Source organism: Chamaecyparis obtusa (assembly GCA_027943335.1). Lineage (NCBI taxonomy): Eukaryota > Viridiplantae > Streptophyta > Pinopsida > Cupressales > Cupressaceae > Chamaecyparis > Chamaecyparis obtusa. The sequence continues at coordinate 586,671 of BSBK01006148.1, read as the reverse complement.
TTAGTTATATTCAATTTATTTAACTATAATAAAAAATTAAAATACAATGAAAATAACATTTTTTATTTAAAAGTTTTTAATTTATTTGTTTTGTATTGAATTTGTACATTATGTCTCATCTAAAATGTACTATTTATTATAATTAGATTTGTATTAGTGTATTTTATTGAATCATCATATTATATTTAATTTGGTGAGCTTGCCCAAAAGTAATATTTAGATTTTATTTACTTTTTTTATATTTATTTTGAACATGATTCAATTTTAATAAAATAGTTTATACTATCAAATTTTCATTTATTTGATTTTAACTTTTTTAAAAAAAATATATAAGCATATAAATATTACAATATATTACTTTTAAAATAGTAAAAACTTTCTTGATAAATTTTAAAATTATCAAAAAAGATAATAGAAAGAAAAATAAATAAAAAATTTTATAATCTATTAAAATAATATTTATGTATACCTAATTTTTAGAAATATTTTATTTAAAAAGTTGATAAAATATATTAAAAAATTCAATTCATTTCACCGGCTTTTTTACATATAGTAATAACCAAAAAAAATTGAACAAAAAATACAATCAAATCTATTAGTATTTATAAAGAAATACAATTTAATCTTTTCATATAAGTATGGCCAAGTTTTGCTCAAGTGAAAAATTTAAATTTAAATTTATCACATTTTCCTAATTATTTACGGACTGCAGGCTAATTTTGTAATTATTTACAGACTGCAGGCTAATATTAATTGCACGTCATTCAATTCATTTTGACTGACAAGCTGGGCAAGCGTGACTACGGATGGTAGTACAGGTATGCCATGGTGATGGAGTCATGGACATAAGGGTAAGGGGGAATCTGTCGGTTGGGTAGACAGTGTCGTTATTGGTCCCTGCCTTTATAAGGCAGAGACTAATGTTTTCATGTCGCATATATAATTTTATTGTGCTTTGGAAACTATGTAAAAAAATTTAACATAGTCTGTTCTATAGTCTATTTTATTTTCTTTATTAAAATGATTTTCTACTTTATTTTATTTATTTTTATTATTGGTTACTATTATTTTTGGGGTTTTTTAATGTTTTCACTTTTTAAAATACCTGGTAACCCATCAAATGAAAGTATTAAAATGTTTTCCATAACTTTCTAATATTTTGTTGCCTAATGTGTGGAGGTAAGAGTAAGATAAGCTAAGATAAGATAAATTTATTAATATCCAACAAGAGACCAACAAGGGTCTAAGGGACTGGAAATGTAGAGCAAAAGGAACAACGAACCAATAGACCACCAAACAGTGGTCAGGAAAGCAAACAAGAGCGAAAAAAGAAAGAAGAGAACAAGAAACAACAAGTAAGAAGAACAAACACAAGAGAAGGACTAAGGATCATTTTTAGGTAGAAAGAAATCCAACACTGAAGGATAATGATCCAGATGAGAAGGAACCCTGGGTCATTGCTGTGAGCTGCTGGAGATGTATCGCTGACGGGTAAAGGTATTGCGAGGTCTCACAAATCTAGAGTGACCGATGATGGAGGCAATGTGAGGTCGCTTCACTCCACGTAAAGGAAACCAGGGCGAGAAGAAGGTCATAATGAGCTAATCAGATATCTGTCTCTAGGGGAAAAGAAGTTGTAGAGTATGCTCACGGAGATAAAGTGTTAGGCATCTCTAATTAGTGTAGTTGAAGAAAGCAGTCAAGGAATTGCACCCTCTGAATAAGAAATAGAATCTCCCTCTGATCTCATAGTAAGTAGGACAATGGAAGATGAAGTGTGTCTTAGTCTCAATCTCAGCCAAGGTGCATAACCTGCAAATCCAATCATCTTTGTTAATGTGATGGTCTGTCTGGGCCCGAAGGTGATGAGATCCAACCTTGAAAGATCCTAGCATGATGTGAAGAGCGTGGCACCAACGCTAAGATAAGTATCTAGGACAAACAATAATCCCATCTTGAATGTCTAAAAAGTGCTCAACATAAAAAGTCATCCTCAAGCACAGACTCCCACACGGGTTGATCTAGGTCGTGGTGATATACTGCCTATATATGTCAAGTCTAACATGTTTTTTCAACTCCTATTTGGCAGGGAGGAGGTGAGCTAGAGCATCAAGCGAGAACTGATAGGGGGGGGGGTGATCAATGTTAATCCCGATGGAACCTAAAAGGAATGAGCCCTGGGCATACCAACAACGGGCTCTGGAGGAGGGGTCTAACTTGGAAAGTGCTACTAAAGAGCAATAGGCCAGGTAGGAATATCCATCATGACCATCATTGGAGTCTGCAAAACAACAGAGGCGGTGAATAAACCAAACCAAATCAAAGATGGTCCCCAATCTAAAGGGATGAGCCCCAAACTCAGCCAAAATGATGCTATGAGAGGTGGACCAATGACATATGATGATATGCTGGAGGAAGATAGTCTGAACATGCTTAATAGAAGCCCAATTAGAATCTAGAAGGGATGGCCCCCAAATAGTAGAACCATAAAGTACCGTAGGTCTAACCAAGGAATCCAAGAGGGACAACTGGGACGTGATGTCCTAAAAATGATGTCTGAAACACCGTCTCTCCAACATGGCAAGGGAACCCATCCCTTTACTAATCTTGGGCAAAATGGCAAGTCTCAGGTTGAAGCGAGGGCCGGAGAACTTGACCCCAAGGTAGGTGTATGAAGAAGTAATCTTAATCTATAGTCCCTGATAGTAGAAATGAAGATGTGAGGTCTTCAGATAGTTGAAGATCATCACCCACGTCTTACCAAGATTCACCACCAGCTGTCTCAAATCATAAAAAGAGGCCAAGCTATCAAGAAGTCTCTGGAGACTTTCTGGTGAGGAGGCAAGGAGAATCACATCACCAGCGAAGAGGAGAATGGAGACAAGAACTTGGTGCAGGTAGCAACCATCACTCAGAAGTGAGGAATCTCTGAGAAAAGCCTCAAGCTCATCAATGTAGATGTCAAACAAGGTGGGGGAAAGGGGGCACCCCTGTTTCACCCCAATAGTGCTCTGGATAGGGTCAAAGAAACCCTCAAGAGTCCTGAATTTGCCCTTAACATGCTCATAAAGTCTCATAATAGCTGTCAAAAGAGTCAAAAATCTCAATATCTCTAAGTCTCTGGAAGAGGGCCACCTGAGGGACGGTATTGAACACCTTACAAAAGTCAATGAAGCAGCAACAGACTTTCACAGAATGATAGCGAACCTCCTCAATAATCGCTTGCAAAGTCAAGGTGTGGTCCATGGTCTGGTAATCTGCCCGAAAGTCAGCTTGACCTCTAGCCCTGTAATCTCTCTTGTCCAACTCCCTATTAAGAATAGTATTCAGTGTCATTGTGTAGAGTTTAGCGAAGGTGTGCCCAATCATGATGGTCCTATAGTTGTTGGGGTCAGAAATCGACCCAGCTTTGTGAATCAAATATATTAAGTGTCTTGACCAGGACTCATGGAAGCCAATGCAAACCACACTATTAAAGAGTGTCAAAAGATAGGAGCTCAACACAGAGATACTGAGCTTGAATATCTTAGCCTAAAAACCATCCTCATCGACCACCCTACTACATCTCATGGATCTGACAACCTCATAGATGTTGGAAGTGGTAAAGATATGAGAGTGAGGGGGAGGGGTGAGGTGGAGAGATGGCTCGTCAGGGATGTCTTAAAGAGTGGAGGTGTGGGAGGCAAGGGATCTAAGATTGATGGTGGAAGGTAGAGCGGGATTCCAAAGGAACATGGTGTACCATAAAAGATTAGGATTCTTTGAATGAAGAAAGTGGCAGTAAGAGGAACGAAGGCCAGTGAAGTCAGAAGGGAGAGTCTCAAAGGTCAAGTGCAAGGAGTGGTGGAAAGCTTTGCAGTCATTGTCAAACCACCAGTTTATAGGGAAAGTAATATGGCATGTGGATTTGAGGATAGGGTGGTGAGGGATGGAGAGGAAAGTCACCTCCCAAATAGCTATGATCAATAGGTCAAACATGGAGGAAGCATGGAAATAGTTAGAAAAGCTCTTAGGTGAGAGGAGATGATGGAGGTGGAGGGTAAAGAGATCATAGTTGCCCTCGGCAAACCCAAAACAAAAGTGGGTAGGAGAATGATCAAGGAAAGTTGGGGAATGGGGAAGGAGAGACGAGCAAGGGGGAGGAGAAAAGAGAAGTGCAAGGCTCAGAAGAGCATGGTCAGCTAATGGAAGATGAGAGATAGTGAAGCGGCAGATGGAAGGGATAAAAGAAGAGCTAGTGATTACATAGTCAACCACACTGGCACCACCGTAGTGTGGCCAACACGTGAAATGCTCATAACCAAGAAAGTAAGAGAGGTCATTCAAAATAACCAAATCAGAAGACTCGTAGAGCTGGAGAAGGTGACGACCATAAATAGATAAAGGTCCACCGCAATCCTCAGAAATACATTGGAGCCCCAAACTGACAGGATCTAGTTCTAAGGTACAGGTCTAGTCAGTACCTCGGTCATGTATAGGGGTCTGCAGCTCCCTAGTCTGTGCATTAAAGTTTCCCAAAATAACGATGTCCCCCAAGGTACTGAATTTGGAAATGCACTCTATCAGATCAATAAATGGGTCCCCATCCTTGGTACTATGAATGGCGTATGGTGAGGAGGCTGGTGGAAAGGTAGTAAGAATAAGTATATTACTTAGTAAGAGTAAGTAAGAATTTATAAATATTATATTTAATAATGTATACGAACTTAGTACAAATTTATTCATATTATATTTAATACTGCATTTGGGTTTAGTAAAGGCAGTATTAAATAAGTGGCTCTGTTCAGTTTTATGTGATATGTTGTCATTAGTTGCAACTTGCGATTTCCTCAGTGTCTATATTGTCTACCAAGATTCTGGGTTTTAAGCATCTAGTAAATTCAAAGAAGGTGATCTGTTTGTTGATTTTTGTATAATGTTTTTCCTTTCTTAAATATTATTATGTTATTGTTGAGTAAGGGTTAATAAAATAGGAAAAATCTAAAAATATGGCTTCTTCTATGTTTCTATTGGTATTTTGAGTAACAACTGGGAAATTTCTCCATATTTTCCAGAGGGAGGCTTGTTTATTTTTAAGAATTTTTTTGAAAGTTTTATATTATGACATTATTTTATGAGAATTTTTGTTTATGATATGCTTGAGCAGCAAGACTCAATGAATCTTACCTAGTAAAGACGATCAATCAATGAAAGGAAACAAAAATTGCTAATTTGGGCTTCCCTTTTTTTGGGCAAAAAAATTAGGTTTTTGAAAAAGCACAAATCTACTTGAGACTTTTTATCAGGGCAAAAAATTGGGTTTCTAAATCACTTGATGCTAGGGCCTTGTTTGATATTAATAAATATACTTGTATTTTTCTTCTTAGCAAACAACCAATTCTTTTTTTTTCTTTTTGTAATTGAATAGAATAACCTTAAACTTGACTAGGTGTTGATTTAACTTTTGTTTTAGCTGCCTTACCTATTGGTGTCGATAGATTAGCAAAGAATTTATATACTTTCAAATATGGCAATGTTGGGAACAAGGGCAAAGTGGGGCATGTGTGCTTCAGCCACAATGGTGCCTCACTTTAGCTCTTTGTTGTGGACGGGCAACATGCCACCATCATTCTATCTAATGACCATGTCCTTGTTGATATTCTCACCATGAACGGTGTCGGCATTTTTGTGTCAAATGGGGATAATACTAATAATAATCTTTTTTATGTGATTGGAAACTTAATGTTTCTGACGACGTATTTGAGAAATCAAAGATTGTATTCCTATTGCCCTAGATCTCATATAAGAGATTCCCTTTTTTATAATAGATCTCAAATTATATATATATATATATATATATCTATGTATGTATGTATGTATGTATGTATGTATGTATACATATATAGATATACATATACATACATACATATCTATATATATATATGTATATACGTACATAGATATCTATATATGTATATGTATATACATATACATACATACATACATACATATATATATATATGTATACATATATATATACATATATATATATATATATATATATATATATATATATATATACATATATGTATACATATATATATATATATACATATATATACATATATACATATATATATACATCTATATATATATACATGTATACATATACATATATATATATACATATATATATACATACATACACACACACACACACACATATATATATATATGTATATATATGTATGTATATACATATACATATATATAGATATGTATATATATGTATGTATAGATATGTATATATATGTATGTATAGATATGTATATATATGTATGTATAGATATATGTATATATATATGTGTGTATATATATATATATATATATATATGTATGTATGTATGTATGTATGTATGTATGTATGTATATGTATATATATATATATGTATATATATATATATATGTATGTATGTATGTATGTATATGTATGTATATATATATATATGTATATATATATGTGTGTGTGTGTGTGTATATATATATACACATACATACATACATACATATATATACATACATACATACATACATATATATATATTATATATATACATACATATATATATATATATATGTGTATATACATACATAGATATATATATATATATACATATATATATATATATATATATATGTATATATATATATATATATATACATATATATATATATACATATATATATATGTATACATATATATATATATATGTATACATATATGTACATATATGTATACATATATGTACATATATGTATACATATATGTACATATATGTATATATATGTATATATATATATATACACACACACATGTATACATATATGTATATATATACATATATATATATATATATATATATATATATATATATATATATATATATATATATATATATATATATATATGTATATATGTATACATATACATATATGTATATATGTATACATATACATATATGTATATACATATCTATATGTATATATATACATATAGTACATACACACACACACACACACACATATATATATATATACATATATATATATACATACATATCTATATATATACATATATACATATATGTATATGTATTTATATATACATATATATATATATATATATATATATATATATATATATATATATATATATATATATATATATATATATATATATATATATATATATATATATATACCTATATATATATACATATATATACGTACACACAGACACACACACATATATATGGCTTCTTCTGCATTTCTACTGGTATTTGAGTAACAATTGGAAAATTTCTCCATATTTTCCTTAGGGAGGCTTGTTTATTTTAAAGAATTTTTTTAGAAAAAATATATTTTGACATTATTTTATGAGAATTCATGTTTATGATACACTTGAGTAGCAAGACTCGGTGAATCTTACCTAGTAAGGCCTATTAAAGATGATCAATCAATGAAACAAAACAAAAACCCTACTAATTTGTGCTTCCCTTTTTTTGGGCAAAAAAATAGGTTTTTGAAAAAGCCCAAATCAAGGCAAAAAAATATAGTAGATTTGACAAAATCAATCTGGAAAAAAAATTTGAATGAATAAAATGTTTGGTTGTTCAAAAGTGTACGTTTTGCAACTAGGCTCGTGATTAATGTGAATATAGAGGCTTTAAAAGAAAAAATTCACAGGCCATTCAGGGGGATTTTCATTTTCTGTTAAAGTAAGAATAATACATACAAGTTCTAATATTAAACTCTGGAAGAAGGACAAATTATTTTCTCAATTTGTTGAAGCAGGACATAATACTTTCCTTAATCTGTTGAAGCTAACCTTAATGTGTTGAAGCGGGGAAAAATGGAAACACTAGTAATGGGCTATTTGCTAACCATTCTTTTCCTAGTGTCTTTGAAGGTTGCAATGTCAAAGAGCTTCATCTTAAATACATTTCTGTGTAGTTTACACACACAAGCATCCCATGTTCTTTGTATATTTTATGTGTTTTCCTTTCTCTGGTACCTACCTAGTGCACCAGTAGTAGAAGAGTTTCTCCAATTTTTCATTCATCATTTCACTGTCAAATGCATAAATGAGATATAATTTTGTTTTTTAGAGTAGGTTTTCCTCCCATTATCATTTATTTCTGATTATATAAAAAATAAAGATTTCAATTAGCTAGATTTGTTCATTATTACATTAGATTTTATCTAAGCACCAAATACACAATGGATTCACATTTTATATCAGTTAAAAAATCTCTTCATTTGTATCATATATCATCAAGGCTATTGATGTGTTGGTAAATAAAGATATCTTGTACAATGTATCAAATACCAGATGCTTCTTGCGTGGAATTAGGTTTCTATTAAGTTCTATCTCCAGGAGACAAACTTCTTTGTCTAAAATTTCTTGTATTTGAATTGGTTGTACATTTCCATGTATTGTGTTTCACTAGATATAACATTAATATATGTATTCAGGGATATCATTTGACATGCCATCTCCAATTTTTTCCTAAGTATATAAAGTGGAGAGTCTTCTCTCTTATATAATCATGTGTTTTTAAAATCACTTGATGCAATTTTCCTGATACGTTGTGTTGCTTTTAACTGATTGCAGCTTTCTTTTTGTAAGCTTGGGCATTCTACAGGTCTCAAATTGCCATATAGAGCATACATCAGGTGCACACATTTCAAGATATATTATGTTTGTTTCTTACATTTACTTGTTATTATCTCTTGCCCTTAACATGTGCTTTGCTCAGAAATGTACAGCTTGTTGTTTAAAAGTTTTCTTAAGTTAATTTTCTATTTAGAGATTCTTTTCGCATGTGCTTTAATAAAAAATGTATAGTTTACAAAATCAATACTTATGTTGTATTTAAATTTTAATATTTTTATCTATATATTTGATTTTCACATTTTTTACAATAATTACTACACTATCAATCTCTTTATCCTAAAATTCTGAATTCTGCTACTTGGTTATACTAAAATATTTATATAAATTCATCCCCGAGATCACCCAAAATTTAGTGAACCAAACAATCACACAATAAATTTTAAATTCCAATATATTTATCTAATAAGTCTTGATTTTCTTTTACATTAATAAATCAAATTAATACACTTAACAAAATCAATATTTATATTGTATTTTATCTATATATTTAATTCCAAGATTTCTTATGATATTTATTATATCCTAAACAATATTTGATTAGTTATACTAAAATATTTAATAACAATACATTGATTCTATCACATTAAACACTTAATAGAGAAACACTTAATTAAAAATTTATGTTCACCCTCACTCAATGATCAATAATATGCATACCAACATATTGGCTACTACTAATTAGAATAAGCTTCCATTTTCTATCTGCCTTCTTCACATTTCATATTTACCAATTAGTAGATATCTAGATCACTTTCAAGATAAAGTATCTTAGACTAATACATTAATTCAATAAAATGCTTACGAAAATTACTACAAACAATAATAATATGCACAAAGACCCTATTAGAAACATATGAATTGCATAGCCAACCAAAAATCATATCAATTGATGAGACATTGAACAATGCACATTGTTTCCGAATTCAGTCATTCAAATAAAACATTAGTGATTGTTTATTTGATGTGGTCCATATTTTAATTCATTGTAGATATACACCCAACGAGATATGCAATGGTCTTCTGGATCATTTCCTATTCTGTCTTCATAATTTATATCCTGTGGCTTTGAGCTCTTATGAACATGAATTACATCCAACAATACTCTATGGTTTACATAATATACATGACAAAAAAAACATATCTACATAGAATGAGGCTTTCAACAACATAAACCAATGCCAATGGTGAATTTGGACTTTGGGGTGACACTTTTTGTGTGCAATAGTTAGCACAATGGCTGAATATATCCATTTGTATTTGGTCACTAACACACAAAAAACCATATTTGCATTTCAATAAAGATTCATGTCATTCCATAATATCAATTCTTTTCCATGATGCAAGTCCAATTGCTAGACATTATGAGCATATCTTCTCGAGAATAAGCACATACAATTGGCTTGAAAACATGTAATCACAAATGTCAATCACATATTTCAATGTTGACAATGTCTAGAGTACAATTGGAAATGCATTTGATGCACTTGGACTTTGTCAACTTTCTACATATGTAGCCCCATGTGGAAAAATCATGTTTGTTGCCATATATTTGCTACTTGATGAACAATTTGACTCAATTGCTTTACGATTATTTGTGGCTTAATCTTTAGCCAATGCAATAAGACTGGAAAACAAATTTGCCTTGGCATGTTTTGGCATTTTTCGAGCAACTTAGTAAAATAGACAACAACTATGTCTTGCAATTGCAATCACATATTTCTAAGATTGGAATACCATACATAAACAACAAATTTGAGGGTTCTAAATTTGCTTATCATGGCTTTCATACTTATTTCATGTAGAGATATATATGTATAGAAAATAACACCAAATCCCAAAGCCAAGATATATTGTAATTGCATACAACCGAAAAAAACATAAACTTAATTTTATTTGAACACAACCGGCCAGTCCATTTCCATTATGAACCTCTTCACAAAAAATAACAATTAATTGATAATATGCATATAGGGAAACCTATTTTGGCACAAGCTACTATAAACATGATTTGTTCAAAAAATATTGCAGCAAAGAACACAACTATCTCATCTACTACAAAGCTCATTCACTAAACAAATTACAACTTCTCAAAGAAAAAAATCCAACTCCACTTGCTCATTGCGATGTCTGAAAGCTACAATATGTGAGAAACATAAGAAAGGAAAAGACATGGTCCAAAAACAAATGTCCAAATAGAGAAACCAAATAGTCATCTTCCTTAGAAGATGAGGACCCAAATGATAAGTCTTCTTCTTCAGATGATAAGTCTATTTCCTCATATTTCCACATCTTACCCTTATGATCCTTGAACCTTAACATATATCCTTTATTAGGGATAACTTCTATCAGTTCTTATAGACTGTCCAACTAATCAGAAACATCTTTACTATGTACAATATTGAAACCTTGATTTTCTCACTCAAACATAGCATAAATCTTAGTTCTAGGATTCAGTTTCTTAGGACAACCAGATTCCTAGTGAGGTCCTTTACAAATAAAATACTTAATTCTTTTGGGAACTTTTTTATGAACCTTTTCTTTAGTAAATATGGTAGGGTTTGTTTTAAGAACTTACCTTTTTTGTATGGAATTGATTTGTATCTCCTTTTGGGTCCATACTTACCATGCTTTCTTTTTCTAAAAATGTATTCTCCATCATGATGCCACCTGAAACATTTCTTGCATTGACACTTTCATCCTCCTCCATAGCCTCCCTTCTTAAATTACTTGATCTATGTAAAATCAACTAACTGATTGATTGGTAAATTATTGCAGAATTCCCTCAAATTACAAGTATAGTTATATTCATCTTTATTTTCTTATGGTGCTCCTAGAAAACATTGATTTTCAAGTTTATAACCAATAAACCTCTTTACATTTTCAAATGTACATTGAGCCATTGTTAAATATTCTTTTCTGATGATATAATCTTTTGCCCATTTGCCAAGTCCACAAGGTAGAGAATTCAAATAAAATTATTTTTTTGTCAAGTCATGCATTTTGTTTGTTGCAATCATGTATTTTTCAAACACAAAGTTATATTCATGAAACTTAGCTAAATTCTTAAGCTTCATAGATTGAAACATTTTGTTTGCTTCTAATTCTTGATTATTAATTTATCCACAAAAGATCAATTAACATGAGCTTAAAACTTTCAAAGCTTTCAACAAATATATCTTTCTTTCCCATGTCTTTCTTGCTTACATATGCATAATATTCATCTTGGGAAGTTATGGGCCCAAAATCTGGCAAGTTGTTCCACCAATTTCTTAATTTTCTTGATAATAATATGATAGTATAAAGGATTTTATCAATTTCAGTCCATGTATCACTGATTTTATCAAACATATTTTTAAGGGTATCCACACATGTACAAATGCACTAGTACATTTTGGGTAAATACATGACTACGTGACTAAAACTTTTAGTCACATGACTAAAACTTTTAGTCATGTGACTAAAACTTTTAGTCGCGTGACTAAGAATTTTAATCACATGACTAAAATTAGTCAAATTGTACTGATTTTGTGCAATTCACAAGTATAAATGACTAAATAAATAACTAATTTGGTCATCGGGTAAAATCACAAGGTTGGACAAATAAAAATGACTAAATAATTAGTCACCCAAATAAAAATGACTAAATTAATGATTGATTATTACTCATTTATAATAACATTTGATAATATCATGTATAGAATTATATACTATGAAGTTCCATTTCATGAGGTCAGTAATACTTGTTCGCCAATAGGCTAAACACTATAAAGGACTAAAAATACTCAAATAAAAAATTGTTGACTCCATGATTAATGGTGCAGTGACGAGAGGTCAAACAAGAAATTGGCGACTTCATATGGCTATTGGGTTACAGAGTTTCAAATCTCAAATAATGTTTAAGCAATGAATATGTGATCTAGAGTTGGAACATTAAAATAAGGGCAACAAAGACTCAGCTATGCATCTGCATAGCTAAGATACATTCTTAATTATATGCACAAAAGACGTCATAAGAGATTATATAATTGTCTAGATTGATCATAGACAAATACATGTCGATACAAGACTTTTTAAAAGATACCTTTGCAACCTTGGAAGTGATCAAGTTATAATTAATTAATGATAGTGACTCATTCCCAAACACGTAATTTTAATTTATAGAGACAATCATAGTCTTACAAAGAAACATTAAAATCTCTCCTTTATCGAATTATAAAATAAAGTTACAAAATAGAATCCGAATTCGAGCTTAAATCATTAGAAAACTTGTCATGATTGAGATACATTATAAAAAACACTAGACTTAGAATAGTTGCCCATTGAGCCTATATAAACTCCTGACCAAAACTATTTTAATTATCTTTATAAATTAAAAAATAATTAAGACAAAATAAATATAGCACCAATGTCTATATAATATAGATCACCTATAATATATTATTTATCATAATTACTAATTAATTAAAAATAAAAATTAATCAATCAATATTTTGGGCAAACTAAGCTTTCCCACGACAAGGATTGAGCAATGCAAGTAATGTGAAAAATTATATTTTTGCTTCATGTGCATGGGGATTTAAGGATTTGGTATATTTCCAATTGCACAAGCAATATTTTGCATTGGCTGCAAGAAAGGAGAGTTGGATTCGCAACAACATATTTCTCAAAGATTTCATTCATCTCCATTGTTTTCGATTCAATCTTCAAGGTAGTGAATGTGTCCCCTTTTCTTTCTCAAGTAATGGTCTTTTGTTCCCTTTTCTTTCTCAGATGGGATTGATCTTAGTTTAAATGGTTTTTTTTATAAGAAGAAAATTGATGCCTAGGAAGGAAATGGATAATTCCCCCTGTAACCATTGCATTTTTTTTGAGATCAAATTATTATGATTTGGGCGAGATCTTTCAAGCCCTAATGTGATTGTTCCATGTTCCTTCATGACTATAGTAGCAAACTCAAAGTTTTTGATTAATTTTCCTTAAGTTCTGAAGTATTCAAGCTTTTAGGGGGTGAAATAAGATCGAGACAAATGTAAGAGGCTCTTTGTATGGCAAGGAAAAGATCTTGAATGTCTTTTGGGTTATGTTCTTATTGATCTTGTAAGATGAAAAATATGGATGGATGTGGGGTCTAGAATAATGGTTTGCACATAAAAGAGACCCCAAAACCAATATTTAACACATACATGAAATTATAATGATACGGAAAGTAATTGTAGAACACTAATATTGAAATGAAGAAATAAAGGTACTTACCTCCGAAAAAGAATCGGCTGAAAACTCTGTTAGACGATCTCAAAAACTATTGATTTTCACGATATTGAACTGAAACTACGAGATCTACAAAACCCATAAATATTTTTCTTTTTTGAGGAAGGTCATCCTTGACCCAAATGTGGGGTAAGATCTTACCCCGAAAAGTTGACCTTGACCTGCATTGCTCTGACGGAAATTATGTTCGCAAATCTTGCAAGTTTGCCGAAAAGGGTATCCATATCTACACTGTAATTCATTGTTCCGCACCTGTACCTATGAGAAAAATGGTTTTTTTTGTTGGGGGGGAGGGTTTTGCCTTAGTCAAACCCCAATTTAGGAATTAACCTTGAAATTGAATTGAAATTGCAGAGATAAATAAAGTAAATGGAACAATTCACCTTGCTTATGTTGAAACCCTTGTGGAGGATTCGAATCCTTGAATCCACAAGTATTGATGCTCCAAATGAATGTATAATTGGATGTAGGATGTCTCAAATCAATTGTCTTAGATCTTCAACACCAATCTTGAATGGATCTTGGAATAGGAAAAGGCTTGGATGAATGTGGATGGAGAAATCTTCAACAAGAGGGCTCCATAGAGATTGAATCTTTCAATGGCTAACAACAGATCTCCTTGATGAATTGGATCTTGAATGCTTGAATGCTTGAATGCTTGAATGAATTCTTGAATTCTTTCCTTCTCCTTCTTGCTTGCTTCTTGATTTCTTGATTTCGCTTGCTTGAGAGATTATGAAAGGATATGGTTTGAAATGAGAGAGGAAGGCTTCCTTTTATAGAGATCTAGGGCACAAACTCCTAGAGAGGTTGACATATGAGAAATAAATTTCCATTGGGCCCATACCCCTAGAAATGGACCTATATTAAATGCAATTTAAGAGTTTACCATTTCGAAGATCAAAACAGTCGACCTAGAAGCGGGAAAATAATTCTTTCTGAAACCCGACATCCAGAAATCATGGAACCTTGAAATTTGGACCTTGGGTCAAGGTTGAGGTTGACTTTGACCTACATCAAGGTCAAGGTCAACCTTGACCCCAAGTTCAAAAATCTCAGGATCTCAATCCAGAATGCCAGAAAAATGTAGAAAGAAAGTGGAAAAGGGGGCAGAATCAGGGGAAAGAGCCATATCTAACTCAAAGACCCATTCAAGGCATTTGACATGGACCCAAACCACTTACTCGAAGGGCTAAACCAGTCCTAAATGGAAGTGCTTCCATTTTCCAATGATACAGATCTATGTCAAACAACCAAAGACAAGACAATCATAATTAAAGTTTATCTTGTGTTTTGAGACCCTTTTGAATATTTACAAATGCATTATTATTGGAGTTGTGATGGTTAAGGAACCTAAGAATCCCTTCCTAATAATTTTTGGTGTCTCTATGTCATTCCAAACTTTTGATCCATCAATTTGGCTACCCAACCAATCAAATAATTGAATAGTCCCAATTGTCAAAGTTCTATAGCAGTGGCTGTCTTATAGTTGATTGGTCATAAATTGGAGTTGTTTGACATCTTACAGTATTGAAGGGTTTAAGATGGTTGTCATCAAATTTTCCCATATTCCTTAAGGTTCTTTCATGTTTTCAAGGTATAATTGCATCCAAATTCATTTTAACTTGTGACTATTATAACCATAGTGTTTCACTATCCCACAATCAATTTTTGATGCAGAGGCTACAAGGATTCACACAATTCAACTAGATACAATGTCATTTCTTTAACTATGTTTTGTAACAAAACCTAAAAGGTTTCTCAAGAGGAAAATACCTTTGAAAATTAGGTCTCCCAATGGCCTTTAATCACCACCAATATCTAGATTTTGTTTGTGTGAATTTTGTACCTAGTTGTAGACACAACACTTCAGTAAAACATTAGAGGTTAGCTAAAATTGAAATCGTGCAATGAAATGAAAATAAACTAACTAGATGATTTACTGCCTTCTAGTAGATGCGAGTATGTATTCTCAGATTTGATTGAGATCAGTGACCTTGACGACACCTAAATGAAGGATTTGAATGCAAAATCTAGATATGAATTAGATGAATGCAAATTAATCTATTTTTTTGGATTTTAGATGCAATAATATGAGAAATCTGATATGAATCTATTCTAGATGAAAATTGATATGCAATACGATTAATCTAACAATGATATGCTAAAATATGAATGATCTCACAAAGTTGTTGATTCGCAAAGAGGCTTCAATTCTTCAGATACCAATTTGCCAGCATAAGTTTGCAAATTATGAGATATGAGATTGAAGAGCTGAGCCTTGGTTTTATAGAAATCTAGGGATTTTGGGGATGCATGGAAAAAGCCATAAATCACTCAGATAAACTCAGGTTGATTTTTGAGTTATCAAAGAATAAAAGATAATTAATTCACAAAATCATGCAAAAGCATGCAAAAATAACTTTTTAACTCAAATCAGAGTTGAGTTTATTTTTAAAACAACTTGAATTGATTTTCTGATTTCAAGTTTAACTGCTTTTTGAATGTGCATAATAATTATGAATTAAATAAATAAATAAAGTGATTTATTTTGAACTTAACTGATTTTAAAAATAAAACAATTGATTTATGGGTTAATCAATTATTAAACCAAACTTTTATTCCAAAATAATATCATTAAATATGACAACTTGCTTTAATTAATTAAATAAGAATTTAATCAATCAATGATAGGAATTTTGATTTATTGTCCAATTTAAATAATAATAATTAGGAACAAATATAATAAAATTTAATTAAATAATTAAGTGGCAATATTAAATCTAATTAATTAAATATTGAAAATATTCAATTAATCAAACTTTAGGATAAATAGGATTTATTGCCAAATAATCATTAAATTAAAGATAATTATGATAAATAAGAATATTGCTAGGAATATTCCCTGATGCAGAGTTTAGGATAATCAATTAGGATTCGATGATGTTTAGATGTGCCTTAGGTTAGGACTTCGATGTCAATTTCATTCGATATGTTGATATAGGAGGTTAATGAACTTATAGCCCATTTTTGGGGTATTACATTTTGCCTCTCTTTGAATTGCTGTGCGAAGTGCAATGGTTCAAAGAAAGTCTGTGTATGATGTTGAAATTGATATGAAGCAGAAACTTATTGAAATTGATATGAAGATAATAGGTCCTGAATGACCAAAGATAATGTTAACTATAACAACAATGAACCGATGATTGCAAAAAAGTGTCAAAACGCCTGATTCTAAACCTTATGATTGCAAAGAAGTGAGTGACCGATTCCAAACCCAATTCTCCTTGTATTGAATCACATTGGTATCACATCTGAACCCTTTAGTTTTTGAAGAACCAAGGAAATAACACAATTGAACCGATAGTTGCAAAAATTGATACAATTTACAAGATTAAGAGAATACCAGATTGATATGGATCTCGATGAATCTAGTATGCCCCGAGCGATGATTGATTTGCCCCGATTGATGAGGTCTTTTTGATGAATCAGCAACTAGATGTGGTTGTTGTCTTGATTACTAAGGAAAGATATGATTTCAACTTTAGATTTACAGACTTTGAATGATGTGCAATATGTTCAATACCATGCCCCCTTCGGGATTAAAATTGAAATCTGACAAGAAAAGTCAACGTTATAGTTTAGAAGCATGTTAATTGATTTGAGAAGTGTTTATACATGTCCGAGAACACATTCTGCACCGTTTGGAGGTCCAGAAGACCAAGTTTGACTAGGTTTGACCATGAGTTGACCATGGTTGACCAAGTTGAAATTTCAATAGTTTGATGTAAGATAATCAGTTAAGTTGAATTCTAGATTCTTGTGATGATTGAAGGTTGATTATGCAAGTAGTGAATAATATAAATGATCTCATATTTTGATTTTGATCCCGAAAAAGGATTCTACTTACTGTTTCGTTGGAGGAACCTTCATGTGAGATTCGGCTCTTGTTAGATTTGAAGATGTGATTGAAGAATCGTTTAAGAATTGAAGTTTATCCAACCAATGTGAGATCATGCAAAGTACAAAGTGCAAAGAAACATGCAGAATGAAATGCAAACCTGAGACCTAGGACCTAGTCACTGATCATGTGTCAGTCGTTGTCATCATTGAATTTTTAGGTAACCGGATAAATCAATACAATGCCCACTAGTTATGAAACCATAGACATATGAATATTGATTTGTATGCACAGGAATCAATACAACACCCACTGATTAGGAAACCATGGATATATGAATATTGATTATGTTTTCAAAATGTCAAATTAGATATAAGAACCAAGGCATAAATGCCAGGATGACCTGAATATCATGTCCATTTTGATATTGCAATTTGTATAAGCATCAAAACATAAACATCGTGATGACCTGAATATGCCTTGCATTACAAACACATCAAATAGTCAAGAGATTATTCTAAATCCAATGTGAATTACCTGTAGTGACCCTTTATCGTTCACATCCTTAGGTAAGATCGCATTTCACAATAGGAGAAAGATCTCACTCAAAAAGATAATAGTTAGATCAAACTTCTTTGAATTTTTTGGGTATCAATGGTCGAGGTACGCATGGCCATCCAATTCGAGATAGAAGCTCTTACAGTCAGACACCATTTCAATCCAGAATTTCCAAAGTTGTTAAATTTTCACATACAAGCAGAAAACAAAGAAAAGATTATGCCCCCAGTCATCACTCTCTAAATCCTGTAAAGGACATCATCAAAGAGCTCGAAGGGACATAATATGCAAAAATCTCAATGCGAATCAGTAAACATCCAAGGAGATAAAAGCATGTAAAAAGCACAGATTGTTTTCAGTTTGTGTTTGATGTTTGATTGCATTGTTGTAGATGCAAAATCCTTTTTGGAGACAAGATTGACTGACTGACTTGGATGAAGTTTCAAAGGACTTTGACATGATATGATATGTCTAAGATACATTGGAGGCCATAGGATATGACTTTGATTGCCCCCAAGTTTGAACATTGATAGGATATAGACGCTTGAGCTGATTGGTGTATAGACCGACTTATTGAAAACAAGAATGCAGAAACAAATCGGGAGATATATACAAACTAAAGCAAGATTGAAAGCTGGGAAAGACCAAGATTGTGCTGATAGATGGAGCATTTTGAAACAAGTGGCGCCCGTTTGCTAGGTTTTCACAATCTTGGCAGAGATTCTATTTTTGCTACCAAGGCACCTATTTTCAGGTTTTCACCAAGGCACTTTTTCTTTTTCTCAAGTTTTTGTATTTTTTATTTTTTTTGCTTTTTTTGTGAATCATCAAGGCACCCATTGCTAGGTTTTCACCAAGAAATTCATTTTTTCAGGATTTTTTCAGATTTTTAAGATTTTTTCAAGACATTTTACCATAGACTGAATGCCTTAGGCGTAGAATTTCTTCAGATGGAGAACGTTGATTGGTTCTCAGAGCTATTCTTCTTTAGTCGTTGAGAGTTGATAGGCACTAGAGCCAAAAGTAGTAGTGATTACAAAGAGATCCAGCCAGTTGGGTTCAAACTTACCCTTGCATTCTCGATGTGATTGATTTTTAGGATTCTCTCTCAAGACTAGATCGCCAACCTGAAATTCTCTATCTTACTTTCTTGTTGTAGCCTTTAGACATTCTCTTCTAATATACTCTGAGATGATCATACGCTACTTGTTTGCGCTCATCTAGTAGTTCAAGTTCATGCAACCAAGACACTCTGTAGTCATCATTAGTTACTAGACCATGCATTCTGATTCTTAGTGATGGGATTTCAACCTCAATAGGCAGTACCACTTCAGACCCATAAACTAAAGTGAAAGGTGTAGCCCCAGTGGGCGTTTTGATACTTGTTCTGTAGGCCCAGAGAGCTGGATTGATCATGAGATGCCAGTCTCTTCTTGTTTTGTTAATTGTACAGTGCAAGATTTTCAATCGATTCTTGTTAGAAGCTTCTACTTATCCATTCCCTTGAGGATAGTAGATAGATGACCAATGTTGTGTAATCTTGAATTTAGCACATAAATCATCTAGATATTTGTTCTTGAATTGTCCACCATTATCTGTGATTATGGAATGAGGTATCCCATATCTGCATATGATATAGTTCAATATGAACATAGATATTTGTTTTCTAGTTGCTTGTGTCAAAGGGACTGCTTCTACCCATTTTGTAAAATAATCTGTAGCTATGATTATATGGGTATGTCCATTAGAAGAATGAGGATGTATAGCTCCTATCAGATCAAATGCCCATTGGTGAAAAGGCCATTGTGTTGTAAAGGGAATTAGATCTCTCCTTGGAGTATGAATTAAGTTGCCATGCACTTGGCACTTTTGACAGTTCTTAGCAAACTTGATAGACTCTTTCTCCATTTCAGGCCAATAGTACCCAACCCTAATAATTTTTTGAGCTAGTGTTAAACTGTTCGAGTGTGACCCACAAATACCATCATGGACTTCCTCTAACACACATTGAGACTCTTCCCACTCTAAACATCTAAGTAGTATACCATCTAGACCTCATTTGTATAGATCGTGACCAATGATGACATATCGGGAGGTATTACGGATAAGATATCTCTTTTCATGATGGTTGAAGGTATCAGGAATGATTTGGTCTTGGAGATAGGAAAATAGGTTTTTGTATCTGGATGAATCATGACCAACAACAGTGCAGATCATGTGGGTTTCAAGGAAATCATATGCAGGATAAGATTTTGCTTCCACCAAGAACTCGTAGCGTAGCTCATGTTCGGGTTGTTGTAATAAAGTAGATAATGTTTCCATTGCATCGACAACCTTGTTCTCTATTCTAGGTATTTGCTCAAATGTGATAGATAGGAAATACTTCTTTAGATCATCTACCATTCTCTTGTAAGGAATGAGTTTTTCATCTTTAGTTTGGTGCACATCATTGACTTGATGGATAACAAGTTGAGAGTCTCCATGAATGTGTAGCTCTGTCACTCTCCACTCAATTGCTAGTTTCATGCCATTCAAAAGGGCTTCATATTCTACAATATTTTTTGTGCAAGGAAACTTTAATCTGAATGCTTTTGGTATTGAGTATCCTTGAGAAGTTATGAACAATATGCCTGCTCCTGGTCCATTGTGTGTATAGGATCCATCAAAGAATAAATGCCATTCTCTAGAAGAAAGAGTCATGATAGAGGAATCTAGAAATTCTGTTTGCATTGGTGTATCATCAATCATAGGTGCATCTGCTAATTGATCAGTAATAACCTGTCCTTTGATAGCTTTTCTTTCCACATATTCAATATCAAATTCACTAAAGAGCATGACCCATTTAGCTAATCTACCTGTGAGGGCAGCTTTGCTTAGTAGGTACTTGAGTGGATCAATCTTAGCTACCAATTGTGTGGTATGAGCTAACATGTAGTGTCTCAGTTTCTATGATGCAAAGATCACAGCTAGACAAGCTTTCTCAATCAATGAATAGTTCTTTTCATATGCAACCAATGTTCTACTGATATAGTATATAGCTCTTTCCTTTTTGTTCTCATTATGTTGTGCTAGCAATGCCCCCAGTAATGTATCTGTTGTGGAGACATATAAGATCAAAGGCTTCCCTAGAATGGGAGGCATCAAGATAGGAGGATTTGATAGATACTTCTTGATATGATTAAAGTTGTTCTCACATTCTTCATTCCATGCAAAGGTCACACCTTTATGTAAACTTTTTGTAAAAGGTTGTGATATGTCTGCTAGCTGTGATATAAATCTTCTGATAGATTGGACTCTTCCTTGCAATGTCCTCATTTAACTAATATTATTTGGAGGTTGCATTTCCATGATAGCCTTTACTTTAGCTGGATCAACTTCAATGCCCTTCTTTGAAACTATGTATCCTAAGAGCTTTCCAGAAGTGACACCAAAAGCACACTTCTTAGGATTTAGTCTGAGACTAAATTTTTCCATTCTGTCTAGTATTTTGCTCAAGTCATTTAGATGTTCAGCTCTAATCATAGATTTTGCCAAAGTATCATCAACATAATCCTCCATAGTCCTATGCATCATGTCATGAAAAATAGAAGTCATGGCTCTTTGATATGTAGCACTAGCATTTTTAAGCCCAAATGGCATGACATTCCAACAAAAGGTGCCCCATGCACATGTAAAAGCAGTTTTCTCTTGATCCTCTGGAGCAATTTTTATTTGATTATACCTAGAAAAACCATCCATTAAAGAATACATCTCAAAGCCCGCAGTCATGTCCACTATCATATCAATGTTAGGTAGTGGAAAATCATCCTTAGAGCATGCTTTGTTTACATCTCTAAAATATGTGCACACTCTGATTGATTTATCTGGTTTTGAAATAGGTACAATATTAGAGATCCATTCTACATAATCAATAACTTGGATGAATCCGGCTTTTAGGAGCTTCTCTAATTCAGCTTTTACCAAGAGTGCAACATGAGGATGCATCTTTCTCAATTTTTGCTTGACAAGTTTGACATTTGGAGCTATAGATAAATGATGCATTATAAGATTAGGATCCAACCCTGGCATATCTGAATATTTCCATGCAAACTTGATCTTCTTTTCTGTTAGGAATGTTGTAAATTTTTGCTTCTCTTCATCTGATAAAGATTGTGCTACATGAATCAACTGTGGTTCCTCTATTGTTCCCAAGTTGATGGATTGAGTGGGCTCAATTAGAACTAGAGATCTGTCCTATAAATGACTTAGAAGGACATCAAATATCTCATCCTTAGGCACCTCAGAGAGGTTTTCACCTTTGGATACATCTTTTATTTTTACTTTTGTAGGTTCTGAGACTGCCACAAAGTGGTTTTCACCCTCAAAAATCCTTTTCTTTTTATTCTTATTCTTATTTTTCTGACTAAGATACTTGATGTCCAACTCCGTCATGCTAACGCTTGGTTCACTGATAAAAGTACGCATAGACTCAACTACATTGAGGTAGCAAGCAAGGGTATAGTCATTCGAGAAGGTATAAATACCATGGCTCAGATTTGTGGAGGTTTAATCAATAAGGTCTGGATATTGGATAGTCAAAGTGGGGAAAGATTGGGAGATAGTGTTTACAGATATGGATCTGTCATCATTGGTCCTAATCTGATGCTTGAGTTCAAAGGTGATATTACAACTTAAGACATTCAATTCATGAATAGGTTCAATGTCATTGTGGGAGTCCAATTCAGCCATTGGTGGATCAGACTCGATAGGTTCATCATTTCGCTCTAGAGTTACGTTGGGTTCAGGTGCATATTGGTGAATAACATCAACATGTTTCTCTGTAATATGCTCATCTTCTTTTGGAATGGCTCCCCATTCATAGTCATTAGATTCTTCATCTATGCCTCTAGGAAATCTAAGAACATGAGTAAAGTCAGGATGAATACCCCAAGAAGGGTTACCCTCATATTCTAATTTGAATTCATACTCATGGGAATCTGTCTTAGAATAACTACCACCTTCCTCTTTGTCTATGTGATTGTCTTTGAGATTAGTTGGTTCTTGTGTTGCAACTATCTTTTGATTGATAATAGGTTCTTGTGTTTCTACTACATTAATTCTTTTGATTGGATCATCTTCAGCTTCAAGGAGATTTGTGATTTCCTTAGGCAAACGTTCATAAGGGATAAGTTCAAAGCTATCTGAATCACTATCTAATGGTTCAGTTTCTTCCTTCTTGAGAAGAGGTTCTCCTGGTGTTATCTATTTTATGACATGAGAACAATTACCTTTGAGGTGGAAGGGTTTCTTTTTAAAGCCTAGGCCAACAGTATCTTGGTTTTCCCTACTAGTATGTGAAATAAGTGTTATAAGACCTTCTCCTCTGACTCCTAGAGGTCCTTTACCTGAATATCCCATCTTAGCTATTAATTTATCTCCTGGACCATATGCCTTAGAAGGTATTTTGGATATTGTAGAGTCACTAGTTTGAACAGCTTGAAATTCAGGTTCGTCTTTGTATAGCCATGCAAGCACAACTTCATCCTCTTCAAATTCTTGCTTGGAGACTTGCTCTACTACAAAATTCTTTTTATATGCCTCAAGAGGTTCTTTAGAATCTGGTTTGGACTATTTTAAAGATTGTCCATAAGACTTAGGTGAGATAGGGAGAGATGTCAAAGATAAGATTGGCTCTATAGTGTATTTTCCCATACCATTTTCTTTGATATTGACCTCTTTTGCAATGTCTTCCATTTTAGATGTGGATGCTTCCTTAGTTGGCTCAATGGGATATTCTCTGTTATTAGGCACAAGTTTATCTGCACTTTCCTTCAATGTATTGCAAGTGGTGGATATGTCTGCTGGAATAGTGACCTCTACTCCTTCATAAGGAAATTTTAAGCATTGGTGGAATGTAGAAGGAATAGCCTTCATCTCATGTATCCATGGTCTCCCTAGAAGAATGTTGTAAGCCAAAGGTAGATCAAGAACTTGACATATAGTATCTCTGATAACTGGACCCGCTCTGATAGGTAAGACAATGGTGCCTTTAGAAGATCTTTCTTGTTCATCATAGGCCTTTATAATTATTTTCTTTCTAGGATCAATAGCCAATTCTGAAAATCCCAATTGTGTGACCAAGCTATAAGAACAAATATTTAGGCCAGCGCCTCCATCTATCAACACACGTTTGACTCTATGGTTCTGGATCAAGACTTCTATATGCAAGGGCTGGTTATGTGGGTGACTCAAGGAGTTGTCAGCTTCCTCTGAAAAGGAGATATATTGCGGAGATGTAAGATGTCCAACCATAGTTTGGAACCTGTCTAAATCAAGGTCATCAGGAACATTGGATCTGAGCAAAGCTTTGTCTAGGATAGCTCTATGAGCTAGAGATATCCAAAGCAACTCAAACATGGAGATTTTTGCATTAGTGTGTTGGAGTTGTTGAACAATGCTATAAGATGTTGGCCTCGTATCTTTAGGATTGGAAGATTTAGAAGTAGCCTTCTATTTGGAAGCGAAAAAAAGATTGAAGGGCATCTTAGGGACATTTGATGAATCTGGGATTTGTTCGTTTAGATGTGCCTGAGCTTTTGATCGAGTCACTGCATTAGCTGAAGTATGATCTCTATCTCTTTGCACAATTGTGATGACATTGCAATGCTCAGAGAGACAAGGTCAACCATATTGATAACAACATTATTTCTAGGGTAAGCATAATTGACTTTTGCCCCCATATTAGGCTGAGAAGATGAAACTTCTTGACCATGTTTCAGAAATGGTTCTGTGAATGCTATATGATCATCATTTCTCTTATGATTGTCGATGGTGATATCTCCCTTATCAATAAAATCTTGAATAGTATGCTTCAAGCATAAGCAGTGATTAGTTTTGTGACCTTTACCTCGATGGAAATCATAGAATTCATTCTCTCTCGACCATTTTGGTTTAGGATCACAATCAGATTGTTGGATCTCAGGCAAAGAGATGATGTTATTAGCCAACAAAGTTCTCATAGCTGATTCTAAAGATTCTCCAAGAGGATTGAACTTTCATTTATTATCAGAGGACCAAGATTTGTATTCTGGTTTCTTTTGAGATGGTTCAGACACCTTTTGTTCTAAAGCTTTTATGGCTTGGGTGCCAATAGTTAGATTGAAAGCTGGTGCCTCTGATGGGGCATGGATAGTATCAACAACACCATCTATGACAATGCCTTTATTCTTGTTCCAATTTTTGTTCTTGTCTTTAGAACTGGATCCTGATTCATACTTGTCCTTTTGAAGTGTGATTTCTCCTTTTTTCACAAGTACTTTTTTTATTTTGATCGCATTGTCTACCACCTTATCAAAAGATATATGATCTTGCATTTGTAAAGGGTAGTTGATCTCTAGGATAAGATTATTGATGAAGATTTCTAGTTTCTCAGTTTCTGGAATAGGCCTAGCATATAGAGAGAATTTCGTTCTCCATCTTTTGAGAAATGTCAAGAATGGTTCGCCTGGATATTGCTTGAGATTACAGATATCAATCATGGTGACTGGATGTTGAATGTTGTAGGAGTATTGCTAATAGAACAATTTGATCAACTCCTCAAAATTTTTGATAGTATAAGGCAATCTAGAGAACCAATGAATGGTTTCTCCTCCCAGAGATCGAGGAAAGAGATGCATCAGATAGGTTGGTTCATGCATGAACTCCATAGATTGTGTACAGAATTCTCTGACATGATCTTGAGGATTCGAATGTCCATCATACTTATCATATTTAGGCATCTCCACTCTTTTTGGGAATGGTGGCATGTAAAAGTCTTTGTCAAATGGAAAAGGACATAGGGCCTCCATGGAGAACTCCTTGAGTTCCTTTTCTTTCTCAAGGTTATTAAGTTTGACTTGCATGGCATGCATTTGTTTCATCATAGCTGTGAGTGGAGTTTCTTCCTCATGTGTAATGATATCTTCAACATTAAAGTTGGGAGGAAGTTTAGCTCCTTGATGAGCTAATTGTAAAAAGTATGCTTCTCTATCCTGTTTCAAGAAATGCTTCATCATTCGTTTGAAGTTATCATCATTTTGATATTGAGCAATTTATTCAGGTGTGGGTTCCTGATCTACACCATGTTGAGATTGAGTTCTTTGAGAGCCAAAGTTTATCCCTGCTTGAGACATGGTGGGAGTTCTAGGTGGGATAGATTGATGAGGAGTTTGTTGATTACCTCTGTGAGTTGATGAAGGAGGAATGTAACCAGTTTTCAATCGAAGATTGCCAAGACCGTCATCTTCGTAAAGACCAGAATTGTAGAGTTGCTCAAGAGTTGGACTTTGGATATGAGTCAAAGGTAAAGTATGAGATGCCTCCCTAGATTTCTTGTGAGAGGAAGCTCTAGTTTCCACCATTAACCTTGGGTGAAGCAAAAGAATATGATGAAGACAATTGAAGAAATATCTGATTCAAGAAGATCAAATGACATGACCTTGTCAAGGTTTGATTGATTGAAGCTTAGATTAGATGTAGATGAAGGAGACTGTGCCCTGGATGTATGGGTAGATTCCCAAAAGATAGCGGACACGAGTTCACAACACTTAGTCATTTTGATGATTGATTGAAGATTGATAGTTATGACAAGGTTTTGACACAAGATGATAAAGACTCAAATTGATTAAACAGAAGGCTAAATCAGATTCAAAAGGCCACTTTAGGAAAATGATTGGATTCTAAGTATTTTCTGCTCTGTTCCTAACATAGTGATTTGTTTGACAGGTTTTGGGAATAGGCTGGAAAATCTAGGTCTCTGATAGTTCTGACAACTTTCTGACAACTTCTCAAAATTTCCCAAATGACTTTCTATAGGCTTGTACGACAGTGGGTATAGCATGAAACAACAATTGAAAAACTCATATGACTATTGCAAAACTTGCACGATAGTTGATTGGAGGAATTTTGACTTTTTTGAATTGATTGGCAACAAAACTCGTACGACAATGTACCATATACCATACGATAATTTGGGGGTTCTGAATCGACAATATCCAAAATTCGTATGAATTTATGACTTTACAAAATGACTGTTGACTCCAGAAAGGTGTTTGACATCGAAATTTGCAATTGTTTCAGATTTTTAGTTTCAAATTGTTCACAAAATTATCTGTCCAGATTTGAAGACTGTAGCAGATTGATTTGTTCTTAGTAACCAAATAGATAAACAGGCACGCAAAATAGCAAGCAAGTGATTCCAAGCACATCTGAAAACAATGAACAGGGGACAAAGCAACCCTACGCATGAAAAATCAAGTGACTGAATTGTGCTATTCCCTAGGAGTGCTAACAGTGTATGTTCCAAAAAGTTTTGCAATAATGCGCATATTCCTAGAAAATGAAAATTTGGCCTCACTAGGGTTTTTAGTAATGGTCTGACTCTGCAACTTTTGTGATCTCAAGAGGGAAAACTCCAATCCAGGTGCACTGGGGTTTTGATACAGTCTGAGAACTTAATCTTCAGGATCTGCTAGGGAGATCTGACAGCCCAACAAGAGACCACACCTGTGGAGATTTCTTCCACAAGGACATTTATATAGTAGTTGTCACTACCACAATGAAAATGGCTATTACCGCTTGAGGTTCCATCAACGTGGTTGACCCAATTAAGGGAATGTCCACTACGGTTAACCCTCTCTAAAGGTGACTCACAAAATATACCACATGGAGACTGGTTCTAGATTCAAGGATCTGAGTTTCTGGTACTACCTAAAAAGGGAGTAGAGCATAATCCTCTAGCCTTTTCACTTTTAACCCAAACAAAGTAGACAGATTAATCCGACATGCTAAGACCAAGATTATCTCACAAAGATCTATGATGTCAACTACTCATGATCTATCAACCTCTCTGGAGAGAGAATGTATCAATCAGAAGCTGAAGACGCATAAATCTAGTAGAACGTGAGACTCTCTCAGTATCCTCCCTACCTACAAGGGTTCCTTCATTGAGAAGAGTTTCACTGGAAACCCACTCTCTCAAGAGCCACGAATAGTGTTCATAGGGCCTATTTACTATGTGTAACAAAGATGCTGAAAAGCAAATCTATGTTCATTTTTATAGCCCAAAATGAAATATGTGATATGAAAGCAATAAAGGTCACACAAGCTTCACACGCAAGAGTTCTTTCCTGAATTCCTCACAATGCGCTTAGTAGATTATTACCTATATTTAGCAATTCTCATGCTTTTTCCCAATCAAATCAATAGAAATCAATCAGAAACAAAAAATTTCAATCGTTAATGTTAGCTGTTAGTCCAAATCTGGAAAACTACCTAAAAAAGTGAAACGACAATTGAAACCTGGCACTAACACTTGTACGACAGTGGGTCACCCACCAAACGACAGTCCAGAAACTCATACGACACTGGGTACCAGATCATACGACAATAGAGATTCCAAATGACACTGTGATCCTGATGGTATGATCCTCGATCAAATAAACTATCGTACGACATTGGGTATCTCTTGGTACAATTTTTTGACAAAACTTGTATGACAACTGTACGAATAGAAATTAAAAATCATAGCTTGGAATAGAAAATGACAAGAAGATGATAGAAATTAATAGAAATTGAATGGAAACCCATTTCAGGGCCCCATAGTGGGCGCTAGAAATGTGTGTGTGAATTTTGTACCTAGTTGTAGACACAACACTTCAGTAAAACATTAGAGGTTAGCTAAAATCAAAATTGTGCAATGAAATGAAAACTAAACTAACCAGGCGATTTACTGCCTTCTAGTAGATGCGAGTATGTATTCTCATATTGGACCGAGATCAGTGACCTTGATGACACCTAAACGAAGGATTTGAATGTAAAATCTAGATATGAATTAGATGAATGCAAATTAATCTATTTTTTTGGATTTTAGATGCAATAATATGAGAAATCTAATATGAATCTATTCTAGATGAAAATTGATATGCAATACAATTAATCTAATAGTGATATGCTAAAATATGAATGATCTCACAAAGTTGTTGGTTCGCAAAGAGGCTTCAATTCTTCAGATACCAATTTGCTAGCATAAGTTTGCAAATTCTGAGATATGAGATTGAAGAGCTGAGCCTTGGTTTTATAGAAATCCAGGGCTTTTGGGGATGCACGGAAAAAGCCATAAATCACTTAGATAAACTCAGGTTGATTTTTGAGTTATCAAAGAATAAAAGATAATTAATTCACAAAATCATGCAAAAATAGCTTTTTAGCTCAAATTAGAGTTGAGTTTATTTTTAAAACAACTTGAATTGATTTTCTAATTTCAAGTTTAACTGCTTTTTGAATGTGCATAATAATTATGAATTAAATAAATAAATAAAGTGATTTATTTCCAACTTAACTAATTTTAAAAATAAAACAATTGATTTATGGGTTAATCAATTATTAAACCAAACTTTTATTCCAAAATAATATCATTAAATATGACAACTTGCTTTAATTAATTAAATAAGAATTTAATCAGTTAATGATAGGAATTTTGATTTATTGTCCAATTTAAATAATAATAATTAGGAACAAATATAATTAAATTCAATTAAATAATTAAGTGGTAGTATTAAATCTAATTAATTAAATATTGAAAATATTCAATTAATCAAACTTTAGGATAAATAGGATTTATCGCCAAATAATCATTAAATTAAAGATAATTATGATAAATAGGAATATTGCTAGGAAT
Organism: Chamaecyparis obtusa; assembly: GCA_027943335.1. NCBI lineage: Eukaryota > Viridiplantae > Streptophyta > Pinopsida > Cupressales > Cupressaceae > Chamaecyparis > Chamaecyparis obtusa. The sequence continues at coordinate 556,533 of BSBK01006148.1, read as the reverse complement.
ATTCCCCGATGCAGAGTTTAGGATAATCAATTAGGATTCGATGATGTTTAGATGTGCCTTAGGTTAGGACTTCGATGTCGATTTCATTCGATATGTTGATATAGGAGGTTAATGAACTTATAGCCCATTTTTGGGGTATTACAGATTTAATTAGCATTTATTAACTCCTCACAACACCTTCAGATGAAGATCAAGTGGATCAACTTCATTGACTGATTACAAAAACTTTATCAACAAACTTCCAATGCAAACTTACCTAATATTTGATCACAAGAGGGAATTTTCCCAATCCTTGGTGGACTCACATAAATCTATTGCAACACATCACCCTCATACTCATAATGTATCTCAATCATAAATTCAAGAAAAACATCCATTTGAAAAGTAATAACAACAATAACTTGTTAATCAACAATAAGGTTTGTTAGGTTCCTTATGACTTCTCCCATTACTCTTGAATGATGTTCCACTACAAGGTTCATCAGAGAAATAAAAAAATGTGGCACTGATTTATACCTTAGTTCAAGGGACACCTCAAACCACAATGAACTCCAACTGATTTGTTCAACTTTTTCATCAAGCAGATTGATCTCGCTCTAATTTCTTATTATGACCAATCACACATAGTCATAAATATATTTTTTAAAACAAAACATTATCCCAATCGCTCTAGTAAAGATTTAGATAACCTAGTTATAGAATTTTTCCCCAATTTTTAGCCCGATCCAACTGTTGAATTCAAAGTTATGCCCTTTTTTCCAAAATTGGTAACTGGAAATTGATCAACCACATAAACAATAGACGTAGGGCATCAAATGTATTTCCAAATACATATCCATTCAATCTAAGACTAGGAAGAAATTGAAAGATCACTCAAGATAATGGTAAACCTACAAGTTATAGAATTTTCTAATGGTTGAATTAGGAGAAATGAATAAATCTTTTCAAACCCTTACCTTTCAGGGTTTCTAGACAGTTTTGGAAGAAATGCACCATCCTTTCACCTTTCTTAACGACCAGATCTCAAAAAAAGTTTAAAATGAAGAAAACTCATCCTAATTTGATCCCCAATTGATCCAACAACAAATTAATTCCATTCAAAGGAGATAATAACTTTTGATCAGCAAATTTGGTAGGGAAATGACATTAAAAATTATTATTTTTATTAAGTTTCTTCCTTCAAACTCCACCAGCTTCCTACCCTTGACCCAAAGAGGGTTATTTAAACATCATTTGACTAGTTACAATTGATCCAACCAATTCCCAAGTCGGTTGATCAGTTGGTATTCTTAATTATCAACATTTTTGCAAATGTTGTCAAGCAACTTTTGCAATATTATTGTAAATTTTTTACATCTTGACATTTTGACTATTAATTGGACCCTATTACATCTTAAATATGCCAAATATGGCTCAAAGGACTCAAGAACATGATTTCTATGTTTTCCAATCACCTTTGACCATGTTGACTAGATTTGACCTATTGGTCTTACAATGCAATTTTGGCTCTTTGGCCTGATAAAATGACTTCAAATGATTACAATTGACATCAAAAATTTGTCAAAAGACCTTATTATATATTTGATTAAAAAACTAGATGCCAAATCCTTCTTAGGTCCTTTGTCCCATGGGTGCTCCTATACCAGTTTGTCCACTGCCTTAAGGTTATTTTGAACTCAGTAAGATATGAATCTCATCCCTACACTCCCACCTCCTATTTGTAAGGATTGATAAGGTCTTATGGTCTTGTGTCCTTTTTTCTTCTTGATGACCATTAGAAGTGACTGTCAAATTGCCAAGACAGTAATAATACAATTAGGAAACTTTTAGTTTGCATGAGTTGGTGTGTACATTTCAAGACTATGTATTCAGTGCCCCGTTTCCATATTTGTCATATCCTTGATTTGAACTTTGGTGAAAGATCAGTCAATGAGATTTGTTATGGGAAATGTAGTAGAGTGGGCAGTTATTAGTAGGGAATTAAAAATATAGTCATATTTACCTTGTGACAGCAAATGGTCATTTTTGTTAAGAATTGCTTTAAAGGAATGTGATCGATGGATGGATGTAGTTTAATAAGGTTGTAATTAAGAAATTCAAGTTACCTTATTCATGATTTGCATCATATTATTACTTTTATTAGTTTTTCATCCTTCCCATTTCATTCAAGGCACATTTTTGTACCATTCCTTTATGCCTCACTGGATCATTTTTAAATTTTGTTTGAAGGTTTTTAATGCTTAGAAAACAATCAATCCTAGTATTTATATACTTTGATAACACACATTTAAATAAATATTAATAGTGATGTTTAAAGTCCTGTGATGCCACTTCTCATTGATATTATTGTTCTTAGATTGTGATGAAGATACAATAGTTACAATGATTTTCCACTCATCTCTAATTTGATTCAGAAGTTGTTAATACACCTTCATCATAGTTATTAACATTTTTTATTCTCATGGATAGGTATTGAATAACTTGCATGGGTGATAAATCTTGTTTGGATAGGACTTTGAGACTTTTGAAAAGACGGGAAAGGAATTCAGAGTTTGTTGCAATGAATTTGAAGTTAGTGAGGTCCTCTGTAGCAAATTCAAAGGTAATTTGGAACTTGAAACACATGCATATTTCATTTTCATTTGGTAAATCTCAAATAAATGTAAGATAGATCTTAGAACAACTCATTATATCATCTTCTTTCTATTATGGTCTCTGTTAAAAGTGACTACTTTTAACAATGTTTTGGCATCTCTATTTTAAGATTTTTATTTTTTCCTTTACATTAGAAACTAAATTAATAGTGGAATTCATAATATTATAGATGGTTCAACATCAAAGGCTTACTACAGATCAATATCATGCATATGATGAGAGAGTAGCTGATGAGGGGGGCATTGACAAATATCCATGTCCATGTAAAAAATGTTTTGGTGGAAAGTTGAAAAAAAAAGTGATTTATGTACATATGATAAGATATGGGCATAGTGGTATAATCCCTTGGGCTTATAATTATCATGAAGATATGATAGAATTGCAGAAAATGAGAGATGAAGAGGCAACAAGCATAGATAAAGTGGAACCAAACATAGATGAAGAGGTAGAAGTATTTGACGTGAAGAGTTTGAAGTTGATAGAATGTTGGATGAGGGTCTAAATGATGATTGGGAAAGTCAATGGAAGATGCTTTAAAGATCGTGTATGCTAATTTCAAGTTAATTCATTTGATGACAATCCTTCAAATTCTTAACTTACAAGTTGTGCATGGTTGGACAAATGAGAGTGTAGATCAATTATTGGCATTATTAAGTTCATTGCCACTAGCTAACTCCACATTGTTAACAAAAAAAAATCAATGTAAAAATAAAATTAGTAAGCTTGGCTTGGCGTATGAAAAGATCCACACATGTGTGAATGGTTGTGTATTATTTCACAAAGATCTTGCAAATGAGAGTGAATGTCCAAAATTTCACGAAGTGAGGTATATACAAGGGTTGAAATCAGTCATGGTTCCTAGAAAGGTTCTTTGCCACTTTCTGATAATCTCACGATTACATTGAATGTATAGGTGCAAAGAAATTGCTGAACTTTTGCAGTGGCATGCCCAAAAAAAGAGCACTGATGGAAAACAATGATGTGCTAGATTCTTAGACATGGATGGAATTTGATAAGAATTGGCCTAATTCTTATCAAGACCCTTGTAATATAAGGTTGGGTTTAGCTCTATATGGGGTGAACCCATTCTCATATCAAAGTACTAAATGGTCAACCTGGCCAGGGTTTCTAATAAATTATAACTTGCCTCCATGGTTAGCAACTAAACTATTTATTTTAATGTTATCATTGATTATACCAAGAAAGAAAAGCGTGACTTCAGAAATAATAGATTCTTATCTAGAGACATTATATGATGGGATAATGGAATTGTGGAAAGGAATTGAAGCAATTCAATCTTTAACATATGTTCATTCAATCAAATTCACTTTAAGAGCTTCCTTATTGTTTAGGATTCATGACCTTCCTATATATGACACATTGTTTGGTCTCTCTATTCATGGATACCATGGATGTCCTACTTGCAACTTTAAGGATCTTGTGAGGCACTCAAGAAGTTTTCATAAGTGTATTTATTGTGGACATTGTGCTTACCTTAAAATGGACCATCCATATTGTCAACAAAAAACATGTTTTAATGCTCAAGAAGAGAATCGTGAAGTGCCATTGTTAATAATAGTTTATTACATTATTGAGAATGGACAAAAAAAGAATGCCATTTATTAAAAATGATAGGATTAGTGGTAGTAGATATGATCCATGTGTAATGAAAGTGGTGTGAAATGGTTGTGCATATTGTACAAGTTTCCATACTTCAAGGATATAGCCATTAGGCATACTGTTGACTTTATGCATAGTGAGAATAATATAGCTTATGCTATTATAGAAACTCTTTTTGGTGCTCTTGATACTATTTCATCATGTGAAGACTTTCAAGAAATAAAGATTTGTCAAAATCTTCAGGTTGAAAAATATGATAACTAAAATATAGAAAGCCTAATGCTCCTTATGTCCAGACAAAGGAATAATGTGCACAATTCTTGTAGTTGATGTCTCAGACTCACTTTCCCACTGGATATGTAAGTAGCAACATCAAAATCCAAATTGACATTAATAGCTTAAGAGGCCTCAAGACCCATAACTATCATATCATAATTGAGGATATTTTACCTATTGTGGTAAATATATCAAGATTGACAGAGGGGCCAAGATTGGCAATTATAAGGTTGGACCTAATATTAAAGACAATGAGTAACTTACATATATTAGATACTTCAAAATTTGATAGTTTGAGGTAGGAGGTTGTTAAAGTCCTTTAGTCTAATTGAATGAGAATTTCCACCAATAATCTTTAACATTTCTATGCATCTTTTGATACATCTAGAATATATATGAACTAGAGCATTTTGGCCTAGTAAGAATGAGATGGATGTATCCTATAGAACAATATATGAAGGTTTTGAAAAAAAATGTTCGTACTAGGGAAAAACCAGAAGGCAGCATGTCTGAGGGATATTCAATGCAAGAGGCCATGGCGTTTTGCACAGAATATATCACTCTATCATCCAACCAAAACTTTCCATCATGAATTCTTCTCAAAATAATCTTATTCCATTCATCATTTTGGAACTCATAGTGAAACATATACTTGATAATACCCAGTTGACCTAAATTACTATACCCTTCCTTATAGGTCATGTCATGGTTGTAGATTTTATCATATTCTTCAGTCATGCTACTATCTCCTACAGTCTCAAATTTGCACTTCAAATATCATTTTACATCTTCTTAATGCAATACTCTGTCTGGTGTAGATGATAAAGCTAAACTAGGATCATCATCAATAGGTTCTACTGGTTCCCATCTCACATTAGGTCTAGGTGTGTCCTTAATGTTGTGAACTAGGGATAAATCCATTATTGTACTAAAAAATAACTTCTTTAACAGTAAGCTCTTAGTAAAATACCTTAAAATCATGATTTAGGGCTTCTACGTAGATGTGGCAAAAATATGTCTCCAAATCCTTCAAATTTCTTTCAATCTTCACTAACTAGCTCTCTAAAACTCTTGTAAACTCATGAATGATCGAATGATATCCAATAAACCTCTTTTATCCATCAAATCCTTCAAGACATTGTGGTTGAATTAATTGCATAAGTGTATTCATGCCAAAAAGTTGTTCCTGGTTGTCTAAGAACTTATTTCACTTCGTGTGTTCTCATACATGCTCTAAATCTTATGCGCTCTTAACCATAGGTTCCTCACATCACTTACTATCACATATTAACTTAGCAAGATTGATTAAAATTATACTAAATTCTATGATGTTCTGATGCTTGATCTGATGCTTAATTAATGAAATTTGAAGCTCAATCAGTTTGATATAGGTTCAGAATTTATTCCAACTTACTTTCAAATGCTTCACCTGACTGACTTTCTGATATTGTGGATACACTGCTTGATCTATAGCTTTGACAAATATAACTTCTTCCATGTTACTGCTATTTCCCTTTTGATTGTTGTTGTTATCCATATTTCTTCTAGTGTAATTCATATTTCTTCTAGGATTAGGATTCCTCATGTTGTTCATTATGCAAAATCTTGTTGTGTGACCCATGTTGTTACAAATTTGACAAACTATGACATTGTTTCCATATCCCGGTCTAGACTAACTGATCTATGATCTACAATTTCTGGCAATATGTCCAAAATTATTGCATCTATAACACACAACTCCATTTCTTATATTGTTTGTTGCTCCAGTAGGCCTTTTATCTATAGGGTTAGTATTTCTAAACATTCTACTATTATCTTTATTATTAAATCTAGGTTTCTTACAATCAATAGCTCTATGACCAAAACCATGACAATTATAACAATAACCAGAGATAGGTTTGAATTTCTTACCTATACAATCTCTTTTCATGTGTCCAAATGAATTGCATGTAAAACATATACCTTTGAATTTATTTTGTATTTCTTTAGGTGATTCATATTGCTTAGGTTTCTTAGGTACATCTTCAGATTGGTTAGACTCAACTTTGTTTTATTTTTCTTCTTCTTCTTTGTTCTCAGGTTACTGATTTTTCGGATTTGGTTCTTTACATTCTTCAACTTTCTTTGAGAATTTTTCTTCAAAATATCCAAGACCAATTTTATCATAAGAAGGTTTCTGATAAGAAATCTATTCATCAATCTTTTCACTATTGGAATACAGTTTCTCAAGATGTTGCTTTGATTGAGTTAGTTCTCCTTTCACAATTGTATTGTACTTCTCAAGTTCATCATACTGCAACTTTGTAGTCTCAAGTTCAAATGTTACTTTGGTAAGTTTAGACCTTAGATCTACATTTTCAGACTTTAGATCTGATTCAAATTTATTGCTATCATCTTTCAAGCTTAACATTAGATCTACAATCTTTAGTTCATGCTTTAGGATCTCATTTTTCTTTTTCAGTTTTGAAACTTCATCACTATCCTTGATTTGATTTACAGGCTCTTTCTTTGATTTAAGATCTTCTATCTTTTCTTTTAGTTTCTCATTGTAGTCTTTCACACTTTCATATTTGTTCTTCAGAGTATCTCTTTCTTCAGTAAGAATATCAATCTGCTCAAGAGCTTCTTCTAGGTTTTTCTGCCACTGATCCATATCCATAGAGATCTTACTCAAGTTGTTAGGCCTTCTCCGAGTAACTATGCTCTGATACCAATTGTTAGAAATAGGAAATACTGAGAGGGGGGGTGAATCAGTATTTCACAAACTTTTACTTTTGCCCACTTATAGATATATGTAATTAACTTGTAACTTGCATAAGAAGCTAAACTGAATAATAAATACAACCATAACATAAAGGAACTCATAACACCATGTTTTTTCTCGAGGAAACATTGGCCAAGGGAAAACCTCAGTGGAGATGGTATCCACAAATGATCCACTAATCAAAAGTATATGGTTAAAGATATTGACCCTGTTAGGAGTCTATTACATCTGTATAGTGTCTCGGTCCTTATTAGAGGACTTAGGCCTTGTTAGAAGCCTCAACCCTATTAGGAGTTGGTATTACAAAATATGAATGTATGCAAGATGAGCCCAGTGCCCAAACATGCAATATCCAATAATAATCTTCAATACAAAAGATAGAATACAAAAACCTTTTACTGCTACTGAATATCTTCAATATTATGATCTAGCTTGTAGGCTTTTCACAAAACTTGCTATCAGTTCACACTATTCCAGGATCATACATCAGATTTTGCATAATACAATTTACTATACATCAATACAAAATTGTTCTTACAACTTCACATTAGTCTTACAACTTTGCATTACAAAATACTTTCCTTTATACCAGCTATCACAAATATAGCTTTCCAGTCGGCTTCCATGTTATCAAAACATAATATTAATTCTTGCTACCTTAGGGTTAACATCTAGAGTTAACATTTGTTAAAGGGTTTCAGGACCTGTTGTTACCTTAATAAAAAAACATCTAGGATGTCATCCCTAATTAGTTAAGTCATTATTTTGATAAACAAAATAATCCCTTAACTCAAAACAATCATTTACTAATCGTTGCCCTGTTCTAGTCGGCTCAACACTCTTTCAGTAAAACATTAATATCTCAGTCCGTACATGTCGTATAGTCTTGCACTCTTAGATGTAGCTTCAACATACCTCATATATTCTATCCTTAAGTTTGCATGCACTGAAAGTACTTTTGTGAACTTCACTGATCAAAATAGTCTCTGTGTAGATAGATAAACACTGTTATACTTAGACAATTTTCTTAAGTTCATATCCAGAACTTTATCCTCGGATTATATTGTCTTAATACTGAATATATGTTTCCATAATGACAACATCATGATGTCCTACTCAGACAAATTTCCAACAAGCCCGACCAAACACATCGCTCTGACCGTCTGGCTAAGGATAGAGGAAAAAAAGCCATTAATAATATGTTGAAACAAGAGGAGATCACAGTGGACTCAGATAGCCATGATGAAGCTGATGACACCTAGAACCTGACTGAGGAGAAAGATAATATTGGGAACATTTCCATGAAGGAGGTGAATGCGACTAAGGAGACCAATGAGGAGGTGGGTTACATTGGTTCTAGGCGGGTAGGAAAATTTAAGTTCCAAATTGCTCAGCTCGAATGCAATGTGGCCCAGTTAAAGGTAGACATGGAGGGTATCAACAAGAGGTTGATGGACGTGAGCAAGTTCACGCTAAAGGTCATGTTCGCTTCCTCCATCACCCTTTGTATGCTGAACGAGAAGGCGTCGAATGGGCAAGTTACTAAGGATGAAGACCCTTGAGAACTCTTCAAGTTCCTACAAGAGGAGTGGGAAGATCTGCTACTGTCTAAATGCCTATGGAAAGGAAATTGAGCCCGATTATGATTAGGTTTTTTGGGATGTTTCAACTAGCCCATTGGGCTATGTTTTTTCTTTAGATTATAGCTTAATTTCTAAGTTTATGTTAAGGTTTTTTTGCCTTGGCATGATACAAACTCCTTTAATTTTAGTACTTTCAACTTGGTTCCTTTTATGATTGTGGATATTCGATCTACTAGTGGTGCTCTGGTTTCTATGTTTTGGTTTTTGATAGAGGTAGAATGCTCATATATTTTAATTTGACTATGGCTCTACATGTGGTTACTCTGTTGTTAACTCACCTCTAGAGTGTTGTTTATTGTGCCACGGGTCATCACCCTCTTGTTGATGCTTTTATCAAAAACATTAAAAAAATTTAAATCATTTAAATATATTTAATATTTTTATTTATGTAATATTATTTTAATATAGTATTATTCACTTCAAATAAAATACTATTTTTACCCATCTAATATTATTTTAAAAATAACATTAAAGAAATGTAAAAACCATTTAAATATATTCAACCTACTTAATTTTCAATCTTGTAGTATTTTGTGTAAAGTCCACTCATTTCATCCAGTTCTTTACATTATTTACGGACAAAAAATACTTAAGAACAAGAAATACAAAGATAATGAGATTTTAAATGTTATCTTTTCATCTTATTGGTCATTCTTTTTAATTATGCACTGACAAACTAAGAATGAACATTAGTACGTACCTCACAAGACAGTACAAAACTATGGATGATGGGGGTGGAAGGCATGACATGGCATGCAAGGAATTTTGTTGGCTACATAGCCAGTGTCATGTTAGTGATCATCTTGGGCACTGGCTATGGTGCAACATATTTGCACTAGAATGTCATGCCCCATTTCATGCCATGCATGCATAAGATACACACTAATCGAGGGGGCAACCAACAAGTAAATATGTTTCTTTGTGCACATATTTCAATCACCTAAACATACATCATTCTTTATTGATTGTCATTTACTTACCCATTAATAAATAGCTTCGAGAAATACATTATTATTTTAAAAGTTCTGCACAAGTCATTGTATTTTAATATTTTGGACACCATATTTTTTGTTTAAATTTTATCATTATTGAATTTGATTAATGTGAATGAAATTTATTAAAGTTTAAATTATTATTTTTAAATGTCATTGAGTTAGTTTAGATTTCTATATATATTTAGGAGATTCAAATTTTATCCTATTAATAGTTTTCTTATGTTTTAAAGTTAATTTTAATTTTTTGAAATTTATGAAAGACAAATAATTATTTGTTAATTTGATTAATAAATTATAATAGCATCAAATAATAATATTAAGTTAGTGATGAATTCATATAGTATCCAAACAATATTAGAATATGACTTTTGATTTATCAGAATCAAAATTACTCATAATTATCTGTTAGAATAGATAAATCATACCAAAACACCATTGTATCTGCAAGCTTTTGGACAAAGACTGTTCAAAACTCAGGTCCTCTTCCATTCTAGTAAAAAAATATCATCAGTGAAAAAAACAAAGTCAATCTCAAACTCCTCTCTTATTCTTCCCAAGTGCACCAGAATCGAACCCAGTTTCACCATTTCAAGCTAACCTATTAAATCTTATCAAAATTAATTCTTGATCTTACAAAATAATATGATCAATGAATGAATGAACTCTTTTTTCTACACAACAATATAAATGAATAAAGGAAACATTTATGTTTTTAAGAAACAATATAATGTATAAATGAAATAAGGAAATTTAATGACATTCCCAAAATCTAGTGGTCTAAAGAACCAAGAGACATAAATATAAACTTAAATTATTTGGTGTTGATTTAACTTAGTATAGGTTTCTCACTTCTTTGATTTTTCCATTCATAGCCCTAATAAAAAAATATTTATTTTAAATAAAAATCTTAGACTAAAAAGCAACTTTAGACTGAGTGAATAATTCTTTTTAGATAGAGGGTGGACAATTATGTAATCTTTTATATCATCCAATAAGAACCATTAAAAAAGTGATTGAAGTCTATGTATTTTATTTTTCTTATATTTTTCATTTTTTTTTACTTTAGACATCTTAATTGTCTTTCTCTTTTTTTCCTAATTGTTGTATGAGATGAGGTGAATTGTTTTTAAAATATATATATTTTTTTTATTTCATGACTTCTTTTTGGTGAGTGTATTTACAAATTTAATAGCTATTTTTTAAAAAATTGAATAAAAAGAAATATCAACTTACCCTTTATTTCCTTTACTTCCTTCTCTTTTATTTTATAAAAGAAAAGAAAAAGTTGTTTCTTCTATAATTTTTTACAAAAGAATTATATTATGTGACTTGATTTATTTTAAATGGAAACAATTGAGATACATATAGATCAACATTTATGTCTTCTTATAAAGGAGGGCCAAAAACAAAAAAGATCATAGTAATTCATTAACATCTTCCTCACAAATGATAACTAATTATTGGAAAGTTTACATTTACTCATAAAAACACACGATAGTTTTACTATTGTTTAAAAAGTTTAGCTATTTAATATAAAAGTTTCATAAAAGTCATAGTTTAATATTATTCTAATACTATATGAAATCATAAACTAACTTTAATATTGTTATTTGAATTTATAAATAACTTGATATTATTATTTGATGTTATTGATTACTATTATAATTTATTAATTAAAATTAATAAATAATTATTTATTTTTTATAAAATTAAAAAATATAATATTTACAACTAACTTTAAAAAATGAGAGAATTGAATATATAAAAATTATCCTTCAACATTTTTTTAAATATATAAAAAATTATAATATTAAGAATATATATCAATAATATTAAAATTTTAATTTTTCAAAATATAAAAATCTAATATAACTTAATGACATTTAAAAAATAATAATCTAAATTTTAATAGATTAGATTCTTATTAATGGCATGAGTAGAGAGATGTCATTCCGGTGCCATCATCTTGTATGTCGGGACCGTAGCTGTTGTGGATAGTGTTTGTGAAAAGGGACGGTCGAGAATTCTACATAGTTCACTGGATATTTTTATATTTAGCGGCCGAGTTTTTCCCCCTTCGACGGGAACTGCAAATAAATTTCACTTGACAGACGGTCAGACCGTCAAATTTGAGCCTACGCAAGATTCCATTGTTCAAACGGTATTTGGTATTTGTTATAAATGCGATGACTTTTTTGTATTATTGATTTAAAAACAAAGTCATTACGTTTACAATTGACTTAATAATTGATGGGAATTTAAATGCATGATTGCCTTCTTTTGTTTGCTGGAATTAAATTAGAATTAGGATTGTCAAATTAAGGAATTGACATTTTAGATGTTTTGTGTTCAAAATATGAAAGTGGAATATAGATTTGTTAATTCTTATTTACCCCCAAAACTAGCAAATTTATAATACTTTGAAATCTATATAGAAACAACATTTTCCATCTTTTCATTATGAATTCAGGTGAACCAAACGGTTCCAACCATTTTCTGGATTTAAAACAGACCCCAAGTGAATCAATAAATATATGAGTATTTATATTTTATGTAGATGACTAAAAGAACTTCCATACTTAAAGAAGGTAATATTGAAAAATCATGAAAATCATGAAAATCATGTATAATATTCATATTGATGCGAATCCCTCATATATATATATATATATATATATATATATATATATATATATATATATATATATATATATATATATATATATATATATATATATATATATATATATACACACACACACACATATATATATTTAATGAAACTACAATCTCAAGTCTTCAATTTGTAGATAAACGAGAGAAATACTACAAATGGTTTCCCAAAACAATGTACCGTCAAACTATGATAATATACAAAACTTCCACATCCAAGCTTAAGAGGATCTTCTAAGAAAAGTAAACGTAATTCATAATAAATCATGAATATTAGCAAAATACATTTTTGTACTAATAATAGATGATAACTTAACTTGTGACTCCTCCATAATGACCCATATCCTAAGACGTGCATCCAAAATCACCACCCAACTCACATGAGACCCACCAACAACATGCAAAAGGCGTCACTACTCAATTATTGTGTCCAAATTAAAGACTTTGCCACAAATAGCATTGCAATTACAACTACTATTTATACTTCCTTCATGAATGACATTACAACTAATATTCCAAGTCGACAAGATAAATAATAATAATAATAAATACACCTATCAACAACATGGGTGTTCAAGTATACCTAATCAAGAATGTTAGAGATTCATAAAATAATAAATGAAGATGGCAATAACATCAAAAGAAATAATTGTGTGTGTAGATGGAAACTAAATTATATCACACTATCCTAACTTTCTTCCACTTGTTACTATAAATTACAATAACATCTAAAGAAATTGTATGTATGTATGTATGTAGATGCACACACACACACACATGTATATGTATATGCATATGCATATTGCATGCATGTATGTATACACATACATGCATGAATATAAATATACACATACACATAATATGTGTACACATACATACATATATATACACACACACACACACACACACACACACACACACACAGAGAGAGAGAGAGAGAGAGAGAGAGAGAGAGAGATTATTTTATGCTTATTATCTCCATGAAGGAATATATGACATTAATCTAACAAGATATAACAGTTTTTGGAGTAAATTATGTGTAAGCTTTTAGCATCAACGTTTCAAATCATACTCCATGATCCATCATCAGGATGAAGAGAGCTAAGGAAATTACACTCCATGATCCATCATCAGGTTAAAGAGATCCAAGGAAACTTCCTTAGCTCTCTTCATCCTAATGATGGATTATTGGTGCAGGGCACCCTAGGCATATCATAGACCTTAGAAGGTCTTTTGGAATGTAATGAATGTGTTTGATCTTTTGATCTACCTCATAATGTTTTTTGGTCCAAATTGTATGGCTAATGATCCCTAAGGTATGGTTATAAACCTAGGGACTCATTGAACCAAAGGACCTTGTATTAGGTTGTTAGGATGTTTTGTGTTTTGGTCTTTATTTTGTCTAATAATTAACCTCATGTGAGATCTTGAGGGATTCTATGTGGGATTTTAGTCACTAAGAGGATTATAAGACTCTTAGAATAGGTCTATATAAACAAAAATGCAAAATGTGTCAAACAACTTTAAAAAGTTGCTTAACAACTTTCAAAGTTGCTCGAAAGTTGCATTTGGGTCTGAAATGGTCACAACCATTCAAAAGTTGGATGGAGTCATTATGGAAGGTCTATATAGTCACCTTTCATCTATCCATGAAAGGGGGATGAAGGATTCTAAGACACTTGATGAATTGAAACAATAAAACCACTATTTTCCTGAGAAAATTGACATTTTCCTATTCTGTACAGTATTGTATGAATTTGTAAAGTAAATATTTGTGCATGGATTGTTAGTAGAGAGAACTATCTTCTTTTTCCTTTGGAGTGAGTTGGTTAGAAATTGAATAAGAGAGAACCATCTAATTCTCTACAAACAATCTAGGAAGTCCGAAAATTTAGGGTTTTTGCAAAGATGTTGCCCTAACTTGCTATTTTACCAATGATTTTCCATGACCACTAGGGAAATGCTAGTTGGGGTCACTTAATATAAGACTTATAAGCCTCAAGATAGGAAGCACTTGTTTGATCATTTTTATCATCAAACCCTAGGTTGAATATCTCAATGTATTTAGTCAGAATTGTGAAGAAAGTATGAGACAATCAAATAAATGTAGCATGGTGAGTGGTGCAGGAGCACCTAGGCTAACCTCTACTAGTTAGTCAATTTTGGCTTGTACTTGACTCTAGTCAAGTCAAGAAGTTAGTGTAGATTGGTTGAGGACCATAGAAGGTCTTGTTTTATGTTGGCTAGGTGAATTAGTCACTAAGACTAAGGTCACACAAATAGCCTTTGTTAGTTGTTATTTAAATTCTTAATGCTAGGAGTTAGGGAGATTGAGTCATTAATATGTCTTAGGCCTAAGAATGGTTAATGGTTGTTAAATCAATATGATGATCATGAATGATCTTGGATCCTTGAAATATGTGAGGATAAGAAGCCTAGAATATAGGATTAAGACATCTATCAAAGTTGCCAAGTGTTGTAAGAATGTTGTCATAACAACATTTACTCTAATTGTAAATATTGCATGCAACATGGCTAGCCTTGGATTCCTTTGATTGTGGGAGGTTATGCTCGACCAAATAGGCCCTAGAATAGTGGAGGAGAAACCTAATGGAGTTATGGCTCAAATCTCCAAGCATTGGTTGCATATTGTAAAAAGTTTGAGTTAATAGAATGAGCTCTGCAATTCTGTTTTGAAGGGATATCTCTATTTTTTAAGGAACAGTCATAATTGTAGCTGGAAATGCATTGATACAGTGGTTGAGTAGTGTTATATATTCATTTTGAAGACTTTTTCATTTTATGTGTTAAGGGTTTAGAGTAGATTTATCATAGTTTTCAAGTTGTTTTAGTTTAGGACTCTTCTTTTGGTCACACTATGACAGATTTTGTAAAAATGGCTCCCACGTGAGATTCAACCATGGAAACACTAAATAAGTGGTTGAATCTTAAATTGGGGCCTCTATAAATATTTTATCTAAAGGCGGGAAGCATCATGAGCAAGGGAGCTAGCTTTATGATCATGCCCTAGGCGAGTTAGACATACCCAGTTAGAGGCTTGACAGGGAGAAATCAAGTCATTTCATGTGGGGAATGGGAGGTACAGTACGCCCCCAAGAATTTTTATGGTATTTTTTCATGTTATTTATCCATCCTAAGAATTGGTAAGTCATACCAATCCATTATGATAGGTTTTGAGCATGTTTCATCAATCCTAGACAGGCTGTCCTAGAAACTAGGCCTTTTAGCCTTGTTTCTCCTTGATATTAGGAAGGAGGTGTACGGATGGTGTTAGAGCCTTAGACCTTCAGAATCTTCAAGTTAAGCCAAAAGGGTATTCATATCTAAAGTTATATTTTTAGGTTTTTTGGAGATTTTGGTCGAGAAAGGGAAAAAGCCATTCAAAAAGGCTACTAGAAATAGGCCTAAAATTAAGGTCTCTTTTGAAGAAATCTTGAATCTGATAAACCTATGAGCCAAGAACCTTCCAAAATCAGTCAAATGGGATGGAATATGATTGAAATAAATGTGAAGAAGGTCCCCACAATGAAATTTGAAATTTGTGAAGTTTTAGTGGATTTGGCACTTAGATCCATCTAAGTGAAAGTGAGAAAGAGAACCAAAATTAAGGTGTGGATCATCCAAGGTGGAGTTTTCAAGGTGTGACTCTTGTATTAAAGATTTAATAGGACTTATTTAATGATCTAAGCCTATTAGGAAATCCTATAGAAGCATAGGATACTAGGAGATAAGAGAAATCTCTTGGTGGGAGTGGAAAACTAAGCCTAGGATTTTTATCCTTACATCATATTGGTATCAGAGCTTGGTTGATCAAGCTTGTGGTTAATGTTTCAATCTTCTGAATCAGTAGGAGAGAATACACCAACTAGAGCCATGGTGACTAATTTTGAACTAGCAAAGAAGGTTGAGGAACAAGAAGAGGATAACAAATTGTTAAGGCAAAGACTAGCTCAAATGGAGCAGCTCTTGGGTGAAGTCCAAGACAAAGCTGATAGGGTCAAAGAGAAGATTGACCTTAAAGAAGAATCCAAAGAAAAGGAGAAGGAATTAGAGTTGGAAGAAGAAGCACCAGCTCCTGACCCTATTCTTCCTAAAGAGCCATTCTTAAAAGCATTGAAGGCATTGAGTGGCAAGGCTTTGGAAGGTGTTCCACTCTTTAGTGGAAAAATGGATCCAGATTCAGTTTTAGATTTGATAGACAACATTGAGAACCATTTTGAATGTGATGGTATCTCTGAAGCACAAAAGGTAATGGTGGCCAAGTCTAGACTAAGAGGTTCAGCTCTTACTTGGTGGAAGTTTGTGCAAACCGAGAGAGAAAATGATAGAAAAGGTCCTATTGTGACATGGAAGGGAATGGTATCCAAAGTGAAGCAAACCTACCTTCCTAATGATTATGAAGTTCAACTTCATAGGAGGAGACACAATCTGAGGCAAAAGGAACTAGATGTCCAAGCCTACACCGAGGAATTTCAAAAACTATGTTTGACATCCAAGGAAGTTGAAGATGAGATTATCAAGCTTGCAAGATACTTGAATGGCCTCAAATGGTCAATTCAAGAAGAGATGAGCCTAGTGAAATTCAAATCCATTAGGCAATGCTATCAAATGGCCTTGAAGATAGAGGAGAAGAGCAGGAGAAAGCAAGAAAGCTCCAAAGGTAAAGGCAAGGGAAAAGATACCAAAGGTCAAAGAGGTGGCTATAGTGGAGGAGGTTCTGATTCAAGAGCTCAAGGTGAGGTAAAATTCAGTGAGCAACAAGAAGGAAGTTCAAGTAGAGGTGGTAGAGGAATAAATTCTAACTCTAGCTTTAGAGGAAGAAGTGGAGGTTCATCACAAGGAGGAAGAGGCAATTATTTTGTCAATATGAATTGTTACCATTGCAATCAAATGGGGAACCCTTCCTATAGATGCCCTGAGAAAGGTGGTTCATCACAAGGAGGTGATAAGAGAGCTAACCTTGTTCATGAAGACACAAATGCAGAAGACAAGCATTTTGAGATTCCATTAAATTCATAGGAAGGAGAGAACCTCATGATGAGGAGAACTCTAATCAAGGAACTGGTGAAGGAGGAGCCAAGCCAAAGAAGATCTTTGTTTAGGATCAAATGCAAGATTATGGGGAAAGTATGTAGGGTCATTATTGATTTAGGCTCTACTGATAATATAGTGTCAGAAGAAGTAGTCAACAAGCTCAAATTGAAAAGGATATCCCATACCAATCCTTACAAGGTTACTTGGCTCAATAAGGGTCAACATGTGTTAGTGAATGAGCAAGCATGGGTGGAGTTCTCCATTGGAAGGTACAAAGACAAAGTTTTATGTGATGTGTTTCCTATGGATGCATGTCATTTTCTTCTAGGTAGACCTTGGCAATTTGACTGCCAAGCCATGCATGATGGAGGAAAGAATTCCTATTCTTTCAAGAAGGATAATACAACCTTCAAAATTCAGTCATTGTTGGAGGATGCTGAAGTAAAGATAGCAGGTCCAAATGTTCTTATGGTAGGTGAAAAAGAGCTCCTACAAACCATGGAAGAGAGTGAAGGCATAGGGTATGCATTGGTGTTGAAACCAAGAGAAGGAGGTGAAGACAAGGTGACTAAGATGACTAAATTACCAAAGGAGATTCAAAGTATGTTGTAGACTTACCGAGGCATTGTAAGTGATGGTCAACCTTCAGCCTTACCCCCTCAAAGAGCCATAAGTCATAAGATAGACCTTATCCTAGGAGCTACCCTACCTAACAAAGCAGCCTATAAGATGATGCCTCAACAAAATGAGGAAATAGCAAGGCAAATACAAGAGCTCTTAGACCAAGGCCTAATTAGGAAGAGTATTAGTCCATGTGTTGTACCCACCGTACTTGCACCTAAGAAAGGAGGAACTTGGAGGCTATGTACTAATTCAAGGGCTATCAATAGGATAACCATAAGGTATAGGTTCCCTATCCCTAGGATTGAAGACTTAATGGACTGTTTAGGTGAAGCAAGGTACTATAGCAAGATAGACTTGAAGAGTGGCTATCACCAAATTAGAATCCATGAAGGAGATGAGTGGAAGACAGCCTTCAAAACCAATGAAGGGCTATATGAATGGCTTGTCATGCCATTTGGATTGTCAAATGCCCCCTCTACATTCATGAGGCTCATGAATGAAGTACTCAAGGACTACATAGGCAAGTTTGTAGTTGTATATCTAGATGATATACTGATTTTTAGCAAGACAAAGAGTGAGCATTTGGAGCACCTTAACATTGTCTTCAAGAAGCTGCATGAAGAGAGGTTGATGATCAATTTGGAGAAGTGTGAGTTCATCAAATTAGAATTGGTGTATCTTGGGTTTGTTTTATCTCATGGCAATCTGAAAATGGATAAGAGCAAGGTAGAGGCTATCATGAATTGGCCTACTCCAAGGTCAGCAACTGAGGTAAGGAGTTTTCATGGTCTTGTACAATACTATAGGAAGTTTATAAGACAATTTAGTGCAATTTGTGCTCCTATGTTAGACACTATCAAAGGAGGAATGAAAACTAAGTTTGTGTGGAAGGAAAATGCTGATAAGAGCTTTGATTTTTTGAAGGAGAAGATAGCTACCCAACCTATTTTGGTGATGCCAAGCTTTGAGAAGCTATTCACCATTGAATGTGATGCTAGTAATGTAGCAATTGGGGCTATTCTAAGCCAAGAGGGCAGACCGATGGCTTTCCATTCTGAGAAGTTAAGTGAGGCTAAGAGGAAGTACTCCTCATATGACTTAGAGATGTATGCATTGGTCCAAGCTCTAAGAAAATGGAGGCACTATTTGCTTCCAAAGGAGTTCATTGTGTATTTAGACAATCAAGCACTTAGCTTCCTGAATTCACAAGAGAAGTTGAGTCACATACACATGAAGTGGGTTGAGTACCTACAAGCCTACACCTTCAATATCAAGCACAAGAAGGGTGTACTAAACAAGGTGGTTGATGCATTGTCAAGAAGAGCCCTCACACTCCAAGAAATTTAGTTGAAAAGAATGGGGATAGATCATTTCAAGGATCTATATGTAGATGATGAGGACTTTGCTGACATCTACAAGGTATGTGCTGAATACAAGAATCATTTTCATAGTAAATATGTTAATTATACTTTGCAAAGTGATCTCTTGTTCAAAGGAAATCAATTGTGTGTTCCTAGAGGCTCCATTAGAGAGAATATGATTCAAGAAAAGCATAATGGTGCTTTGAGTGGTCGCTTTGGGATCACTAAGACTCAAGACCTTGTTTCAAGGTTTTACTTTTGGCCTAGAATGAATCTTGATGTTAGGAGGTATGTGGAGAGTTGTGTAGTATGTCAAAAGGCCAAGGGCACTTCTACAAATGTTGGTCTTTATCAACCTCTACCAATTCCTAATAGGCCATGGGAATGCTTAAGTATGGATTTTGTATTTGGGTTACCCAAGACAAGACAAGGGATGGATAGTGTGTATATGGTTGTGGATAGATTCAGCAAGATGGCTCACTTTGTGCCATGCAAGACTACACATGATGCAAGTCAAATAGCATCTCTATTCTTCAAAGAGATAGTAAGAATACATGGACTACCAATCAACATTTTTTCAAACAGAGACACAGTTTATGAGTCATTTTTGGAAGACTCTTTGACAAAGATTGGGTACTAACTTATCTTTTGGGTCAGCCTACCATCCCCAAACCGATGGTCAAATAGAGGTTGTTAATAGGAGTCTTGGAAACCTTCTAAGATGCCTAACTAAGGAGTATGGTCAGCAATGGGATCAGTTGATTGGGCAAGCTGAATATGCCTATAATGATACTATCAATAGATCAACCGGGAAGAGTCCATTTGAAATTGTATATGGCCTACATCTTAGAGGAGTCTATGAGTTGAGAGATTTAAAAGATGGAGTCAAGGCAAGTGCATATGCTGATGACTTTGCATTTGCTATGCAAGAAGTTCATGAAACAGTGAGGAAGACATTGGTAGACAACATCACCAAGTACAAAGCCAAGGTAGATGAAAGTAGAAGGTTAGTGGAGTTCAAAGTTGGTGATCTTGTTATGATACACTTGAAAAAATCCAAGTTGACAAAAGGAGTCCCTCATAAGCTGCAAATGAGGAGGATAGGACCATGCCCTATATTGGAAAAGTATGGTGACAATGCCTTCAAGATAGACCTGCCAGAGGACAGTGGATTGTCCAATATTTTTAATGTTGTAGACCTTGTCCATTACAAGGGACCACAGCAAAATAGTGACCAGAATATCAATGAGGTGATCAAGGATGTGGAAGATCTTCAACTTCCTAGTGTTGCAGGTACAGGGGCAGACAGTGTACTAGACACAAGGACCTACAAGAAAACCAAACACAAAGAGTATAAAGAGCACCTCATTCAGAGGTATGGACAAAATGCTGCTGATGCTATTTGGGTAAAACAAATAGAGTTCAAAAGGTTGGGAATTGATCCTAGCCTCATCAATCCAAGGGTGGATTGAACTTCTTATTTTGGGGAGGATGGTGCAGGAGCACCTAGGCTAACCTCTACTAGTTAGTCAATTTTGGCTTGTACTTGACTCTGGCCAAGTCAAGAAGTTAGTGTAGATTGGTTGAGGACCATAGAAGGTCTTTTTTTATGTTGGCTAGGTGAATTAGTCACTAAGACTAAGGTCACACAAATAGCCTTTGTTAGTTGTTATTTGAATTCTTAATGCTAGGAGTTAGGGAGATTGAGTCATTAATATGTCTTAGGCCTAAGAATGGTTAATGGTTGTTAAATCAATATGATGATCATGAATGATCTTGGATCCTCAAAATATGTGAGGATAAGAAGCCTATAATATAGGATTAAGGCATCTATCAAAGTTGCCAAGTGTTGTAAGAATGTTGTCATAACAACATTTACACTAATTGCAAATATTGCATGCAACATGGCTAGCCTCAGATTCCTTTGATTGTGGGAGATTATGATCGACCAAATAGGCCCTAGAATAGTGGAGGAGACATCTAATGGAGTTATGGCTTGAATCTCCAAGCATTGGTTGCATATTGTAAAAAGTTTGAGTTAATAGAATGAGCTCTGCAATTCTATTTTGAAGGGATATCTCTATTTTTTAAGGAACAATCATACTTGTAGCTGGAAATGCATTGATACAGTGGTTGAGTCATGTTCTATAGTCATTTGGAAGACTTTTTCATTTTATGTGTTAAGGGTTTAGAGTATATTTATCATAGTTTTCAAGTTGTTTTAGTTCAGGACTCTTCTTTTGGTCACACTGTGACAGATTTTGTAAAAATGGATCCCACGTGAGATTCAACCATGGAAACACTAAATAAGTGGTTGAATCTTCAAGTGGGGCCTCTATACATATTTTATTTAAAGTTAGGAAGCATCATGAGCAAGGGAGCTAGCTTTATGATCAGGCCCTAGGCGAGTTAGACATACCCGGTTAGAGACTTGATAGGGAGAAATCAAGTCATTTCATGTGGGGAATGGGAGTTACAGTACGTCCCTAGGAATTTTTATGGTAGGTTTTCATGTTGGTTATCCATCCTAAGCATTGGGAAGTCATACAAATCCATTAGGATAGGTTTTGAGCATTTTTCACCAATCTTAGACAGGCTATCCTAGAAACTAGGCCTTTTAGCCTTGTTTCTCCTTGATATTAGAAGGAGGTGTATGGATGGTGTCAGAGCCTTAGACCTTCAGAATCTTCAAGTTAAGCCAAAAGGGTATCCATATATAAAGTTATATTTTCAGGTTGTTTGGAGATTTTGGTCGAGAAAGGGAAAAAGCCATTAAAAAAGGCTACTAGAAATAGGCCTAAAATTAAGGTCTATTTTGAAGAAATCTTGAATCCGATAAACCTATGAGCCAAGAACCTTCCCAAATCAGTCAAATGGGATGGAATATGATTTAAATCAATGTGAAGAAGGTCCCCACAATGAAGTTTGAAATTTGTGAAGTTTTAGTGGATTTGGCACTTAGATCCATGTGAAAGTGAGAAAGAGAACCAAAATTAAGGTGTGGGTCATCCAAGGTGGAGTTTTCAAGGTGTGACTCTTGTAGTAAAGAGTGAATAGGACTTAGTTAATTATCTAAGCCTATTAGGAAATCCTATAGAAGCATAGGATACTAGGAGATAAGAGAAATCTCTTGGTGGGAGTGGAAAACTAAGCCTAGGAGTTTTATCCTTACATCAGTGAGTTGGTAGATTTTGGAAGTCATTCATTTGGAGTTAGAATAACACCTTTGAGGGGTAGGATTGATTTTGTGTACCCATTCCTTATCACTTGCTTTGTTATCCAAGCCTAACTTGGCCAATTAGGTTTATGAGCCTAGTAAGAGTTAGGACATGCTAGAGTGGAGTCACATCCTAAAACCTTGGAGTCTTTTGTAAGTCCCAAAAGGGTATCCATTTATAAGATTTAGTTTCAAAGTCAGTTGGGAAGTTTAGAAGTTGTTACCTTAAAACCTCATTTGGAGGCCTAGTTGAGTCTACTAGGCCAATAAGGGAAAGTTGTCTTGTGGGTGTTTCAGGATTCAATTGGTGGTTGTTTCTTAGTACATTGGATCTAAATAAGGTGTCTCAATCATCAGGTGGAGCGATTGTGAAGGTTGGGTCACATTTCCATATATTGGTCTAGTTTAGGGAAGGTGTCCCTAAAGCCCAAGTTGGGTCTAACTTGTGTGAGATCCCTAAGAGTCAATGAAGTCAATAGAGGTGTCAAAAACAATTAGAAGGTTGTGTTATCTCTAGAAGAAATTGTTGATTGAAGGAAGAGTGTGAAATCAAGACTTTGAAGCCTGAACCAAGGAGCCAAGGAAATTGTGAACTTCTTACTATGTCCTCTACATCAATTATGAAGTGTGATATGAAACATTGATGCTAAAATATTACCCACAATTTAATCTAGAAACTTCTATATCTTGACAAGCCTAACCAAGATGCAAAATAATGAAGGAAACAAAATATAAAAATCAGAATTGAGAAAGAGTAAACTATATTCTACTTAAGAATGTAAATATCATAATAAGCATGATATTGAGAATACAAAGGGAACAAAAAGTAGTTATATAGCCCAAGGTGAGATATAAGATGTAATAAGATTATGACAAGTGTTGGACATCATCATGTGAGGTGTAATGTAACTCATGACTACTCGGGGTTATTAAAGCCTAACAATCTTTGATGAGCTTTAATTTTATCTTTTATATAGCTTTTATCAAACTTTAACAGAGCCCTTTTTTAATTATGTTGCAAACTTGGTCCCATGACTTACCTCTTTTTACTACCCAATGATACATATAAAGCACTACAACATGCTTATTAAATGCATGCTAATAAATATATATGCTTGAAATTGCATGTATAATATGATGAGTTTGAATGGTTAGTATTATGTACAATTTTTGGTATGCTACTATTTCTTGTAGCATTCTGACCGAGTCAACTAAACCAGTTCCTACAACCAAGGTTGTGTGGGTTCCTACAACACTAGGAAAAAATCACCTAGAATGAGTCAATTTGGTAGTCTGATTATCTTGGATAGTTGATGGATGTGAGAACTTGAAGACATCTTCAATGATCAACTTACCACCTCTAGCATGTCATTTATTGATTACATTAATTTTTTGCTAATGGAATAGTTATGTTTTGATATGGTTAAGTAGGTATGTCCTTTTAAGAATCTATAATGTTGACGTTTTCCGTTATTAGTAATTACGCCGTAGGTATTTTCATTTTGAAAGAGGCCAGGCAAAGTTTTTTAATCTACGGTTGTAATTGGTTAAAAAGGAAATGACTGCCATTGGAATCATCTGCACCGTTCTTTTTTTTTCTTCTTTACACGTCATTTTTTTGGTTAAATTTTCAACGCTTCCTTTTCTAAGCTTTGTTGAGATCAAGAGGTTGCCGCTTTTCGATCTCAGCCTTCCGCCGCTCGTTGAGGAAGAATTTCACAGTCAATCATCCATATTGACTCATTAAGGTTGTAATTATTAGTCATTTTATTAGCGGTGGTTATTTTGACGAGAAAATTTTTACTGTTTCACAAGTCATCTAAGATTCAGAATTCAAAGAAAATAAAATGTAAATAAAATGAACGATGATGGTGAAAATGCATCATTTATTCGATTACATTTTTTTTATTTTTTCAAGTTCAACGCTTCCTTTTTCTGAAGCTTTTTTGAGATCGAAGATGCCACCGCTTTTCGATCTCAACCTTCCACCGCAAGTTGAGGAAGAATCTCACAGTTAATCATCCAGATCGACACAATAAGGTCATAATTAGTTAGTCATTTTGGTAGCGCTAGTTATTTTGATGAGAATTTTTTTTGCTCTTTAAAAAAATTTTGAGATTCGGAATTCAACGAAATTAAATGTAAATAAAATTAACGATTATGATGAAAGAGCACCATTTATTCGATAATATTTTTGTTATATTTTCAATGCTTCATTTTTTGAAGCTTTTTTGGATCCATTATAGCTGGCATTGAAAAACATGTCGCCTCCGTAAAAGAATTCGGCTCGGCAACTTTCTGTTTTGAGCTAGACTTATTTCATTGATTTAACTATACGCGCAAATATATTTGCAGTGATCGTAAAAGTTAGTTCAGGGATGTTGTGGCCGTTCATTTACGCCATGAAATTTGTTTACGGTGTTGGTGGACGATGGGGACGGTGAGGAGTTGCATAGGATCTTTCATTACGTTGAGAATGGGCATAAACGAGGTTTGTTTTTATTTATTAAGTAGAGGTTTATTATATGTGAATGGCCTAACCGACTTGCACGCCTCGTTTGAATTATTACGAGGAAAAAGAAAATATAGCTGCCTTTTCACATGCATGCTTGTTTGTGCCTCCTCTTAAAGACAAGAAAGTCGTCCTGGACAATTGGTGCCCCCACATTCTCTTCAGCGTTTCTTCCAGGTAATTCGAAGACTCAAAATGTTATGTTGTACTTTATAAAATATAAATAAATTGTTTAAATGTTTTATTTTTAATATTTTTTTAAATGTCTACGACTAGGGTTTCAATGAGTTATATTCAATTTTTATTGTTTGATTGAAAACATCAACTAAAAATTCTTTAATTGTGTTTAGTTATCTTGTTCACGCAATCTTTCTTATTATGGATCAAAGTAAATATTACATGAATCTTGATCATAAAATTGTGGATAAGCAAATATCCGATGGCATCACGAATGACAAAGATATTTTAATTCTTACGTTTGATTGCTGGAATTGACCTGGAATTGAAAAATGAGAATTGGTGAATTGGCATAGGCTAGTTCTAATTTTGGTCCAAAATGAGCATTCAGCCAATCCATCTCAGAACCTAGAATTAGAATTGAAACATGGAATTGGAATTGGGAATTTAATTTTGAGAAGGGAAACCAATTCCCATTTTCCAATTCCAAGTTAATTCTAGCATACAGTTTGACGTAAAACATGTATAGTATGACGTAAAACATGAGAGAATGCCTGCCATTTTGTTTTACAAATGTATATATATGATAAGAATCATATCTTTCCCTCGCATAAAAAAATATCACTACCTTCCAAGACATTTTTTTGAAAAATCAAGGACCGACGTTTACATAGAAGCATGGTCGACCATCGAAAACATTGCAACCGTCTGAATATTTGTTGTTAGTTTGTTTCATCTATAACATGTTACATTGTATTTACTGCATCGGATTTGTACGTGTTTGTCATTTTTACACAATCGAATTTTCACTCTACAGCCTGTCATTTCATACCATCATTTCACCTGTCATTTTTCAGATTCGTATTCACTGTTTTCCCCTACCGATTTCTTGATATCCGCATAGTTTTTAAGTTTCCGTATGCATTGTACAACACGTGGAGGAGAATATATTTGTATGTGATCTTCGCCAGTTGTAGAGCACAAATGTGTACATCTTTGAGGTCACATAATATGTAGCTAATATTCAGGGGTTCTATTTATATCTATTGGGGGACCATCCCACATCCTGAGAGAAATGTTGGAGTTTATGGGTTGAAACTAACCATATGCACTCCATGCTTGCGCAGGATAAGAGTTGTAGAGAAGGTTATAGACATTCATCAAAGTAGAGTAGCATGCGAATTGTTTGAAATAATATTCTGGTAGATATACAAATGTAAATGTTAACAAAAATAATAATTTAAAAGTATAATATTATTAATAAATAAAATAATCTTATATATAATTGTCTTATTAAATTAAATAAGATAGATAAATAAGGTGATAAAGACAAGTGTTTGAGAGAGACAAATAATTCAAATTTTAATAGAACACTTGAATAATTATAAATTGAATTGTTTGTAATCACTTTAAAGTATTATTGTGATGACATAAATAATTAGAATAATTTTGAATTTAAATCTAAATAAAAAATTAAAATAGAAAAAAAAAATGAAGTCAATAAGAATAATAAATAAATAGATAAAATTAATAAAAAATAGATCTTAGTAAATAAATAGTTTATTAAGATAATAAATATTTAAATAAAACTAGTCGACAAAATTAATTTAGTAGAATTTAAATCTAAAGAAAACATGTACATAAGGTACATTGTTTTTGTACGGATGAGGTAACAAATATACCGATTAAAATATCAACGGTTGAGAGAGTTTCGATGGTAGAGGAATTAAAGAGCCCCAACTAGAGCCCATAACTCTCTGCTGGTGTGTCTTTCACATTTTTTGTTGGAAGTTACGATATATGGTACCCTTCCAACGCGCACCATTAGCCAAGTCCTGATCAAGAGTATTTGATCCAAACCCACATTTCCAACTGAGGAGCATCGACATCATCTGTTTCACCACAAGAAAGAGGAGGTGAGCATTGATCAAACGATGATTGGTTATGGCCGTGAAAAGGAGTACGAAAAGGCCAAAAAGGACGAAAAACACCACAAGCATCTGGAACATGATGGCGAACTTGGCACCGCCGCTACTGGAGCATTTGCACTGGTATACTTTGTTTGATATATATATACACCTAATATATGCTAAAAAATTATGTTTTGAGGGTTTGAAATTAGAAACCGAAAGGCATGTAACTGAACTATTAGATCTTTCATGACTAACATACGGTACGCTTTTTTTCGATAGATCGACACTGAGTATATTGTTTTAAGGGCTTCAAAGTAAACACTGGAGAGCATTCATTTTACTGAATTGTCGATGGAGGCAATCCACCTGAGAGCTTGTGGATAGAATCGCCGATGGAGGCAATCCACACAAGAGCTTGTGGATAAAATTGCCAATGGAGGCAATCCGCCTGAGAGCTTGTGGATAGAATCGCCGACGGAGGCAATCCACATCTTGAGACTATTTTTCTATTGATTACGTCATGAGGATGATGCTTCTATTGCTTACATCTTAGGGTTGATGCTATCAGGGGTCATAAGTGTTGACATTGGATTGATTTATCCTCCCTAGCTAAGAGGGAGTCTTGATGCATGTAGCATCGATCAAATAAATAAAACTGACTATATGATTATTATGAGAAATGATTTATTACATATACACATATATTAATATATATAATAATTGATATTATTTTATATATTAATATGCATATATATAGTTAATCTATATTTATTCTTATAATAACCATATAGTTAATTAATAAATTAGATTAATGAATAGACATGTCCCATGAAGGGACATGTCTCTTCTCGTCTTTGCCCTGTATATATACAAGAGATTGATGCATTTGGAAAACACATACAATCAGATATTGCTATTACATTTGCAATGATCCTAAAACCTTAACACATATGTACCATCTATTTTGTATTCACTACCTCATTCATCTCAACATGCAAATCATCTTTCACAAATTCAAGAAAGCATAGCTTTAACTCTTTCACTTGTTCTTTTGCTATTGCTGCAACATCTGTCTTCAGATTATTTACTTCAATCTTTCCATTGTCATTATCTTTTACCACATATTCTTCAGCTTCACTAAGTTCTTCAAATTTAGGACCCATAAAATCTATTATCTCAACTTCCACATCTTGAGAATCTTCTTGGCTTGTCACAAAAACTCCCATGTCTTCTTTGCATTTACCTTCTTCAAGAATTTATTCAATCACATCTTCATCTTCAATATGACCAAATATAATGTCATTATCACTCTCTGCTACACTACTCAAATCAGCAACACTCGATGTTGTTATCCCTCCAAGATAACTCACTTTCCTCTTTAGGTTCCTCTAAACCAAACTCTAAAATTCCATTCTTATTTTTTATTATCTCGGTCAATGTGGTCATTCTATTTGTGAGATCCTTAATCCCATTTTGCACCATCTCTTTCATATCTGAAATCTTATTCCCTCCACTTATCTTCTTCTCATTTTTTTTAGCATCATCGTGTCTTTTAATCAAACTTCCAAAAGTTCGTTCCATTATTTCTTCTATCTCATCAATCACACATGCTAATTTTCTTATCTCTATTATCTATTTCTGAAGTCTACAAAAAATTATTCTTTCTTCCAGGGGTTGTTGATTCCTAAGGGGAGAAGCTACACCTGGATTTGGTATCCAGGCTTCTGAGGCTAAAATTGTGGATTTTGGATGGTGATCATCATGTGGTTACTTTCTACCATAGAGTCAGACTCATACTAATAACTTATATAGCCGAATAAGAGTGGGCTAATTGTTCAAGTGAACGTTCAACATTGTGTGCTTTTATTCATAGGTGAAGTGTCATGGTGGAGAAATCCAAGGAGGCACAAAACAACATTCAATGAGCAGTAGTTCAGAGAAGTGTTGTGTAGTGTGGAGAGGAGCAGCGAAGTTGTGTGAGTTATTAGAAGTGACTTGGAGACCCCCGATCAGGGCGAGACCTGGGTCTTGTTCTGAGTAAGTCAGCTCAATGCACATCGAGCAGGGTTGGTCGGCGGGTTCGAACGACACAGGGTGTTGGGGATTTGGAGTCTTTGTGCAGAGCTACAGCCAAGGTGGCGAAGTGCATAAGGTGTGTGTCTGTGTTCCAAGAGTGGATGTAGACCTAGGGGTGGGAACTTGTATAGAGTGCTTTGGGAAGTACTCGGGTAGTGATCAACAACATAGTTGAGATTGATGTAGATTGGGCTAGGGGCCATTTTGTTGAAATCAATAAAGCTACTTAATTGCCCCAAGATTTGTATTCAATGTGATTGAGTAAATATTCCGCTATGCAGAGTTATTGTGTATTGACAGTGTGATTGCAGGTGTGGAGGCTTGGGTAGTTTAGGAGGTAGGCGTAGTAGGGACTCATTTGAGGGCCGGTGTCGTGCGGGGAAAATCTAGCCCCGTGACACCCTGTGTTGTTGGAACCTGCCGATGCAACCCTGCTCGATGTGAGCTAAGCTGACTTACTCGGAACAAGACCCAGGCCCTACCCTAATCGGTGGACTCCAAGTCACTTCTAATAACTCAGACAACTTTGCTGCTCCTCTCCACACTGCACAACACTACTCGTTGAATGTTGTTTTGTGCCTCCTTGGATTTCTCCACCATGACACTTTGCCTATGAATAAAAGCACAGAATGTCGAACGTTCACTTGAACGGTTAGCCTACTCTTATTCAACTATATAATTTATTAGTATGAGTCTGACTCTATGGTAGAAAGTAACCACATGATGACCACCATCCAAAATCCGCAATTTCAGCCTCAGAAGTCTAGATAACAAATCCAGGTGCAACTTCTCCCCTTCGGAATCAACAAACCCTTACATCCTCCCCCACTCTAAAACAAGCGATGTCCTCGACACTGGCAACACTGACCATACAATGCTACAGAGGCACCTTGTACCTTAGTGAATGTTTAAAGAGGTAAGTTAGAGTCCCGTTCAAGGAACTCCAAAACCTTGTCTTCATATTTCCACATGTTCTCAGCTCGTTCCCAAGATGCTTCATCCCGAGTATGGCCCTGCCAATGAACTAAGAATTCTCGCCACTTCCTGTTACTAAATCCCCGCTCTCTTATAGCTATCACCTCTTGTACCTCCAAACTTGGTCTGTCTTTGAGAAAGGCAAGTCCACGAGTAGGGACATTCCCGCTGCTATCCTTTTTATCTTGATGATATGGACAGAGCTGACTAACATGGAACACGTTGTGAACTCTCATGTGGGCTAGCAACTTCAGTTTATATGCAACTTTCTCAATTTTTTCAATCACTGAGAATGGCCCATCTAAACGACGACCAAGTGCTGCACTCATGCCCTTAAGCGGCTTGAACTGAACTGGATCCATCTTCAAAAAGACCTTGTCACCAACTTTGAAATCCACACTGCTCCTCCCTGAGTCGGTGTAGTGCTTCATTCTTTCTACAGCCTTAACCAAGTTATGTCTCGCAAGATCCACCTGGTCATGCCACTCCTACAACCTTTTCCTAGCATCTGGACATTCTCCCATATATCCACTCATAACAGTATGAGGAGTCAGTGGTTGTTGGCCTGTTGCCAACTCAAAAGGTGAGAACTGATTCGATGCACTCTTCTGCATGTTGTAGCTAAACTGAGCTGAATCCAATAGCCTTGGCCAATTGGACTGGTCTGACCAAACAAAGTGCCTCAGATAGTCCTCCAGAATCCCATTAATCCTTTCGGTTTGTCCATCTATCTCCAGATGGTGACTCGTAGACACAAATAACCTTGTTCCAATCAGTTTAAACAACTCCTTCCAAAAATTACTAGTAAAGCGGGCATCCCGATCACTGATGATACTCAATGGAACACCCCAGTACTTCACCACATTCCAGAAAAAGTAGTCAGCAGCATCCTTTGCCTTGCATAGTACAAATGTGGCATATTTGGAGAACCTGTCAACCACAACCATTATACTTGTATACCCGTCCACATCAAGCAAACCTGTGATAAAATCCATACTTACACTTGCCCATGGTCTTACTGGCGCAGGTAGAGGCTGCAACAATCCCCTTGGAGGTCTTGTTACCGCCTTGTCTTGCTGACAAATGAGACAACTCCTGACATACTCATCCACATCCTTCTTCATATTTTGCCAGTAGAAGCCTCATTCAAGCAATGTGAGGGTTCTTTTCTATCCTGGGTGACCTGCCCAAACACTGTCATGACATTCATGTAGAACCTCCCTTCTCACATTCTTCCATTTTAGAAGGTAGACTCGATCCTGGGTAAAGACCAATAACCCATCCTTGATACTGAACTTGCGAGTCCTACCCTCCTATGCTTGCTTATACAGTTTTGTTGCCTAAGGATCCATCTAGTAGCCTTCCTTGATGGACTCCAAAACTTCGTTGGATAATGTAACTCGGCTAGCCCCTGACTGAACCTCACACTCCTCTTCCATTGCAGCTAATTGACCCTTCCTGCTTAGAGCATCCGCTACCACATTTTTCTTTCCTAGATTGTAGAGGATCTCAAAGTCAAACTCTGCTAGGAATTCCTGCCACTTGGCTTGCTTCGGTGTAAGTTTTGCTTGAGTCTTGAAATAAGTTGAGGAGACATTGTCTGTTTTCACAATGAACTGTGTCCCCAAGAGATAATGCCTCCAAGTTCTGTGACAATATATTATCCCTGTCATTTCCTTCTCATGGGCAGGGTAATTCTTTTCCTTGTCCTACAACTTCCTCGACTCGTATGCAACTAGATGTCCATCTTGCATCAACACCCCTCCTACTGCATATAGTTTGAAGCATCACTTTGGACTTCAAACGGCCAGGTGAAATCAGGCAACGCCAACACAGGCGACGACGTGAACTTCTCCTTGAGTCGCCCAAATATCGCTTGACACTTATCTGACCACTTCCATTTTCTGTCCTTCTTCAAGAGATGCGTCAAAGGGACACTTATCTGACCACTTCCATTTTCTGTCCTTCAAGAGATCTGTCAAAGGGGCAGCAAGCTTGGAATACCCCTCAACAAACTTCCTGTAGTAATTTGCTAGACCAAGAAATTGTCTTACTTCGTGCACATTCTGCAATGGCTCCCAATCCCTAATTGCTTGCAGTTTCTCTAGCTCTGGACGAATCAGACCTTTACCCACAATATGACCCAAGAAGTGCACCTCTTCCTGAGTAAAGGAACATTTTTCTTTCTTCACAAATAACTTATGTTCCTTGAACAGCTCAAACACCTTTGCTAAATGTTTCTTGTGTTCCTCCACATTTTTACTATAGACCAAGATGTTGTCCAAGTACACCACCACAGACTTGTCCAATAACGACTGAAACACATCGTTCACGAGTGTGCAAAATGTTGCTAGTGCATTGCATAGCCCGAAGGGCATCACCATGAACTCGTATGACCCATACCTTGTCACACATGCAACTTTTTCTTCATCCCCAACAACAATCCTTACTTGATAATAGCCCCTCTTTAGATCAAGCTTGTTGAACACCCTTGCTCCTGACAGTCGATCAAAACAATATGCTATGAGCAGTAGGGGACATTTGTTCTTGATGGTCAACTTATTTAGAGCCCTAAAGTCAATGCACAACCTCAATGTTCCATCCTCCTCCTTTTGAAACAACACGGGCGCTCCATACAAAGAACGGGATGGTCTGACATATCCTGCCTCAAGCAACTCTTCCAATTGCTTCTTAAGTTCTACCATCTCTAGACCAGACAACCGATATGGTGCCTGGGCTAGAGGCCTTGCCCCTGGAACTAACTCAATTTTATGATCTATGACCCTTCTTTGGGGGAGTTGAGCGGGCAACGTTTCTGGCATTAGATCCTTATATTCCACAATGACCTCTTCTACTTTTGTTGGGATTGGTGTCTCCTTAATTCCTAATTCATCCCAACCCCCAAGTAGTGTTGCCAAGAACATTGGTTCTTTCGGACCCTTCTTGGACACCTTTTTCATGCTCAGCGCGGAGATCCCTGGAACCTTCCCAGGCTGACGTCTTTATGTAGTCTTCACCATACATGACTGCTGCATATACTCCCTTCATTGTGTAACAAGAAATACTTAATTTACCTTGTTCTTCTCTTTCTCTTCTTGTTTATTACACCTGATGTGTAAGTTTCTTAGTGTGAAGCTACCTCAAATCAACGATTCTAATTCCACTTCCAAATTCATTATCTCAGTTACAAACTGCCTCTCTGCTTGTCCACAGAAGATACACTTCCTTCAACCCACTTTGAGAAATCTGGTGCAAACTGCCTCACATTTGGTGATCTATTTACACACTTAGTAAAACTAGCTCTCCCTGTTTCATCTTCTTGCCCACAACTCTTACTACTATCCTCTATCCAACATCATTCTCAAAGATGCACCTCTCCAAGACCTCTTCTACCCACTTCCTCTCAATGGAATAAGTTTGTTCACCTTCTACCCAGCTTCATCTCTACGGGAGGACTACCAACATGATTCTCATAGAGCTAGATGTTTCTCACTTCTTCCCTCTTCACCAACCTTCACCCGTAGGTCCTAGTGCAAACTCCCTCCATTGAATTTGCCTGCACAATCAAGAACACAAGCTCTCATACCACTAATACAGATGACAAACCTCTTGACCGCAACTTCTTCAATACACTAACAGAAAAATAATAATGCAGAGACAACAAACTCTAGAATCCAAAATACAAAACTTAACACAAATACAATTACCAATGCTGACTCTCTGCTCAAAAATAACACTCTCATTTCAACTCACCTTCCATTCACTGCTATCTGATTATAACAAAACCAAAATTGATTTACATTCAGAGACAATAATTAGACTCTAAGACCTACATTAACAATTTCATGCTAACTGATATTTGACATTCATCACTAAATCGGTTGCCCTTAACACCAAGGGCTTACATTCAAACTCTCTAGCTAGACTCCCTGCACAACCCCTCCTCTTTCCATACGCAGTCTTCTCCCTTTCCTTAACACTGAAAGCTCCTTAAAAAAACCTCCAATCCTTCTCTATACTGCTGTCTATATTTTTCTACGAGGCCTCAGGTTGCCTCTCTCACACACTACCTCTGGCCCCATCTGTCATTCCAATATCTACCGTTTCACCTGCCAGCTCAATATCTGTATTTAGTTGCACTTTTACATTCCTTCCTGGGTCAATTATGGTGTGATACTCTTCTTCTCTGCAGTCACCACCCGTCTTCCCCTATGCACCATTGTCTTAACTAGTTAAAACTGCTTCTCATTTATTGCACATACAGTCCTTCCATATCTGCATTATATTTTCAATCTGCTATTTCTCTTTATGCACATTTATTTGTAACTCTTTATTTCCAGCTGATAGAGAATGAATCTTCACATGAACATCTGATAGCTGTCCATACAATTTTTTTTTATGCTCTCGTTTTGCCATGGCAGACAGGATGCTCCCGCATCAATTGTCCTCTGTAAACATAATGAATGAAGCTGTTTTGTGATACAACAGATGCAAACAAATGTATTAAGTAGGCATTATGATTTCAGAGGGCAGTTAATATATGTATTCTCATTCAACCGCAAGAAAGAGAGATAACATGAATGGATTGTAGAGTGTAATTTAGGCTACGGAAGAATTTGACGTAGTTCACAACACCTAAATCATTGACAAGATCTGGACCTATGCCTGTCTCAGAATTCACATGCCCTGCACCATATTCATATGAACTGACGTATTTCCTGTGGACCAATCCGCTACGAATTTGAAGGTCCACGTTCCATTCAAATATCTTATTTCATCGATGCCTCTCCAAATCTACATCCCAGTCCAACCCATAACTCCACCTCTTCATTCTCTGGGCAGAAATAAGTAAGTAGAGCAGATACTAGCTTTTAAACAAAATGAAAAAGGTCCAATTTGTAGAATGATTGTAATTAGGAACAGTTGTATTGTCACAGCTCATATTGTTCACATGAATTCTTTGCTCAATTCGGTTGCCCCTTTTATAGCCCCTTTCAAAACCATGGTGAACTTACCATATGACCAACCCATTGTAGGCAGGGCAAGAGCGATTCTGATTCCTGAAGATGCAGAACGCATTTCTTTCTTGTGTTAATTTCATGGTCTTTCATTAAATGTTTTTCTTGTTACCTTTCTAAATCGGCATGTGGTCGCTTGCCTCTATGCCCCTTACTCTCTTTAATTTCAGTTGGGACTCATATGGATTTGGTGGACTACTTGCCGACCCTATGTAACATGAACAATCTCAATCGGAATGTTAAGACAGTCTGTTGAATATTATATTCTATAGAACTCATATACTAAGACTTGAGTTTTTAAGGATGTGCACGGATATCCCATAGACAATTAGATGGACATTCTTATCATCCCATAGACAATTAGATGGACATTCTTATCATGACTATGTCTAATCTAGTATTAGCTGGGGAAATAATATGATCAAGGCTATTAAACTCCGGATCTGAAGCTCATGGATGTCTTTCATCAGTCACTTCTGTGCATTTTACCTCTCTTTTAATATATATGTATCTGTTAACAAATAAACGCAATGTCAGAAAGCTTGTTCCAAACTTCTTCATAATATCCTATTAAGATGTCTAAGCAATCAAATTTTACTTAAAATAACACATGCAAAATATTACAACTAAAGAATGCCATGTCAGGGTATTGTTGTCACTTTTCTCATCTTAAATGAAGCCAACGGGTAATATTATCTGGGTAATTTGCACCATTGTGATCAAATTTTCCATAATTCCCCGCTGTAAAAAGAATCAAAGTCTTTCATGAGAGAATTTCTCAACACTTTAAACATTTTAGTAAATCTCATTAAATTTTGAAGATTGCTACAGCCCCCATTATATATACATTTGACTAAACCATATGATTAGCTTTTGCCCTTTCAATGTTTTTGCCTCAGGGGCTGTGGATCTCCAAACTATTATCCTTCAAGTTTGAAATGTTCATTGCTAATTGTCTGTACAAATCCATGGATCAAATCTCTCCTTCCTAGCTTGACAGAAGAGCTCCTTGGCATCTTAGTATCCAATTTGACTGAGAAAACTGAAATGCAAAAACACAAAAGCCAACAGAAACAAGTCAATCTAAGATATAGAAATATCTTCACAATTTACTAGCAACATTTAGAATTATCTATATGATCTCATCAAGTGCAGTGACAATACAATTTACAAAGACAGCAACTGTAAGCCACATACTCTGTGGATCAGCTGATCACTCAAGAAGCCTCATTTCTATCTATTATGAAATAATTCTCATGGAAAATATGACAAATAACTGTAGTGTGCGAAACCTCCAATAAGATCTTGAATCTTCCTATCACTGTCAAGGACCAAGACCAAATTCGGATAATCGAATGAACAACAATCTCGGGACAAGCTTAATTGGCCAAACTTAGGTCTTTTGAAATCTTCAATGCACCAGGATTGGGAAACGGGTACTTGGAAGAATAGGGAATGCCAGTAGCAGAGGAGGCAGCAACTAGGTCGAGAAACAGCAGAAAATTTGGGGTGGGCTTCATAAGTGAGATGAAAAAAATGTAATAAAACTTCCATAGCTCGAGAATAAAGTCATGAAAACGTCCAGAAACCATAGAAACAGTTTTGAAATTCCGGAAATGTTCTGAAAAGATGAGATCCAGATCTTAGAAACTTTTAGAATTTTCGAGAAAATGACTGAAAGCAGCCAGAAGTTTTTCTGAACAATTCCTATCCCTCTTTAAAGGATAGGGGAATGTTCAAGAAACTTGTAAGCAGTTCTCAGGCCTACTAAACAACACACAGCTTCCAGGATCCAAATTAGAGGCTGCAACCGTCCAAATCAGTTTTCACAAACAAGGGGGTAGAAGTTCAGAGATCCATAAAGAAAATTATGCCATAAAATTTGCCCAGCTCAATTAAACAAATAGAAAGCCCGAGCCCCCAATAAAGTTTGTACTTTTTCTATTCTAATTTTCAAGTTGTATAGTAGGAAAATAAAAATTCTACAAAGTTTGGTCGGAGAAGGCAAGCCGTCAAGGATGTTGAAGAGGAAGCCACGGAACGTAATGAGTTGATTACCTATACATCAAGAACCATAAAAACAAAATCCTTGCAAAATATGATATCACAGAGATTACCTTATAAAAAACAATCCTCCATGCTCATCTGTAAAAGCTAGAAAGAGAAAATATAACACAAAAAAAAAGGGAAAAACCCCTTTCAAAACCCCTAATCTTCATTTCCAATTTAAAAGTTCCCTACTTTCCAATTCCATGAGAGATCAACAATTTTCAAAACCCCCTGTCAAAACCCTTAATCTTCATTTAATAATTTAGCTAACTTCCTGAAAGATTGAATTGAATTGTGCAGTACAATTTAAAAGTTCCTTCCTTTCCAATCCCGTGAGAGGTCGACAATTTTCAAACACAAAAATAGAAGAATCTCATTGTCAAACAGACAAACAGAGAATTTATTTGATAAAAAGAGTTGAGAAAACGCATAAATACATAAACCATCCCAAAACCCTTATAATAATCAAAACCAAATACCCAATTCATTTCCTGAGAGAGATTTAGCAAGGCCCGGGTGCCACGTTCAATTTAAAACAATCAACACAAATACTAATCATCAAATATTTTTATCCCTAGAAGAGCATGAGAGTTTAAATAACATACCTCAAAGTACGAACTGCAGGATGTTTGCACATGTAATGGAAAAAAATATTGGTTCCATGAAGAAATATCACCACCCCTGTGCAACCCAATATAAATAACTCCAACATCTTTCTTTGCTTGTAAATAACTGCAATAGAAATGCTCTGCAAACAAACTTAGTAGTTACAGCAGCACCTACTTGCTGCTCTATAAATGTAATGATACCTGCAGCTTTCGGTGGGTCGGTCTTCTTTTGTCTGACTCATCTGGAATGTTACCAATGTGATGAATAGGATAGAGATGATCCCGATTCCCGATCAATGTCGTCACGGTTATTATTATTGCCTCTGTAGAGAAGGTTTTAGAGTGTTGTTTTAGAGTCTTAAAAGGACTTTGGCAATAAACTTTTTTTTTAACTGAATATAACTTTTTTTAACTGCATATTAGGGATTTATAATATTGTTTTTAGTCTTAAAAGGACTTTGGGGATAAACTTTTTTTTAACTGAATATATATATATATATATATATATATAATGAAAATGATCACATAGTCATAATTTTAATATTATAAGGGTAAGGAGTGTTAAAGTAACTAGCAATCATAATTTGGTATATATATATATATATATTGAAAATGATCACATAGTCATAATTTTAATATTATAAGGGTAAGGAGTGTTAAAGTAACTAGCAATCATAATTTGGTGTGCAATGGGTACATTGAAGATATGTGGAAGGGGAACATATAATGTGTTCTTTTAAAAGTTTTTAGACTTTAATAATTAATCGCCTTTTTCATTTGTCATTAGCTATTCAATACATTCTTAATATTTCTTTTTGGTGGAAAATCATTATGGAGGGGAGTCGCCTTCCAAAATTTCCCCTTTTTTATATTTTGGTGGTTTCCATATCACATTAAACCTATTCAATTTATTAATTATTGTTAAAATATTATTATATAATAACTATTCCACATACATCATATAAACTAATTCCATTCCAATTCCTCAAAGAAACAATTAGTGTATCAAATACTCCATGGGTTTGTTGCTATGTCGTTGTAATGTTTGACGTGGAATCTATATGACAGGAACAAAGCAACAACAATTTGGCATAAACACAAATTTAATAACTATTGTATTTACAAATTTATCCTTTCAAATCATATACACGTCAACGTTCTATTCTACTACACTTTTCTTTTTTTCATAAGAAACATCAAAATTGTACTAATCATTTCATAGAGTTTCCCATTAATCAACATAATTATTTTAAATATATTTATTTTGAAAAGTTGAGAGACATATTTTAAAATTATATTTCAATTTGTAATTTAAATGTAAATATGTACCATTATGAGTCTCTCTAATGTTTTAGATATTTGTATTTGAAATAGAATTTTTATTAAAAAATTATGTGATTATATTTATAAATGCTTTTAAAATATTACTTAACATTTATGTTATCTGACTTTTTACTCATTTAAATACTTCTGTTAAATGTTTTCAAAAAATATTGTTTGAAATGGAACTACAACTTTGTTACATGTATTAGTCATGCAATAAAATAATTGTTCTATATAATAGAAATATCAATACAAAAATATATATGAATAAATGT
Organism: Chamaecyparis obtusa; assembly: GCA_027943335.1. Taxonomy (NCBI): domain Eukaryota; kingdom Viridiplantae; phylum Streptophyta; class Pinopsida; order Cupressales; family Cupressaceae; genus Chamaecyparis; species Chamaecyparis obtusa. The sequence goes on along the minus strand of BSBK01006148.1, from coordinate 516,724 downwards.
ATCTTATTTTAATTTAAATGAATTTGAAATTTATTTTATTGGTAATGAGCGTTGAATTTAATTTTATATTGATATCTCTCATCATATTTTACTTAATTTATTTAAATATACATATGTTAGTTTAATCCTTTTGTTAGATTAGTAGATGTAGCATCTACCAACCTTTTTTTAAATTTTATATTATTTTATATTATTAATATAGAATTTAATTAAAAAACATTTAGTATCATTACTATAAATAATGCTTTTTTCGAAAATCAAAATCCTATTGCATGACTATCACACCTCTTCATCAAATGAATTAGTCATATCTTGTGGAAAAAATTACAGGTCTACTACATTGATGTTGATGACAACACATTGGTGTATGAATACATCAAATTGAGGAAAAATTCACACCTTTATCTTCTTTTTTTAAGGAAATAGAACTTCATATACCACTCGTAGCCTGCATTTAATTGGTGGATATAATATGTATCTTTAATTTATTAATTTTAAATTAAAATTTTTAATATAGATAAAATATGATTTAATATAGATAAAATATGATTTAATTAAAAATTGACAAACTCATAATTAAATCTATCTCTATTTCAAATATAATATTAGATAATTATTATAAAAATGATACTCTCTCAGATAAAAGTTCTTATTAGAAGGTTGATATCGAGATTTCTTTGCAACTAAGCCTACTAAAAAATTAGGGTTTATTTCATTGCGATGATGACCTCGCGTGTTCGATTGATCCTTTGAGTGGATGTGGGATGCCACCCTCGACCTGGTTGTTTACTGGGTGTATGGGTGAGGAGGCATGATCTAATAAGGAGGAAGGAGGCGTCAATGGGAGGAGGTCATTCAAACAAGTTGTGAGTGGCGTTTGCAGCATCATGAAGGGTGCCCTCTTTGTGACTCAAAAGGACGGTGACCATGTAGAAACCTCGGGAAAAGGTAAGGGCTCTGAGCCCATCAGACTTACTATTGTCCCTAACTCCAAAATGTCTAAGTGTAAATTTGTAGGAAAAAAGTTAGATTAAGAGAAGTGGCCATTTTTCTTACCGCTCAGAGCATAGATCGATTACCATCCCATAATTTTATGAATGACTGATTTCATGGCATTTGGGCCCAAAAGATGGGCTTCAGTTTTTCATATCTCTGAATGGTTCAAAAAGGTTTTTTTTAATTTTCTTTAATAGTAAAGAATCATAGGCATCTGTATTTAAAAAATAAAATTAGAACATAGGCCCCTGCACATTTAGGGCTTTGTCTTGGTTTGAAGAGGCCAATCAAGAGGAAGTTTTGGCTCTCTCTAACCCAAGATGGGTCATTATTAAGAACTTCCATCCCTATATATAATCCTTCCTTTCTACAACTCTTGCTCCTTTAGGGAAGGTGATTCAAATTGAAGAATCAAGCACCCTTCTTCCCCATCTGGATGCTAGGATTCTTGTGGCTATAAATCTTGGTCTGGATATCCCAAATTCTCTCCATATTGACTTAGGGTATGAAACCCTAATATGCCTCATTGAAGTACTTGGAGGTCTCAATGCATGTTTCCTATGTTGGAAGGAAGGACATAGAAGAAGAGATTTTCCCTTGCTACACAAGAAAAATCCTTCACAGTAAAAAACTAGGGCAAAAACCATGACTGGGCTGGGTAAACATGAGAACATTAGTGGAAGTGAGCTAAATGCACATGATATTGAAACCAACCCTATCTCTACCAATAGCTACAAGGATGGGGTGGAGAAGAGTATTTTGTTTGTAGAAAAAGTTGAAGAACTAAAAGAGGCCCTAAGAGTACCAATACAAACCCCCCCTCTAATGTTGACTCTTCTAAAGTTACTCAGATCTCACATGAAGGGAATTGATCTAAAAAGAACCCTCAAAGAACCAAGAATGCTCAACAATTGGCCCTGGAGAAAGTTAGGCTTGTTGCAGCAAAGAGGGATCTCCCCTCTTCTGGATAGTGTCTCTAGCTCTCTAGTGGACAAAATTTTGACTAGTTCTACAACCTAGTATGGATCAAACACTCTTCCCTTCTTGGTTGGGACCAAAGCTATGGATGGAGAGACCACTCCTAAAACTGATGTTTTATTGAGAGTGCATAAGGATATGGTAAATAGCTCCATTGAATTTGCTGCTATAGTTGAGGTTCCTTCTTATAATGTTATTTATAGTATTCAAAAATGTTATGATTTTGATGATGCTAAATCTTATTTCTCTCTTATGATTATATCGATGACTACCACTCCTCCATATAACTCCTATATTAATGTTGCTAAAGAATTTGGTATCTCCTTCCCTAGTTGTGATCCCACCAAGGAGGAGGAGACAATACATGATAAAGAGGACTGGGCCATTGTTCCATTTTCTGGTACCAATAAGGAGAGGGAAGCTATAGAAGAGGGGGAGATAATACCCCCTAAGAAATAGAATAACAAGGAAGCAAAAAATAAGAATGTACATGATAGAAAGAATGCCAATCCATCCCTTAAACCAGAACAAACCTTTGAGTTTAAGCAAGGTAAAAAATGGGGTAGGCCCCTTGGATCCACAAATTGCAAGAAAAAATCCTTATCAAGTAAGGGACCTCTGCCTAAGTTCTATAGAGGATTTCAAACCTCTATGGATATCACATCATAATTAATCATGGAAGTAAAAATGGCTTCATGGAATGTAAGGGGTCTTGAATCCCTCGACATAAAATATGCTATTAAAAGGTTTTTAAACATGAATAGAGATATTGAAATTTTAATGATGCAAGAAATAAAAGTAGTAAACTTCCAATTGGATACTAGCCTCAAATGTATTTGGTGAGAGGCTATTGCTTATCATACAAACCATGAGAAAGGGAGAGGTGTTACAACTATTCTTGTGGGACCTAAGTGGAAAGATTATGTTATGAGATGGGGCACATCCCCTTGTAATAGGGCAGTCTAGATTATTTTCAAAGGAGGTGACTTTGAATTTGGGATTTGTTTTATCTATGATCCCAATGAGGCAAGGGGGAGAATTTATCTTTGGAAGTGGATGTGTGACCTGGATAGCATTCCATAGATTATATGGGGGAATTCAATATGATAGACAATCCACAAGACAAGAGAGGTGGTAACAGGTTTGAGTGGAAAGGAGAGGAAATATTCTTTTGGTATAAAATATTAAACAAACTTAACATCCAGGACCTTCTAACTAGTAATAAGGACCATCTTGTAGGAATTTGGTATACTTGGTGCAATTACTAGAAATGAGGTAAAATAGTATACAATAAATTAGATAGAATATATGCTAACAAACACTTCTTTGCCTTCAGGAAGAACAAGGAGGGGGGGCTTGTAAAGGTGGTCCCTTATAATCTCTTAGACCACCTGTAATACCCCAAAAATGGGCTATATGTTCATTAATCTCCTATATCAACAATTCGAATGAAATCAACATCAAAGTCCTAATCTAAGGCACATCTAAACATCATCGAATCCTAATTGATTATCTTAAATTCTACATCGGGGAATATTCCTAGTAATATTCCTAATCATCATAATTATCTTTAATTTTATAATTATTTGGCAATAAATCACATTTATCCTAAAGTTTGATTAATTGAATATTTTCATATTTAATTAATTAGATTTAATATTTGCCACTTAATTGTGTAATTAAATTTAATTCTATCTATTATTAATTGTATTATTTAATTTTGACAATAAATCTAATATCATATGAATAATTGATTAAATTCTTATTTAATTAATTAAAGCAAGTTGTCATTATTTAATAATATAATTTTTAATAAAAGTTTGATTAAATAATTGATTAACCCATAAATCAATTGTTTTATTTTTAAAAGCAGTTAAGTTGGAAATAAATCACTTTATTATTAAATTAATTCATAAATAAAACATGCACAATCATAAAAGCAAACAACTGTCAATTATCAATTAAAGCTAAACTCTATTTTGAGTTAAAGCTTAGCTTTTGCATGTTTTTGTGAGTTAATTATCCTTTATTTAAAAATAACTCAAAAATCAACCTGAGTTATTTGAGTGATTTATGACTTTTTTTTTTATGCACCTCCAAAGCCCTGGATTTCTATAAAAACAAGGCTCATCTCTTCATAATTCATCTCTAAAATCTCTCAATCATCTCACAAATTGCAAACTTACTCTACAGGAATCATAGCATATCAGATTTGGAGAATTTGCACAATTGGAGCTTGAAAGAATCAACTTGCGAATTCAAAGCTTTGTGAGATCAATTTCAATTGCATATTTTTCATATCATAGCATAGAATTTCATAGCTTTGCATATAATTGTTAGATAGATCAATTCATAGCATATCAATTTCATCTAGCATAGATTCATATCAGTTTTTATCATTCTTATTGCATAGAAAATATCAAAAATATAAATTAATTAAATTCAATTTCATATCCATCTTTTGCATTTAAATCCTTCATTTAGGTGTCGTCTAGGTCACTGATCTCAATTACAATCTGAGAACATTAATCTCGCACCTATTAGAAGGCAGTAAATCGCTTGGTTAGATAGCTTTCAATTTTGCACGATTTCGATTATCACTAACCTCTAATGTTTTACTAAAGTGTTGTGTCTAAATATTAGGTACAATTTTCACACACACATTTCTGGCACCCACCGTGCGGCAACCCACCTTTGCATGCTAGTTTTGATTTTTTTTGGGAGCTAAAACCCTAAAGTTTCAAAAATTTAATTTTATCTCCCAAACGGCTTGGATTTTTGGTCTGAAATTTTTTTTGAAAGTTGGAGACATATCAGGGAAGCTTAGAAAAAAAATTCAAAATTTTCAGAATTATTTTGAATTTTTAATAATTTTTTTTCAATTTTTCATAAAAAATTAATATCTGACGCAAATCAGCATATTTTTATAAAATTTTTATATTTTAGAAAAGCTCTTCAAATTATATATGGGGTCTATTCTTTGTATTTTAAATTTGGATGCAATTTAGTAGCTCAAATAGTCAATTTACAAAAATTGGTCTATTTTGATAAAATGGGTCTCTAGGGCACAAATGAAGAGATTTTTCTAAAATTTTTGCATTTTTGGAAATCTCTCTATTTTTTATTAGGGGTCTCTATTCTGAATTTCTATTTTTGTGACCAAAATCATATCAAAAAAATTAGATCTTGTTGACTAGGTCAAATGCAGTGTAAAAAAATAAAAATTTTGTGATGGGTATGCACTTATTTTTCATATGATTCAATGCATGATATGAGCTGTCATTTGGCTTAATTTTTGGTTATTATTTCTGATAATAATTGATTTTAGAGCTAACCCTATGGTTTTCATAAGTTGAATATACCTTACATATCTTGTTTGCTTGTTGGCTTGTTGGAGAGTTCGTAGCTTGCTTGCATGGAAAAGCTCAACAAAAATTTCTAAAAATCAGGTAAAATCTACTAAGCACATTGCGAGGATCACGAGGTATTATCCTTGTTCTGAAAACATTTCGATTTAGACTTAAAATAAATCTCTTATGTGTCAAGCTTGTGTGCATCTTTTCATGCTTTTGATCTATTTCTACACACTTGCATAATTTGATACTAGGTTGTGATCCCTTAAGGATTCATTAAGTAGTCTTAGAATACTTGTGATTGATCTTGATTGCTATCTTGGGTTATTGGACTCGCTAATTCACCGGCCCCTCATTTCCGCCCCGTGGTTGCAATCTCAGTGCCATAAAGGGGAGGGGTCAACAGGACAGAAGCATTAAGTGTTCCACTTGGCAACCCTTTTGTGCTTTTAGGAACTCACTTGTTTTCTAAGTTGTGGACTCATTTTCAGCTTGTGTGAGGTGTTAAGTGTTCCACCTTGTGGACTCATCTCATATTTTCTTTAAGTGTTAAGTGTTCCTCTTTCTACTTTTTGGATGCTTTTGGTAGATTTGCTTTCGGGAATATATCTATGCTCACATAGTAATTAGGCCCTATGAACACTATTCGTGATTCTTGAGAGATTGGATTCCTAGCGAAATATTTCTTGATGACAGAATCCTTGTAGGTAGGGAGGATACTTAGTGCGTTTCACATTCAACTTGGTTAGTGAGTCTTCTCTTATTGATCGACACATTCTCTCTCCGGAGAGGTTGATAGATCACGTGGGGTTGATATCACGAGCTTTGGTGAATCAAAATTGGTTAGTGTGTCTTCTCTTATTGATTGATACATTCTCTCCCTGGAGAGGTTGATAGATCACGTGGAGTTGATATCACAGACCTTGGTGGAACAAAACTTTGTCGTAGCGTGTCGGATTAATCTGCTTGCTTTGTTTGGGTTAAAAGTGAAAAGGTGTCAAAAACTTTGGATCTGGAGCCAAGTCCCCTTGTGGTATAAATATGTGAGTCACCTTTAGAGAGGGTTAACCGTAGCGGACAATCCCTTCATAGGGAAAATTGCGTTGACGGAACCTCAAGCGGTAATAGCCATTTTCGCCATGGTAGTGACAGCCGCTATATAAATGTCCTTGTGGAAGAAATCTCCACGGGTATGGTTCATTGTTGGGTTGTCAGATCTCCCTAGCAGCTCTTGAAGATTAAATTCTCGGACTGTGTCAAAACCCTAGTGCGCTGGGATTGGAGTTCACCCCTTTGAATCATAAAAGTTGCAGAGTCAAACCATTACTAAAAACCCTAGAGAGGCCAATTTTTTTCACTTTCAGGTATATGTGTGTTATTGCAAAACATTTTTGGAACATACACAATTAGTACTCTCAGGGATTAGCACAATTTGGTCACTTGATTGTTCATGTGCAAGGTTGTTTTTGCCCTTGTTCATTGTTTTCAGACGTACTTGGAATCACTTGCTTGCTATTTTGCGTGCTTGTTTATCTACTTGGCTATTAAAAAAAATCAAATCTGGTATAACCTTCAAAATCTGGACAGTACAATTTGCGAACAATCCAAAACTGAAGACCTTAAATTTTGCAAAAATTGACGTAAAATCTTTTCTGGAGTCAAGAGTCATCTCAGGAGGTCAAAAGTCATACAAGTTTCCATCAAGTGTCATTTCATTACAACCCATCTATCATATGATTGAGAATCCAGTGTCGTATGAGTTTTCAAACCAGCAACTTCAAGAAAGTCAAAACCCTATTAGCAACTATCGTATGATATTGACAACTGTCATTTCATTTCTACCCAACTGTCGTACGAGTTTAGCAACTGTCGTTTCATAGACTACCCAGTGTCGTACGAGTCTGCAGAGTGTCGTTTGGAAAAATTTGAGAGAGTTGTCAAAAATTGTCAAATTGCAAGATATCCAATGTTTCCAGCCTAGTTCCAAAATCTGTCAAAAATATCATTGTGTCAAGAACAAATCAGTAGCTATTGAAAATCAGTACACATGTCTCAAAGAATCAGTACACATGAGGAAGAAATTCTGATCGCCGCTATGATGAAGCAGCTGCAAGCTATGCAAGTCCAGCTTGACAAACTTGAGAAAGAAAAGGAACCTCTATACTCTTTTCCATTTGATAAAGACTTGTACATGTCACCATGCCCCCGAAAAAAATTTGAGCAATATGATACCTCTTCCACGGAGAGTGACACATCTAGCTTTGGAGACTATGATGACTATGACGACAGACAATGTAATGATACCTATGACACCTCTGTTCCTAAGAGTCCTCCTCATCGTTCATTCCTGCTTACTACAAATGGGCCGTCACATTGGATAGATCGTGATGGTGATCCATATGATTCTAATTTTGAAAGAGATTTTGATGACTTTTGTGGACAATACCTTGATGATGATCCATCTACTACTGCTGAGGACTATAAAATACATCGTGCTAGCTTGAAATGCCAATACTATAAGGATTTCTCCTCTAAGAACTCTCCAGCTGAAAATAAAGATTACACTCTCAAGCAAGATCATGTTAATGTTGGACCTTTTTCTTATGATGGTTCCCTTCCATCCCCTACTTCCTCCAATACCCGTACATTTCGTAAAGCTTCTGAGTCTTTCAAATCTTTCACAGAACCTTCATCTGACACAAGCCCTGATACTTTTCATGCGGTTCCCTATAGTTATCCTCCAGGGCTACCTCTTAAAGAAACTCAAGCTAACCTTCACTTGGCTGCAAATACTTTCAATAATGATAAACCTAAAGAGCCTAAGCTTTCATATGCTATAATCCCTACTTCAGCTAGTCCTCCACCATATCTTCCAAAGTCTTCCATACAATCCCAACATGCTTCCTTGTCCTTAGAAGTGGCTCCATGTCAAGAGGACTCTAAAAATGATGAAGAAAAGAACATAAAGAAAGATCAAGATCAAGAACCCTCCATGTCATCCAATCCCTTTCGTGATGTCTCTTATTCGCTTCATGGTTCTTTTGATCATGTACCCCCTTTTTCATGCATTCCACCATGTCTTAAGTCTTCGCCTAAGCAAGATCAAGCTACTACTTACACTGTTGAGCTTATTGACAATCAAAATGACCTTACTACACTTGCGCTTTCCAAAGATGATACTTCCATTAAGGTTGGTAAAAATGGTGTTCCTTCCAATGTTAAGCCTATTGAAAAACAAGAGAAAAATTATGCGCTGGTGCTATCCAAAGATCCTTGTCAAGATCAAAGTCTTCCATCTTCTTATTCTACCACTCCATGTTCACTTCCACTTTCTACTCTTCCTAAGTCTTTGCAAGCTTTGAACAATCCTATCAAAGAAGGTGCTCATATTCAAGATGTCCATGATTCTATTGAAGATCCTAATGCTCACTCTAAAGATGTTGATATCCTTGGTTGTCATATAGATGCTGATGAACTTATTGATTATCCTTTTGCATCTTCCACTTCCATCCTTGGACCTCTTCCACCACTACTAAGGGCTTCATGCCTTCCTTCCATCTTGGGTCCTTATGTCCCTTCACTTTCCCCTCCTAACTCTCCTAATTCGCCATCCATCTTGGGTCCTTACATACCTCCATCTCCCATCTTTCCTCAAGATTAACATAGATGCATACCCTTGAATCTTTTTCATCCACCCACCCATCTAAACCAGTCATATCCTCCCTCTTCCACAAATCCCAAGTCTTTTGGAAGTAACTTGAATGTTCAATACAAGAAAAAGAAGCAATACAAGAATCCATCAAAAAGAGAAGATCACCATGTCTCCTCTAAACGACATGGAGGCATAAAGTCAAAAGAGATATCTAAAAAAAAAACTACAAGACAAGTATGGGTTCCAAAATCCATCATTGAAGATATTATCTCTAACTCATCAAAAAGAAATAAAAAGCCTACGACTATATGGATTCCAAAGTCTCTCTTGAAAGAGTCTGGTGTTGAACAAAAAGTGAAATTGACATTCAAGCTTCCAAAGGCTTCCACTACATCTCCTTCCAAAAATATTCTTCCATTTCATGCGCCCAAACCTCAACCTCTGCTATCCATTCACCATATTCCTTCACGTATTCTTTCATTCACGTTTCCTCCACCCTCTCGCCACCCTTCAAGGTGTGTGTTTACGTTGATCTTGCCTTCCTTTCCATCTACCCTTTCACAATCCTTCCATTCATTAACCTTCTACCTTCTATCCTTTTTCCTCATTTGCCTATTCCTCCTATCTTCCAACCTCACTCGCTTTACATAAAACCCTATCCTCCATTTTTCTCTTCCATGTTCCTTTCCCTATCAATATCTTTGAGCATATCATTTTGAATCTTTGGCATATCATGGTTTATCCTTTCAAGGAGCATTATCTAAAAAGCTTGCCTTCTTCCAAAAAAAATAAAAAAAATAATAATAATAATTGAAAAAATATCAACAGTACAAAAAAATTGAAAATATCAAAAATTCAAAAAAATTCAAAAATATCAAAAGTACGAAAAAAATTGAAAAATGAAAAATACAAAAAAAAAAGAAAAAAAAAAAAGTGCCTTGGTGAAAACCTGGAAATAGGCGCCTTGGTAGCAAAAATAGAATCTCTACCAAGATGGTGAAAACCCGGCAAACAGGTGCCACTTGTTCCAAAATGCTTCATCTATCAGCACAATCTTGGTCTTTCCTAGCTTTCAGTCTTGCTTTAGTTTGTACATATCTCCCGGTTTGTTTCTGCATTTCCAGTTTTCAATAAGTCAGTCTGTACACCAATTAGCTCAAGCGTCTGTATCCTATCAATGTTCAAACTTGGGGGCAATCAATGTCATATCCTATGGCCTCCAATGTATGTTAGATGTATCCTATCCAGTCAGAGTCCTTTGAAGCTTCAAGTTGAGTCTGTCTATCTGTCTCGTCTCCAGAAAGGATTTTGCATCTATAACAACGCAATCAAACATCAAACTCAACTGAAAACAATCTGTGCTTTTTACATGCTTTTATCTCCTTGTATGCTTACTGATTCGCATTGAGATTTTTGCATATTGTGTCCCTTCGAGCTCTTCGATGATGTCCTTTACAGGATTTAGAGGGTGATGACTGGGGGCATAATCTTTTCTTTGTCTTCTACTTGTATGTGAAAATTTAACAACTTTGAAAATTCTGGATTGAAATGGTGTCCGACTATAAGAGCCTCTATCTCAAATTGGATGGCCATGCGTACCTCAACCATTGATACCCAAACAATTCAAAGAAGTTTGATCTAACTATTGTCTTTTTGAGTAAGTTCTTTCTCCTACCATGGAACGCGATCTTGCCTAAGGATGTGAACGATAAAGGGTCACTACGGGTAATTCACATTGGATTTAGAATGATCTCTTGACTGTTTGATGTGTTTGCAATGCAAGACGTACTTAGGTCATCATGATGTTTATATTTTGATGCTTATACAAATTGCTATATCAAAATAGACATGATATTCAGGTCATCCTGGCGTTTGTGCCTTGGTGCTTATATCTAATCCAACATTCCGAAAACAAATCAATATTCATATGTCCATGGTTGTATAACCAGTGGGTGTTGTATTGATTCTTGCACATACAAATTGATATTCATATGTCTATGGTTTCATGGCTAGTGCGCATTGTATTGATTTATCCGGTTATCTAAAAGTTCAATGATGATAACAAATCAACACATGATCAATGACTAGGTCCTAGGTCTTAGGTTGCATTTCATCTTGCATGTCTCTTTGCATTTTGCATGTTTGCATGATCTCACAAATGGCTAAATAAAATTCGAAGCTTAAATGATTCTCCACTCGCATCTTCCAATCTAACAAGAGCTGAATCCCACATGAAGGTTCCTCCAATGAAATAGCAAGTAGAATCCTTTTTCGGGGTCAAAATTCAAATCTGAGATCATTTATCTTATTAACTACTTGCATATTCGACCTTCTATCATCATAGAAATCTAAAATTCAACTTAACTGATTAGCTTACATCAAACTATCAAAATTTCAACTTGGTCAACTATGGTCAACTCATGGTTTGACCTAGTCAAACTTGGTCTTTTGGGACCTTCCAACGATGCAGAATGTGTTCCCGAATGTGTTTAACCACTTCTCAAATCAATTAACATGCTTCTAAACTCTCAATGCTGACTTTTCTTATCAAATTTCAATTTTAATCCTGAAGGGGGCATGGTATTGCATATCATTCAAAGCCTGTAATCAAATTTGAAATCATATCTTTTTTTCTATCAATATCTTTCATTAGTGATCAAGACAAACAATCACGTCTAGTTACTGATTCATCAAAAAAGACCTCATCGCTTGGAGAAAATCTATCATCACTTGGGGCATATCAGATTCATCAAGATCCATATCAATCTGGTATTCTCTTAATCTTGTAATCTGTATCAATTTTTGCAACCATCAGATCATAGTGTTCTTTCCTTGGTTCTTCGGCAACTGAAGGGTTTGGATGTGATACCTGCTAGTTCTGCTAAGACAATCGAGTCTAGAACGGGTCACTCACTTCTTTGCAATCCTAAGGTTTGGAATTAGGCATTTTGGACACTTTTTCACAATCATAGGTTCATTTTCTGTTATAGTGAACATTATCTCTGGTCATTCAGGACCTCCTATCTCAATATCTTTCAATCGGTTTCTATCTTTAGATCGGTTTATCTTTTGAATCAGTTTCATATCTTTATCAAACACAGACTATCTTTGAACCACTGCGCTTCGCACAGTAATTTAAAGAGGGGCAAAATGTAATACCCCAAAAATGGGCTATATGTTCATTAATCTCCTATATCAACAATTCGAATGAAATCGACATCAAAGTCCTAATCTAAGGCACATCTAAACATCATTGAATCCTAATTGATTATCTTAAATTCTGCATCGGGGAATATTCCTAGTAATATTCCTAATCATCATAATTATCTTTAATTTTATAATTATTTGGCAATAAATCACATTTATCCTAAAGTTTGATTAATTGAATATTTTCATATTTAATTAATTAGATTTAATATTTGCCACTTAATTGTGTAATTAAATTTAATTCTATCTATTATTAATTGTATTATTTAATTTTGACAATAAATCTAATATCATATGAATAATTGATTAAATTCTTATTTAATTAATTAAAGCAAGTTGTCATTATTTAATAATATAATTTTTAATAAAAGTTTGATTAAATAATTGATTAACCCATAAATCAATTGTTTTATTTTTAAAAGCGGTTAAGTTGGAAATAAATCACTTTATTATTAAATTAATTCATAAATAAAACATGCACAATCATAAAAGCAAACAACTATCAATTATCAATTAAAGCTAAACTCTATTTTGAGTTAAAGCTTAGCTTTTGCATGTTTTTGTGAGTTAATTATCCTTTATTTAAAAATAACTCAAAAATCAACCTGAGTTATTTGAGTGATTTATGGTTTTTTTTTTCATGCACCTCCAAAGCCCTGGATTTCTATAAAAACAAGGCTCATCTCTTCATAATTCATCTCTAAAATCTCTCAATCATCTCGCAAATTGCAAACTTACTCTACAGGAATCATAGCATATCAGATTTGGAGAATTTGCACAATTGGAGCTTGAAAGAATCAACTTGCGAATTCAAAGCTTTGTGAGATCAATTTCAATTGCATATTTTTCATATCATAGCATAGAATTTCATAGCTTTACATATCATTGTTAGATAGATCAATTCATAGCATATCAATTTCATCTAGCATAGATTCATATCAGTTTTTATCATTCTTATTGCATAGAAAATATCAAAAATATAGATTAATTGAATTCAATTTCATATCCATCTTTTGCATTCAAATCCTTCATTTAGGTGTCATCTAGGTCACTGATCTCGATTACAATCTGAGAACATTAATCTCGCACCTATTAGAAGGCAGTAAATCGCTTGGTTAGATAGCTTTCAATTTTGCACGATTTCGATTATCACTAACCTCTAATGTTTTACTGAAGTGTTGTGTCTACAGATCAGGTACAATTTTCACACACACACCACCATCCCATCATTGCAACTATTGGTTGTGGTACAATGGATTACAGGGTAGAGAAGCATTCCCAATCCTTCTCACTCAATGTGATATTACTGGCAAAGGAGGTTGTTAGGGGAGAAGTGAACATTATAAATCGATATAATACTTGGATCTTCCCACATGGTAGCAGTATAGAAAAATGGGTTCAAAACACAAAATCCTGGAGAATATTATTCCAAATAGTGGGAAAGAAATTTGCTAAAGATGCTAGAAAAGAGAAACTAGATCTCCATAATGGATTGCTATGAGCTAAAGAGATTGTTCAAGAAAACCCTTAGGACTAGAAACCAATGGAAGCTACAACCCTTGCTAAGGACTCCTTAAGAAGGCTTCAAAATTTGAAAGTACAAGGGGCTAAAGTGAGAGCAAGGGATAATTGGCTAGCCCATAGTGATAGAGGATCAAATTTCTTCTTCCAACTCCTTAGAAGTAAAGAGAAGAGGGAAAGGATAGACAATATTTGGAAAAAATGGGTAAACGTAAACAATCAGGATGATATCATTAGAGATTTTTCACATTACTACACTCAAATATTTTCCTCTAAGAAGGGGGGAGATGAGATTTGTTGGTGTAATTAATTATTCACTAATTAAACTTTACTTAAGTTTACTTAGGATAATGCATTTGCATATTAATTGTCAATGAGACACCTAGGAGTTTGCATTTCATTTTAGCCCAATGTGTAGGATAATTTCCACTTTAGGTGTGAGATACATCTTTAGTGCTCTTATCACATCATCATCCTCTTATCGTTACACATGTTGCACATAATTTGATGTACAATGGAGGATGATCCACCTTTGGTGGACATGTGATTACACCTTGTCTAGTTGATAGCTTATCTCTCACATATCTTCTAGTTATCATGCATTGTCTATATATTCAGGCACATCTACTTTGTATTCATTCAATTAATTTGTATCTATTTCATTATTGATCATTATTGAATCATTCAATTGATCATATCATATTTTTCTATCTTGTGCTATCAATTGAGCTTCTAGATCTTGGCATTTCATTCTTTTCCTTAGGAAAATTCTTACATGGTATCAAATTGATATCAAAATTCATACATGGTATCAGAGCCATAGGAGTGTCATTGTATAACCTATTTGGAGATAATTTTGTTGCAGGTCAAAATTGGAGCTTGCTGATACAAATTAGAGGTTGGCATCATATTGAGAAGGTCCAAAAACCACTAAATCAAATTTTGTTTCATCCAAATCAGATATCTAAAGCCAAATCTAGAGCCATTGAATTTTGGAGGTATGGGTGCGGCAATTCAGAAAAAATAATTTTAGAGACAATTTTCAAACATCGATATCTCAGTCATCTAGACTCCTTTTTTCGAGCAAATTTTTTTTTGGGGGTAGAATTTCACTATCTACACAATGGTGTAGGAGGTTTCTAATCTTTGCTCTTGATGTTTTCTGAAAATTTAAAATCCTAATTTTTTACAACTTTAGAGGCTTCATTCGGGCTCATATGGACACATTTTTAGGTGCTATTTTTTTTAAAGTGCATGAGTTTTTGTCTACTTTCCAGATCTGGTATCAGTTTGGATAAATTTTGAGTAGACATAGTACTTTCAACACTTGGTCTATTTTGGCCTATATTTGGTACTTGTAATTGTTGGATCCTTGAGAGGTCTTGTGTCTTATTTGTTTGAGTCTACTATAACTTCATATTTTCTATTGTAAACATCAAAATCAGAAGTCCATTTTGGTTCATTTTGGCAAGTGGCAATTGTACACACACATTATATAAAAAGCCAAAATCATCTATTTGCGGGGTGGGGGGGGTTCTTTGATTCATTTTTTTTGGGAGGGTGCATTGATTTTATGATCTCATTGTTTCATGTGAGAAGTGCATCATGGATGGTTTAATTAGGTTGTCAAGAGGAAACTATAAGAAATGGAGTGAATTGGTTCTTTCTCATCTTAGTGAGCATATCTTGTTGCCCTATTTGTATGCGTATAGACCTAAAAGTCCTTTCAATTGTTACTCTTACTCAAAAGTTCTTAATGTTATCTATTGGAATATGGATATGGATGTTATGGATTCCCTTGATGACTACAAAGATTAGACAAACACTATTCCTGGTCTTTGGACCATTCTTTCATAAATGTATGGAGATCCACATGTTCCTCCACTCCTAAAAGATATAGAACCTCCAGTTGTAGCTCCTACTTCTCCTATTGATATTGCTTCCACTATTGTTCCTAATGATGTTTTCCTTCATACAACCATGGGTTCAGGTGATTCAATGTAGGAGGATATTCCTTGTCTTCTAGTTATATTTCCATGGGATGAATACTTGACAGATATTACAGGTTTGTTTATGGAGTCCTACATTGAGGATTTGAGAGACTGCATTGTTGAAATTCATCTTCTCTTTGTTGAGGATGATTCTTGTTCAGTTTTTGTGAGGGAAAAATCTGAAGGTCATCTTCATTCTCCACTTGATCCTTCTTTCAAGTTTGACATTATTGTGGATCCTTTGATACAACATTTGGAGGAGGTCTCTTTCACTTCAGATAAGACATTTGAGTCTTTGGAGATTTATTTTCATGAGTCTAAAACTTCACTTGAGATGTCACATTGCATGGTTCAAGATGATCATACTCCCATGTTGGAGATTCCTATTCAATTTCCTGAGACTTCATACATCTTGAGGATTCTTCCTAGAGATTGGGGAGGATTCTTTGATACACCTATGACACCATTTCTTCCTAAAGGGAAGAAAATTATTCAATTTTCTTGGTGTAGCTTCTACATTGATCCAAGAGCATCTACCATTGGTGTGCATTCTACATTGAGGGGGGGCTCTCTTTCTTCACTTCCTACTTCTTATTTTGAGGAGACATATTTTTCTTTGGAGTTTGATCCAACTTCTTACATGGATCAATTACCATTGGTTCCTTGTTTGTCACCTTCTATTAGCCTTGATCCTGATTGGTTTGTGGAATCTTCATCAACCAAGGACATGGCAACACATGGGCATACTTAAGAGACATCATACTTTATTTTGATTCCCCTTCCTTCTTCCTATCCACAATGGGAATCCTTCTTGCATCTATATTTGGTTTATCTTCTTCTTAAGGAAAGAAATGTTATTTGTAGGCATGGTTCTATGTTTTTCCTTCAAGCACTCACCATCCTTGGAGGAGATTATTCATTATAGAAGGGATATCATGTCTCCTTATTTCCTTCCTATGGGGAGATTTTTTATTGTATATGTATGATGTATGTCATAATGGGGGGGGGGGGGGGGGGGGGGGGGGGGTGGGAGGGTTCTTGATTACTCCTTCCATCCATGTATCTTGTTTTTCATCTCTATTTTTGGGGGAGGGTTTTTACTAGGAGGTTTTCCCTCTTTCTCCACTTTATGAGAGATTTCATATCTTTTGCATTTTCATATTGTACATGGGTAGCTAACATGGCCTAGTAGTCAGGACCCATCTTCCATTGTCATTTAGCCTTGTGAGCTTAAGTGAATTCCCCTAAGTTGCACTTAAGAGGGGGTGTTGGTGTAATTAATTATTTACTAATTTCACTTTACTTAAGTTTACTTAGGATAATAAATTTGCATATTAGTTGTCATTGAGACATCTAGGAGTTTGCATTTCATTTTAGCACATGGTGTAGGATAATTTTCACTTTAGGTGTGAGATCCACCTTTAGTGCTCTTATCACATTATCATCCTCTCATTGTTGCACATGTTGCACATAATTTGATGTACAATGGAGGATGATCCACCTTTGGTGGACATGTGATTGCACCTTGTCTAGTTGATAGCTTATTACTTGCATATCTCCTAGTTATCATGCATTGCCTATATATTCAGGAATGTCTACTTTGTATTCATTCAATTGATTTTTTATCTATTTCATTATTGATCATTATTGAATCATTCAATTGATCATATCATATTTGTCTCTCTTGTGCTATTAATTGAGCTTCTAGATCTTGGCATTTCATTCTTTTCCTTAGAAAAATTCTTACATGGTATCAGAGCGATGTCAAAATTCTTACAAGATTGACTAGGATAGGAAGAACATTGCAAGTATCATACCAAAAAAAGTTTCAGTGGAGGATGCAGAATGTATGTCAAAAAGATATTATTGATGCATAAATTAGGAACACCATCAGAGATTTGAAAGATGATAAATCCCCTAGACCAGATGGTCTACCTACAGAGTTTTACAAGAGAAATGAAGGGTGGATAGTGAAAGAATTGAAATAGGTGTATGAGGAGGAGGCTCTTATTAAAGGGTCTCTTGGTAAATATATTAACTCAAGGATAATCAAGTTGATCCCCAAAGGAGGTGAAAAAAAATAGATAAAAAAAAGGGAGACCAATTACTCTATTAAGTGTGTCATATAAGATTTAAGCAAAAATCCTTGAAAAAAGACTAGTTGATATTCTACCTAAGATTATAAGTCCCACACAAAAGATTTATAAAAGGAAGGTACATTTTGGAAAACTTATTGACATGTTGGGAGTCAATGAATTGGGAAAAGGAATCAGGTCAATTAGCTAGCATGCTCCTTATAGAGTACGAGAAGGCCTATGATAGGATAGAATGGAACTTAATTTGGATGATGTTGGATAGCTTGGTATTTCCTAATAGTTTTCAAAACATGATAAAAATATTGATGGAAAATGAAAATGCTATAGTGGATGTGAATGATTGTAGGTTTGAGAGGATTTCCTTGTCAAGGTCAATAAGACAAGGATGTCCTCTTTCCTCTTCTCTCTTTTTAATTGCAACAGATGCTCTATTCTATATCTTAAGAGAATTTAATATCCCCCCCAGATCATAGGCATAACCATACATAATGATGATGAATTGGCAAATGTAAAATTTTTTGATGATACAACCATTATGATGGAGCTTTCAGAGGAGAATATGGAGAGACTC
Source organism: Chamaecyparis obtusa (assembly GCA_027943335.1). Taxonomy (NCBI): domain Eukaryota; kingdom Viridiplantae; phylum Streptophyta; class Pinopsida; order Cupressales; family Cupressaceae; genus Chamaecyparis; species Chamaecyparis obtusa. The sequence continues at coordinate 498,359 of BSBK01006148.1, read as the reverse complement.
ATGGTTAAGTCTGAAGTCTTTTGTAAAGCCCCATGTAGAAAAATCTAAACTCATAAATCAATTATGGTTGTTTGGGAGGAGGCACTTCTAGAATGGTTCCTAAAATACACTAGTAGAATTTTGCAAATAAATGACTAGGTGACTAAAATTTTTAGTCATGTGATTAAAATTTTTAGTCATGTGACTAAAAATGATTAAATTCTACTATTTTTTTGTAATTCACAAGTATAAATGACTAATTTGGTCATTGGGTAAAATCACAACTAAATAATTGGTCAGACAAATAAAAATGACTGAATAAATGACTAATTAAATGACTAAATAAATGACTATTACTACTGTATTCATTTTTGTTTTGAATTTGATCTTAATCTAGAGAGCTTAAGCCCCCCTCATGAGACCCATCCTAAGTGGCCCATTTGGCTTCCTAGGTTACTTAATGCACCAAAAATATCTATTGGATGAAAGACATTGCCTTCTAGTGTAGTCTTAAGGCTTTCACATATTTTATAAAAAAAAATTAACATTTACATTCTTTAAATTTTATTACTCATTGTATGCAATGAAAATATGGAACTATTTGCTGCAAATAAAAAATACCAAAACATCAAACAAAATCACATTAGACGTTAGTCATTTCAAATGCTACAAAATAAGTGACTTTCATTACAACCTCTAATGAGCTAAAATAAGGGCACCCAAAACCTTGTTTATTTTTCTCTTTGAGATTATTGTGGGCATGCTCTCCCAACACAAATGAAATGCAATATAATGCAAAACTATGGGATACAATCTGGATGATCATGAAAGATTTGAGAACAAGTATGATGAACTTGTCCTAAGATTCAAAAATGATAAAGATTAAATGATGCAAGATTGATTCAAGATAATGATAATGAAAATAATGTTAATGCAAACAACATTAAGATCTAAGATGGATGCCATAAGATTAAGAAGCTATGCTAAAGATGCAACAAGATCTAGATTAGAAACAAGATTATAATGTAAATAAAGAACTAGAACTAGAATGATTAAGAATGCTAGAAGATGCATAAGAATTGAGAGAAGCTTTGATAAGAATCCAACTTTGAAGAAGATTAGAAAAATTATTATCCTAAAATGAGGAGTGAGGCCTCCTTTTATAATAGATAAAAAGAATTGGATGGTGAAGATTAAGAGGCAAAAAAATGGATGGCCAAGATTAAGAGGCAAAATGGAAGTGGTTAAGATGAAGAGGCAAAATAAATGAGTGGCTAGGATTAAGAGGCAAATAGATGTTAGGTAGGGTTTGAAAAAGGTGAAGTGGCAAAAGATGCAAAAGTCAAACTTCACTTTTAGAGGGAAAGAGAAATTAAAAAATGATTGGTGGAGAAAAAATGTGGAGAGGTGGCTACCTTGGAAAAGGTGATTGTGCATATAATTAGAGGCAATCCAACTTTAATTAAGATAAGAGGAATAATTAGCAAAAGGTTAGCATACAAAAAAGGGAAAAGAAATTAAATTAAAATGAATTTAATTTAATCATGGTTTAGAAGAACGTTTGGCTAGTGGAGGAATAAAATAAATAAAATTTATTTTATAAAAGGAAATAGACATATAATATATTAAATTGAATGCAATAAAAATATGGACCTATTTGCTGCAAATGAAAAAATATCAAACAAAATCATATTAGATGTTAGTCATTTCAAATGTAACAAAATAAGTAATCTTCACTACAACCTCCAATAAGCTAAAATTAACAAGGGCACCCAAAACCTTGTTTGATTTTCTCTTTGAGATTGTTGTGGGTATGCTCTCCTAACACAAATGAAATGCAAAACTATAGGATGCAAGCTAGATGATGCTGAAGTGATTGATATCAAGTATGAGAAACTTGCTCCAAGCTTCACAAATGATAAAGATTAAATGATGCAAGATTGATTTAAGATAATGATAATGCAAATAAGATTAAGATGTATGATAATGCAACAAGATTAAGATGAAAACAAGATTAGAATGAAAGTAAGCAAAGAACTAGAATGATTAAGAATGTTAGAAGATGCAAAAACTAAGAGATTAAGAAGAATAAAAACTTATAAGAATAATAACTAGACTTAAAATGAAGAGTGAGACCTCATTTTATAAAAATTGAATAGGATTGGAGAGTGGAAATTAATAGGCAAAATAATGGATGTCCAGGATTAAGAGACAAAATAGGAGTGGCTAAGATGAAGAGACAAAAAAATGAGTGGCTAAGATTAAAAGGCAAAAAGATGTTAGGTAGGGTTTGAAAAAGGTGAAGTGACAAAAGATGCAAAAGTCAAACTTCACTTTTAGAAAGAAAGAAAAATTTTAAAATGATTGGTGGAGAAAAAAGATAGAGAGGTGGCTACCTTAGAAAAGGTGATTGTGCACATGATTAAAGGTAATCCAACTTTAATTAAGATTAGAAGAATAATTAGCAAAAGGTAAGCATATGAAAAAGGGAAAATGAATTAAAATAAAATAAATTTAATCTAATCATGGTTTAGAAGAACTTTAGGTTGGTGGAGGAATAAAATAAATAAAATTTATTTTATAAAAGGAAATAAACGGATAATATATTAAATTGAATTCAATATTTAAAATTATTTAAATAAAATTTAAATACAAATAGAAAATGAATTTATTTAATTAAAATAAATTTAATTAAATAAATAGAAGAATATAAAAATATAGTTAATTAATAAAAATCAAATATAATGTTATTGACAAATATTAATAAAAATTAATATTAGAATGCGAATGGACAAATTTAGGTGTCTACACTCATTATGTTAATGAATTATTAATAAATTTAACTATGATTTGAAGCTAGTTTGATTTCCCTATTGTGTTAGCATGTTTTATATATATATAGAAATAAAATATATAAAAATATAGACAATTATACATAAAGAACTATTAATACTTAAATATAAATAAATATATATATAAATTAATATAAAAATAAAAATATAGAAGACAATAATACATAGATCAACAATTATTAATATGTAGAATCCTAATTAAGAGGTGACCAAAGGATTTTGTGTTTTGGTATTGTTTAGTGTCAAAACTTGCATTCCTTCAATTTTATAGATGTAACCATCACCATGCTCAATTTTTAAATTATCAAACATCTACCATATACTACTATCAACTAAACCATTGCACTAGTTACTTTTAGGAGACAAAAGACAACATGATTATTAAAACAAAATAGTCATGGGAATTAGAATTTAAGAAATGTATTAATTCAATATAAATTATAATGTGGCAATGGTTTAAAAATCATTCTTTGAAAGATTATAACTTTCTAAGTATTGATTCCATTGTAGCTATTAGAAACAATAGTCGAATACTATTACATAAGGCATTACACTTGTTGGGCCTCATACACTTTCTCTTGTTCTCAAGGTAGTCAACATAGAATATTGGGAAGAGATTTTGACATCTAGTGGTTTTAATTTAACTTTGTTCAAAATAACATTTCAGTGATTGTGATTTCAAATTTTAGGCCCCTATGTTTATCAAATGAGTAACTTATGAATCATGCCAAGTAATCATGATTTTAATATCATAGAGAGACAAAATAACCCAAGAAGAAATTTTTCCATGAGTTTATGTGACCTCATCCACAAAAATTTAAGAAATAATTTTTTAAAGTTCGGAGAGATTGAGTTTGCGTTGGGCACAAGAGTGAACAATATATATAATTTAAAAGAAAATGTCTCTGATGTTCTTGTTCCTACGCAAGAAATTGAAATATTAAAAAATAATGATGTAGACAAGTGAAATAGAGAAATGGTTGCATTATGTTATGAATTGAAGAGATGTGAGTGTGTACTTGTAGGAAAAGGAAAAGGGGGAGTAATAGGATATGGTGACTGAAACTAAAACTGAAGGTGAATTCAATTTCAAAATCAAAGCCCCCACTTCAAGAACTATGGATCTATCCAGAATAAGGAGACCAACATACTAGAATCCATTAAGCATTGGTGGAACCATATAAGATGAAATTTGCATGGGTGCACTACTTAGGTATGACTTGTTATGTACTACAATATGAAAGAAATTCTCCTTTTTTTTAGTACTACATTATGGTCATTCAAAAAAACTCTAGAAATGTGATCCACAAGTGAATAGCTAGGTCCCCCACCATTTGCCTCCTCTTTTTTGCACCCTTTTTTAGAGTTACAATATCACTCTAAAACATATCACCTACCCATACCACTATCCTCTATTTTTCATTGACTTTTTTCTCCCTAGGTGGGGAGGGATGCCATGCCTCGTAATGCCATTGCACTATACACTAGTTTGCATTGAAGTTTTGTATGAAGAGGGGAGGGATGCATGATGGACTTTTGGAAGAAGGAAAGCTATCCACGGTACTGATTCTATCACTATTCTTTTCTCTATAGTTTGTTAGAAAGCACATTACAGTCTTGAGTTCTTATCTAAGAAGAATATAATATTTATAAAATACTTAAAAATCTAATAATCTTATTAAGATCCAATGAAATCTATTTGTATATGTTCAAATGCTGCCCATTCTATTTAAGTTACAGTAATAAATGAATGCAATACAAAGTTTTTGGCGACTTTTGATTATTGACAGATCCTCCAAATAAACTTCATGAATAAGCTAAGAAATAAAATTAGACACCATAAACATACATATGTATACTTTTGATGTTTCTCCAACTCCATTCTCATTCTAGAAATCAAATAGAAACCGTGAGTTATAGAAGGCATAAGTTTGATTAATACATAGTTGTGGAGCTAGTGGAATACACTATTCAATATGGATGTTGTAAACAATCTAATTGGTGGAGGTGACAGAGCAAGGGATTTAGTGAATAACATTATGTGCTCATTAAAATATAGAAAAAATGGTGTTTTAAATACTCTCAAGACACTAAATCACAATTTGAATATGTTAGTTATTTCCTAGGAATTCATAATTTCACATTCATTTCTTCATTCCATAGTAGTTAATATTGAAAAGTTTGAAAAAAATAAAGAAGAAAGAAATGGAAAGAAAAGAAACTAGAATCATTTCCACTTAATCTACAATACAATCTATGTATGAAGTATAGCAATATTTTAATCATTTCATGAAATCTTCCAATTTAATATGGGTTTTATTTGAGTCTAAAAAATAGGTATACTAGAATATTATTATTTGAAATGGGAGCTCTAGACAATAGGGGACAAATGTAAGATTTCATACTATATTTTTTTTTTCTGATAAAAAAATCATTTTCTTGAAACTAAAAATGTTAATAGTGTTTTGTTTGTATATAGAGGGAGCTATTTCATTTGCATCAACACATCATAAATTTAGACATAGTCAATATTGATGTTATACTCCCTGAAACAATGAGAAATCTTTACATCCATTATCATAGAGTTGGCATCATGTAAGACCATATTATCATTGAGCTGGTAGGAGCTTCCAGAAATAAAAAATCATATTGTTAATGACTTAAAGGTTACATCATGCATAATATATTTAAGGCTTTGTTTAACCATTATTGTTTTTCAATTCTCCCTATTAAATATTAGACAATATCTACATCTAGGTCACCCAAATTGATTCCCAAGTTAACTAATCCATTGAACCATAAGTGGGCAGAATCATGGTTGAACTGTATACTAATATTTGCATGTAATTTGACTATAATATTATCATTACTGCTTAATCATAATTTCAAATAGTAGGGGCCATACTTTAAAGAGATTTCATCATTTTTTTCACCCATATTGGATTTTTATAGTTGAAATCATAAATTTAACTAACCATAAATTACAATAATTGGAATTCAAATTTTAGATGTGAAAACTTGAAGCTATCGACAGTCTTCCAGGCAAAAAATATAACATCTCAAATGTTTTGAAGTTTAGAAGTATTTTAAAGTTCACACTTCCATCTACAGTGCAAATACCACTAAAGGATTACAAAGATAAATATATTTAATCAATGCAAAGAGATTTGAACATGGCATAATTCTAAACAGATTTAAGATGGATGAAATTTCTTTGAATGAAATAATGGTGGATAAAATTATAGTAACAAAATATGTACTTGGAACAAAGTGCCATAGTTAGTTTCAGTCAACCAATATGCTTATTTTAAAGAAATGATTCTTGATGCTTTATATCGTAAAGTCTACATGTGAATTTACATTATCAGTCTAGCCAAGATTTATTACAAAAAATAATGAAAAGCACAATCTCCCAGGTCCTTATCATCATAATTCATTAAAGAGTGTTGTATATTTTGGTAATTACAGTAAGGGAAGGTTCTAATAACTAGTTGTCATCCTTTCTTATGAATAGAGTTTAATTATTGTAAATGGAAGGGAGCTAAAAGTGTAAGAGAAAAATTCTATGGTCATAAAAGGTGGAAAGAGGTTGTGAGTCATTCATCTTCGAACATGAAAAGACATTTTTTTCCATCACTCTACTTCTACAATTTAAATGGGAAGAGCTCCAAAGTACTTCCACCAAGTCATAAATGAAATCACAACCTTCCAATATTTGGTCACATTATCATTGAAAAAAATGCTATTTGTTTTTCTCTCTCTTTTGATGAGAGTTTGATTGTTTAATGAAGTGAGCTTGTTTTATGACTCCTTGTGGGTGATTTTGCAACAAATATTGCATGAAATAATGGAAATTATTGCTATTTTTTTTCAAAATCTTATAGTAATCTCCACATTAGAAGGTGAAATGTTTAAAAACATTTTCATTTCAATAAAATTGAAACATAAAAAATCTAGGCATTTTATAAATATTAGATAGGCGGCGTTATTGATATCTGATCAGCCTTTGGTGACAAAACATGAACTAGAATAGATTTCTATTTCCCTAAAGATGGTAATAGAGTTGCAGATGAAAACCTTAGTAGTAAAAAGTGATCCACAATAGGAAAAAATAACTAGAAAGGGTGCCTTGGTCAGTTTCAAGTGGCAGGTGAAGCAAAAATGCATGCTTGTGTGCTTTATCAACCTTTGGAAACAATAAAGAAAATGCATGCCTGAACTATTATTGAGGAGTCTTTTAGAGTTTAAGAGACACAAATGAACATATGTCACACCCAAATTGATTGACACATCATTTAGGTGACATGCACCATTGATAAGTATGCCAAAATATGATGAAGGATGATTCAAGTGGTATGATCCCAAGAGGTGCACATATGAATGGTTTAGGTAAGTGAGACACATGCTTGGTCAAATGAGAACATTCCTTAGATGCCAAGGTTGGTTTATTATGTGCCTAAGTGATGAACATTTCCCTTTAAGCGGAATAAACACCTCAAATGCATGTTTAGACCTTTATTATCATAGATTGAGTGGTGAAACTTTCCTAGAGGCGTGCCTTAAAGGTGATATCTATCCTTAAAGCTAATGAAAGCCAAAAAAATCAAGGTCTCCATTATAGTGATTATACCATTTTACTTCATACTCCAAGGTACCATACCTCTTTTCTAATTTTCTACATCAATTCCAGACCCATTGATACCTCCTAGGGTTTGAAACCTTCAATTTGAGGGCCTCTTATTGTTGTTGTTGTGAAATTGCTTATGAATTTCCAGAACTATGGTCAGTTGTTATTGGATTTCTTTTTCATCTGCCAATAGTTTGGACATCAATTAAAAGTTATTGGGAATATTTTTAGCAAAATATGCACTAGAATTTGATTGAACTATTATCCTAGGTTTCAATTTTTCAACCACCACTTCTAGCACTCATAAAACCCTAGGGAAATAGTTTGATGAAATTATCTGCATTCAACCAAAATACAATACCAGGGAAAAAATTTTTAGCAAGGTTGTGACACCTTGCGAGGGCATGTCAACATCGTTGTTCTGAAATTTGGTAAGAATGTCTAAAGAGGTAGCAAGTTTTCCTAAAATCCTCAGGAATAGTGCATTGATTCAAGAACCTCTCTCCCAATTCCAATATGTCTTCATAATTATCACTATGATCGACACACTGGGAAGATCAAAACCTCCAAAAACTAATTCATGTACAAATTGGATGTAGGTTCATTTTGAGATAGACCTATGATTTCATCCATTTAAGGAGACATAAGTGATTGATCTTGAGATGGTTGATTGTTAGTAGCAACAAATAACTGAATTTTGAGTTTCTAAGTGAATTATCGATATGCTATTGACTAGAGTGGTTAATTTTTTTGCATTTTTTTCCCATAATTCAGGCCCAAAACTACTTTAAAGTGGTTTATAAGGGTCATGAATGTAATTTTTGTAGCCCCTAGATTTATTTTTTCTTTTTTCTTTTTGAGAGAAGTTTTCCACACAAAATAACTTGTCAACACAAACTAGAAATAATTGCAAATTGAGTATGATCTGATTTCTTTATTCATTCCAATACAATACTAGTTTGGGAAACACCATTACCATAAGAGAAACTTTAGAGAGTAGTATCAAGCATAAACTTAATTTATTTTTAGTCACTTATTTATGAAATACTCAAATAGGCCACCAATGAAGTGATTATAGGTTTGTAAAATTTTGCAAATTGATAGCAGTCATGATCAACATTAAAAAATTGCCTTTTGTGATTGAAATCAAACCTCTAAGAGGTTTCTATGGCACCAATGATATCTTCAATAGCTAAATAGATCTTCCAAATTGCTCAAAATTATAGTACAATAAGAATAGCCTCTTATTTGGACTGGATAACACTTGAAAAAATTCAGATGAGACTATTGTAGCTAATTGTTTTCTACCTTGCACTGGGAAGGCTAGCTATTTTTCCAAAAGGTCTTCATTGAGTTCCAAATTGCCTTAGTAGTTAGAAACACATGCTATCACCTTCAATAGACTAATGCCTCAGGAACTTGGTTTTTTAATCCTCAAATCACACTATATATTTGGTACATATTTCAATGCAATCCATACTTGTATGGCCTACTTGGGAGGGAAAACTTTGTAATGAATATTTATTATTTAATCTTAGAATATTGTATTTTTAATTCAAAGTGGATGCTAGTTGTGGTATAAAATCTTCGGTCAAGTGCATGTGATCATATATTTATGGTGGAAAATATTCCTAATTTAGTATTTTGTTTTTTCCTTTCTACATTTAATGATAAATATCTCAAGCATTAGAATTCAAATATTTGTATTATGGATTATCACTTAGTACTATTAAATTATTATTAATCTAAAAAATGATGGTAATTATAAAACCCTTATTTATTCTTTTAGTGAATTTTTTTCACAATTTTCTAAAATGCAAAATCTAACAATAAAAGTTAGCTGCTACGAAATTCATAAATTTTGTGTATAATTGTGAAAATTTGTAGTCGCCATTTTTGTTTGTGACATGCCAGTAATCTTGATATGCTTATGAGTTTCTTACATAATATTAATCCCTTTTAATTTTGTAGACAATTTCCCTATAGGTGGAAAATGTTTAAAAATAAATAAATAATTGTAATCATCTATTTTAGACTAAGGAGCATGTTGTTTGATGCTCTACATATTGAGGTATATTGTAAAACTGTTTGATCCTAGCCTGTTGTATCTTCTAATGCAAATTGGATAGCATGCGATGAGATATGTTTTATGAGAACATTCCTAATTCAATCTCCTTTTTGTCCTTTATGCATTTAATGATAATTTATTTTACAACTCATATTCTTTCTTTGTTTTACTTTTAGCATTATAATATTTTATTTACAAGCTACTATTTCTTCAAAAAATATTTAGTCAATGAGGAAAATTGGGTTATAATTAAATGTCTATGCCTATTGATATTGTAGGTATAGTTGTGATAATTTATAACTTGTTCTACTTTCAACAGAAGTACAAATAACAAAGACAATGGGTACCGGGACATCATTGATCACTCTCTGCAAAATCTTTCCTCAGGTAAGGTTGGAAGGCTTGTGAATATTCTTTGTATCCATTTTAGAAAGTCAGAACACAGTTCTTAAATACGATTTCCTCATCAAAGAGAAGATACTTAAGTGAATATTGCTAGAGTCACCAATTTGAAACTGCTAATTTATAATTTTCGTTCACATATTGAAACATTATATATACAAGCACCATATTATTTTTGTTTGTAGAAATGCTATTTTATTTCACATTTGAATTACAAAGCTCTCTCTATATTAAGATTATAAAGTTATGGATAGTGTTTTAAGAAAATTCCTTCAACTTCAAAGTTTTTTGAATTCCTAGCATGTTACATTTACATTTTCAATTGTGTTCTTACTAATCATATGGAGCTTATTCATGAAGACCTTGTCCTATCCTCTTGACGCCCCTTCCCAAGTAACTTATCAAATTTTTGTTATGAGTGATGAAATTTATACTTATGGAGCCTATTGGTAAAGTGTTGCATGGGAATATTGATCTCCATTTTCAAGATATGTATCTTTGAGGTGAAGCCCAATCTAGTAGGGGAATCTCTCTTGTTGGATGTTGAAAGGCCTATTGGGAATTTCCTTCTCATTTATGGTATTTTAATGTTATTTATGTGATAGTTCATATCACATGTTGAAGAAAATACTTTTACTTGAGCTTGGAAATCCAATACCTTACCAAGTGTGGACTTGAATTTATTACTTAAGTTTCACCATCTTAGTCAAAATTCAACACACCTTTCTTTTTCATCACATGTAATTAATGTTGGGCATAGAAACTATTATCACTCCAAGCTATATCAATCTTACCTATTTTTAAAAGATTCCTTCCTCTCTAGTTGTAATATTTGATAAAATCAAGTTAGTATAGACTCATATCATGATCTCACTAGAAGACAATATACTATCCAATCTTGTTGTAGAGGACCAAAAGTAGGAGTCTTTTCATCTCCAAATGTCCAGTTCCAATTATTTCCAAGGCCATTACTATTGCATGTTAGTGTTTTAGGGTGTTCACTTTCAACTTCACTTTCTATGTTAAAAATATTCATTTTCCTTAATATCTCAGGTATGATTCGTGACAACAACAATTAAGAATAGAAAAAAGTGGATGTCATGGAAATTTATATCAACTATAATTTTTTCAAGATATATTGATGAAAATATTCACAATACAATTTTTAGTTTTTTATGTTGTTTATGTGATGAAAAATGACTGAAAGAAAATGTTTGTTGGGCTATGTTTGATGTTGGCTACTGTAGTAACTTCCATCTACATCCTTCATATTGTTTCAAATTTTTAATCATAATTTAAAAAACTAGACAAGAAAAATTACTTTGCAGACCTATTTCTTTTACAAACTTCAGACTTGGCAAAAACTCTAGAAAAAATTCACAAATTTATTTGACACAAAAAATTGAAAATTTTTTACTTGGAGTAGGATTACTTTTCTTTAAATGCTTCAATTTACCTTCCCACCATCATTTATCAATTAGAATAAAATGAGAGTTGGCAGATTAGTTTTCAATCAATTCTTGGAATTTTTAGTTTATCACTACCTCTTAATATGTATCTTTTTTGAGTGGAAAGAAATAAAAATTACAATTTCCCAATATTATCACATTACAAAATTCTAGTTATATTTGGAAAATTTGAAATCATGTTTAATGGAAAGTACTGGTATACATGGTATGATTATTCTTTGAAGGGTACTAGCTCAATGTGAAGAGCACTTGCTTTACAAGTAAGAGGATGGTGGTTTGATTTCATTGTTCCCTAATATGACTAAATATATGACTAAATTAATGACTAAATATATGACTAAATTAGGGACTAAATGTATGACTAAATATATGATTAAATTAAGGACTAAATATATGACTAAAGTAATGACTAAATCAATGACTAAATGTATGACTAAAGTAATGACTAAATAAATGACCAGTTAACAACAATCAATGACTAGATCAATGACCAAATCAATGACTAAAATAGTTTAGTCATAAATTTGGTCATGAGCTAAATGACCGACAATAAACTACTAATGGTCACTTGATCAAAATTAGTCATTTGTCTACAATTTTTAGTAGTTTATTTAGTCATATATTATTATTTTTGTACTAATGATATCAAATGGCTTGGGGGGGACAACCACCAAGTAAGATACCTTAGAATCCATTTTTCTATAGCCCTAGACCTCTAAAATATGTGGCAATGGGTAAAATGTAAAATAGATAAGAAACTTCATAAATGGAGTAATTAGTATATATCCTTTGCTGGTAGATTCTAGGTTTTTCAAAAGGTGCTATCTACGCATAATATATATTATGCCTCATCTTGTCTATTTTCCTAGTATCAATTTGAATCCATTTAGAAAATTATGAGGAACTATCTTTGGTTTGATGGTAAGGGTAAGCAGAAGCAACATGATGTATGATGGAAATGGTGTACAATGAGTAAATATATGGGGGGATAGGACTTAAACATCTAAAGAAACAAGGAGTTACCCTAGCCTCCAAATATATTATTAAAGATCTTGAGTGCTAGGAACCTTGGAAGGTGTTAGTCAAAAGTACTATTTGTAGAGGTCACCCAGTTAAGGTCCGGGTCTATAATAACTTACACTTATCAAATTTGATGGATGGGACACTCCAAGCTATAAAGGTGTAGGGCTCCAAGGTCTTTAAGACCATTTGGAAGGGGTGGGAACAATTAAGTATAAAGCTATCATTAAATACCTTTATTTCCCAAAAGAATGGGGTATGTGGAGAATGGTCCATATGATGGAACCTTAAAGTTAAAGATAAATTTCTTGCAATATTGTAGGGGTGTTCTACAAAAGTATGGGCAATGAAAGGAATACATTTTTTTAAGGATGTGATTAACAATGGGGTACTTATTAGCTGGGAGGATCTGTCACAAAAGGAGAATATACCAACCTCTTAATGGAGACATATAAATTGATGGTTGATGTCATGCATAACTTTGCAATTACTAAAGAATGTACTCTACACAAGGATTGTTACCTTGACTAGAGATGGCCTGATGGAACAAAAATTACAAATACAAAAGCTAAATACTTCTACTCCCTGTTGATGGATAGTGATGAGATCCTAAGACATGTAGAGGCTTGTTGGGAGGGGCTTGAGGACCAGGAAAGATGAAAAAAAGTCTTGGGAGGAGTATGGTACATGTGTGCTTAACCAAAAAAGAAATGCTTCCTTTGGAAGCTAATCCTTAATAGACTACCTATTAGAAGGAAACATGGACAAGTTAATTGTTGTTCTATATTGAAAATGCCTAAAACTCATTTTCATATATTCTTTGGGTGTTGGTTTGCTGTTGAAATCTGGAGATTATTTGGCTTGAGTATTAACCATAATATTAGTATTTTTGAGTTGGTTTTCGGTCATGCTCTGAGTCTAGATAGATCTGCTAACCTTTTCTTATCTACTTTTTCTTTAGAATTTATTTGGACAATTTGGAAGTTAAGACATGATAGTTTTTTTAATGATGTGCCCAGATCTCTTACTAAGTCTCAAAAGAGACTCATTATGTATGATGTATCCTTTTAGGTAACAAGTGTCATAGAGTTGGAAAAGAGCATATTCAACAAGTTATTTAGAGGGGAGAAGGTAAAAATTGATAGAGATATGCTTTCCCATGGTTTTACATGGTCTAACAAGACATCAAAAAGAACCTAGTTTCAGATAGCACTGGAGAAGGTGGTCAAAGACCTAAAGTTGACTAGAGATAGATTGGATGATCACATAGAGGCCCGATATGTTGATCCTATACTAGTTGAGAAGAGGGTTGTTGTTGAGCCTACAAAAGTTATTCCACTGGGAGATATCCCCCTAGAGGAGAATGAACCATTTCTCGATCCCAGACTTGGGCACCCATATGAGCATTGGATTATGGAAGACAAAATTATCAGATGGATGGAGGGCCCATTTGGTTGGGTAGCTTGGATAGCTAGAGATGGGTTAGTTTAGGTGATCATGTATCTATTTTGATGTGTTTCCTTCTCCTACTTGAGGCTTCATCCTCACCCATAGTGCTACTTCATTTAGTAGCATTTTCTTTTGTATTAGATATGATGTATAGTTAATTTGATATAGGGACACTCTATTGTACACTTCGTTTAGCCTCTTATATGTAATACAAAAAAAAATTAGTCTAAAATTATTTCATATATCTAATAACTAATTAAAATATCTTATTAAAAAAAAATGAATAAAATACATATAAATAATTCTATTCTCTTCAACAAGAACTTCCTTATATACATAATATAAAATGTGGACACAATATTTATGTTTTAATTATAAAAATGTTAATTGGAATTGGCTAAACAACAAACTAAAACGTCAATGTTATAAGGATAATTATGAAAAAAAAACTAAGTGCCCCCTTGGTAACAGGTGTTTTAGTTTGTTGTTTATATGTTTCCATATTAGTTAATCTCTCTCCAACCTATGTCCATGTGGATTTTAACATCTAAGGGCATATAAAGGTCAAAAAAGGTTAGTTAGACTTTCTTACCCATTTTGTTCTCTTGAAACTACAATGGAGTAGTTGAAATGATAAGTAATATAAAAAGTGGGAGTGCACTTGAATTGGTCTACACTCATTTTAGGCTTGGGAATTCTCATGTAGCATTCTCCATATAGACTATTCTCAATATAAGCATACCAAATCTCAGGTTAAGAATTTTACTAATAGGACATGACATAATTTTTTTTTTTTTGTATTTAACGTATACTTAATGCATAAAGCATGCCACACAAATATGTGGTGCAAAATTTATATGCATCATACATTGAAGTAAGTGCATAAAAGATATCAACTTGCCACCTATGGGTGGGAAAGGATGGACCAAAGATAACACATGGTTATGTGGACAATGCCACCCTCATCCAAGGGAAAAGGTTTTCTTAAGATTAAGTTTGGTCTAGGTAAGATGTCCTGACTCTGAATCTAAAACACCTAATTTGACCCTAGAACATTTGGCTACAATTATATTCATAAAAAAGATCATAAGTTATCCATGTTACTATTAAGTCATTGAATAAATTTTTTTATTAGAAAAAATGGGTTAACAATCATGATTAATAATAACAACATTCTGTAGCATTATCTATTTTAATGTTGACAATAATCTAATTAAAATATAATGACCCAACTTTAATATTCAAGAGTAGTTATTACTATTCTATACATATAAATATGTATGATACACTGACTTTCGAGTATGTTAGATGAAAAATCTGTAGACTACCTCAACCTAAACTATACATTGTTATATTAAACAATTGTCTCAATTCTAATAACATAATTACAAACAAATTTTTTTGAGTATGTATATTAAATTTAATTAAGTAAAATTTAGAAAAAAACATATTAGCATATATTAATAAAAGTAATTAATTTATATGAATTTGTATATACTTATTTCGTAGAAGATGTTATTTATTTATTAATATACTTATTATTTATAAAATTATTTATATATAAAAAAGTAATCTTAAATTACTTGTATAAACGACTTCTTTATTTATTTATATCAATCCTTTACTAAATATAGAGAGTAATAAATGACTTCTTTATTTATTTATATCAATCCTTTACTAAATATAGAGAGTAAACTATACATATATTAAAGAAGTGATATTAATATTACTTATTTATTTATTTTTTTAAAAATTAATAGATTGAACGAATCAATTCTTGTGGATAATTTTTCAAAATATGAGTTATACATTAAGAGAGGCTCTCTAAATTGAAATGTAGAGCCCACGAGTAAGAGGAGATAACTATACCCATTTAAAACTTAATTTAGAAATATTTACTTTTCCCTAAATTTTTTTTTTTGTTGTAAAATCCACTTTCTAAAAGGATGAAATAATCTCCATGATTTGTGGATTTATTCTTCTTCTAAATATCCATTATTCACAATTTTTTTTATGTTGTATGCTTATTAGTGGGGAATTTTCCCTTATTTGACAATATTGGAGAAGCCACTCAAACTTCATACAAAAATATTTCACTTTCTTTCATTTACTTTTAAATATACTTATTGTATTTCTTGTTTTATCATTGCCCTAAGATCTCTTTTTTTTTCTCCCATAGTTATTGCATAGGCTATAATGGCTAGGGTTTGGACTCAGAAAATGTGAGAGGCTAGAGGGAAATGGAATTTCTTGGAGGAGATATTGGTCTTTTATATTCTTTCTGTGATATTTTTATACACCCCTTTTTTGTGTTCTTGTTCAATGTCGTCATTGGAAACATAAAATCTTCTTAGAAACACCAAATTCAAGTTCTTGATCCTGTCAATGATCTCCACCTTATTTATGAAATTAGAATCCCCTTAACCATTGTGGTTCTACATTCAAATATTTTTTTGTTGGATATTTGGAGCATTTTATTCTAGGTTGTGCTCACAACCTTTCATCCATTGATTGTTTGATTTGAAATATTCTATGTTTAAGTTGTAGGTGACCTTTTCTAGGTGGAAGCCACAACTTGTATCTCTCTACTCATACAAACAAAAAGTGATGGCAAATTTAATGGCTACAAGAAACTGTTAATTGCCTGGTTTATCAAAGTTTTGAGTAGTGTAATGAACATAGAGTGCTCTAAATTATCTAGGGTCTACAACCATGAACCTAAGATTTTTATTTTTATATATTTGCAAAGTCCACAAGAAAAAAATGATATCTCATTAGAAGAAACCCAAAAAATAAATGAAACACTAGGACTAAATAACTAAATTTATTCTTCTTTCTTCTTACTTGTCTTTGGGTGATGTTCACATCAATCCTTTCCCTGTCTAGAGCTTTATTGGTATTCTACATACATTGATCCATGTAACCTTTGAAAGACAAATGACAGTGCTAAAATGAGAGACAAATATGATAGACTCCAGAATCAGGCGGTCCCAAGATTTCAATAGCCTTCCATGCTTCTCATGTAGGCTATTTAATGTATTGTCATCCAAAAATTTAAAAATATCAATATATCAATGGTAGGGTATTAATTATTCAATGTGTTTATTATGCCATACATTTATATAGAAAAATCTAAACAACAAACTAATAAGCATAGTTTACCAAGGTGACTCTTAGTTTTTTGCTAGATAGCCATAGATCGGTTATACTAACATATGATTTAAATTTGACATGTCAAGTCATCCGCTGCTTCTAACATTAGTTTTTGTGAGAGTAGATATATCTAACGGGAATAGACCATGAGAAATGTTATAGTGAATTGGCCTATGGAAGCATGAAACTATAAATTCGTTAGCTGAAGAGAAACTAAAAACATTACAAAAAAGATCATTAGAAAGCAACATAGAATTTGACGGCCCAAACCATTTCAATGGTCATCCATGTCTATTAAGAAGATAGAACCACTAATTTTGAATTTGAGGTCATCCTTCCCAAATAAAAAATGCCTTCGGCGTAATTATTATTGTAGACACTGAAAAATCTTTCAGAAAATAAATTATTTTTGTTTTCTGAAAATCCTTGATGACATCATCATTTATTAATTAATTAATTATTTAATTAATTAATTTATTTTTATGCCATTAAATCCCTCTCTCTTAATTAAAAATCTTTAATTAAGGAATCTAGCCTAAAAATGTCATTTGGACATTATCCCTAATTTATTAATTATTTAATTAATAAATTGATCAGAAAACTTCAAAAATAAATTAATTTATTTTTAATTTATTTTTTATCCCAAAGTTGGCCAAAATTCTAAAGAGCACTAAACTCTTCTAGAAAGTCCTAAACCTTCCTCTAAATGGGTCAAATCCCTAATCTAGTCCCTTCAAACCCTAAGCCTAGATATTTAATATTTATTAAATTTACCTTTAATAAATATCTAAATCTCACCAAAAGCCACTTGCCCATCCCTTTCTCCTAATCCCCTTTCTAATCTTGTCACATTCCATTAGCAAAAGGTTTACCAAAACTTATGCTAACCTCCTCTTAGTCATCCTTTTTGGTCAACAAAGAGGGACACCTCTTTGGCCACCTCTTCAAATGCATTTAAGAGTTTCTTAAGCCTTCTTGGCCACCTCTTCAAATGCATTTAAGACCTTCTTATCCCTTCCTTGCCACCTCTTGGCCTTGGGCACATTTACCAAATTGTGCACATGCCCTCAAACTTTCAACTCAATCCTCCTTTGACACTTGTCAGGACACTTATCCTTGACTCAACCCTAACCTTAGCCCTAACTCTGACTCATCCTTTTAAACCAAGCCCTTCCCTTTTCCTATAAATACCCTCACTTCCTAAGGCAAATCATCTTTCAACTCTCAAACTCAATAGCAAAGTTATAATGCCATTTTCATTCTAGCATAAGCATAAACTCATCATTTTAGATCATTTCCAAGCTTAAATCACATCTAAATTAGCTTAATTGGATTAACATAGATTCATTTCTTGTTTAATCAATCTTAGTTCATCTTTAAGCTTTGCACATTTGTGTGATCTTGAGGCCTTTTGAGGCAAAATAGGTTCCTCATACCTATTTTTGTGTCATTTTGGGTCTTCTTGATCCTCAAATCATCCTAATTTGCATGCTCCAAGTGCTTGAGTTTGCACACCCACATCCATCTATATCCAAGCATATCAAACGGTGCATGGGCGCATCTGTTTTAGGCTTAAACTGAGGTGGCTTTGATTTTAGTTTGTTTACCATTAAATTTGATTTGATTATATGCTATGAAGTTTGTTTGTCTTTGGCCTTCAAAAAAGGTTTAGGTGCACACTCAAATCCTAGTCTACATTCTGGCACGCCCGGTGGGACGCAACCACAATCATTTTGATGAGATTATACTTTATATGCTTGTATTTGCAGGAAACAAATGAAATGTCACCTTCAAGCAATTAAATGTCGCCTACAACAATTAAATGTCACCTTCAAGCAAAGAAATGTCACCTTCATGAAAAGAAATGTCGCCTACATACAATCCAGTCACGCCTTCTTGCAATGAAATCACCCCTTTGAGGAAAGAAATGACGCCTGTGAGCTCTATTTTCACGCCTGCATAACTGAGATTTCCTGTGATCGATAACTTCTGTTCCATCCCAGAATTCTTTTCGGTCGCCTGGAAATAAAGAAATCACGCCTTGACAGAAAGAAATCACGCTCCTGAGACAAAATTTCATGCCTCCAGCGACTATAATTACGCCTTTAACCAATCTTTTGTCGCCTCTAGAAGTTTTGTTGTCGTGTTTAGGCATTCTTCTGTCACCTTGAGTTATTTAGGTGTCGCCTGTAATACTTTTTGTATCGCCTGGTCGAACTATTCGTCGTCTTTGCACAATTCTTCTATCACCTTTTGAGGTACAGTATGCCGCCTGTAAGAATTAAATGTTGCCTCTGCACTTTCCAGCATCGCCTATAAGCTGGACAGTGTCGCTTTTTGGTTTTTTGTCTTGAGTTGCTTAGGACTGGTTTTTCATTTCTTTTATTACAGCAAAGGTCAAAACAAAATCTTGAATGACATTAAGGAAATGAACTTAGGTCCTAGAATGTCATTGTCATTTTGAAAAGCTAACTCAATCTCGAATGCACTAAAGGAAATAAATAACTCTATTCCCTATCTCGTTTCAAATTCCAAAGCAAGCAAACAAATTCAATCTTGAGTGATCTAAGGGATAAAACAAAGCTTTTTCAAAGTTCTTAAATCAACTCGCTAATCAAATCTTGAATGCACAAAAGGAAAGAACTTGCAACCGTTCAAAATATTTACATTTTGGAGAAAGGAACAAATCAAAATCTAATCACGAGTGTCTTCATTTCAAAGTTCAAACATCACTTAATCAAATTTGGAAAAATGAACAAAATCTGCTTGATGTGCATGTAGGAGTTTTTCAATTCTTGCATAATCCTTGTTAGAGTAAGCAACGTGGAACATCTGAACTTGGACAAGTTCACCTGTTCTGCTTTTAGCGAGGCCTGTCCAAGGAGAAGCGCTTCCTCCTCGGAGAACGACCTCAAACCGGTATCCCCCCCGGCCGGTATACAAATAAGTGAAGACCAAAAGAATCACTTATATCTCCTAATCGCCGGGCGTTCGTGCCAAACACGTGTCTGGGGATGGTAAACATTCCTCTCCCCCAGCATTATTGGCAAGGCTCTTAAGTGAGTCACGGATGATCAGCAAAACCGGGTATGGAGACACCACGGAATCATTAGCAAACTGATAAAATAGAGGCTACCCTATCTACATCTGAAAGTATCAAAATCCTTGTGCAAGGACCGATTCCAAGGGGTTTACCGGGTCGCCTCAAGATTACTCACCATTTGTATTCCCTTCTGGGGGATACCAAGCTATGGGCAAGCGATTTTGATACTCACCTTCCTTAGGTAGATCTGTTTGAAGTGCTTGACAGTCAAAGACTCCGTGAAAACACTTGTTAAAACATACACTTTCAAAGCTTTATCAGAGTCAGTTGTCTTTGTTTGTATCCCGCAGGGTTGCTTTGTCCCTTGCGGAGATTGCTTTGACTTTAACTTTTGCCATTGGAAACCTTTGTCTCAAAATCAGAAGCCTCTTTTCCAAGTGATGCCCAGCAAGAACAAACATCCTAAAGCGAAGTTGCCCAAATCCCAAGCCTATCAAGAGCGAAAAGTTTCCAAGAAGAAACTCAAGAGCTATCAAGCCATTATCCAAGCAACCCAAGCAGAGGAGAAGTCCCAAACTAGACTTGAGAACATCACCCATAACGCCCAAATCAAATAGTTCACCTTCCGTTTCCGAGTTAACCATCACTTTGTCAACCTTGAGCCAGAAGATTAGCCAATTCCTTGTTCATGTCTTGTTCCATCTTCGGATCTTGAAACCTTGTCTCAACAGTCCTTCATCCTAGTTTCATTCTAGCTTTCATCTTTGCATCATTAATCAAAACCTTAGTTGCATTTCAAAACATCATAAAGTGCATTCATCTTCCTACCAACATTCTAGAATCAATCCTTGTCATTTGCATTATCCCTTTAGATAGAGCATTGTCCCTTCACCCTTCAATACCTTTTCCACCAGCATCCCCCCATCAGCTTTCCATATCTTTCTGGCAGATCCATCATCCTTTGTTCCAAATCCAGAGATCCACCAACACTTAGTGTTTACCCTTTTGAGTTGTTTTTCATCCCCTATCCAAGATCAGAGACCATCATCCTCTTTTTGACACAACGTGTTGTCATAAAGAAATCAAACCTTGTCCTTGCATAGCCATCATCTCGAGCAAGAGATTGGAGTGTATTGATAAGAAACCATTTGACCAAAGATCATCAGTCTATCTTAGGTTGACCCCATCATATCTCTGATCCTCCATTTGGGAAAAACAACAGCTCATTTGTTGACCACTCAGTAATCTTTCACCAGCTTTCCACCAGCAACCTATCTTTCCTCCACCGTCTTGATCCATATCCGTTCCATCCGGCTTCCATCATCGCCATCTTGATCCCTATCTTTGCATTTGCATCTTAGAAGTCATCATCTTTAGAAGTTCATCAACTTTGCATCCATCAACATCTTTTAGCCAAACATCTTGCATCCATTTAGCACTTGCATCTCCATGCCTGTTGAGACCAGATCTCGAAAAAGAAGAAGCATGAATCCTTATCCACCAACAACCTCATCCGATCCCAACCTTTTCACCAACGCCATGATGACCTACAATCCCCAGATCCAAGCCAGTAACTCATGTGAAGATCCAAACATCCCTTCATCCCCGTTGGCAATCCAAGCATTTGCAAATCCTCCAGAAAGCCCACCAGCGACCAATGCCCTTGTACCGCAACATCAGCAAAGCACGTTTGCCCACTATCTGCCAGAAAGTACCTCCATCCCACCATCTCTCTATCCACGCATCCCCATCAATACTATCCAAGTTCCAGCACAAGCATATTCTCCGTTTGTCCAATCATTCCCTGATCCTATCATGCAAACATCCCAAGAGCTTTCCACCATTCCCCTTTTCTTGCAAGGAAGCCTCGCCAGTCCTGCAACACAAGCTGCAGCGCCATCCGCTCCATCTCCTACCCCTTTTGCTTCATCATCTGCTATAGCTGCCCAAGCCCAAATCCAACGCTTAACCCAAAGTCAGCTTCCACCTCTCACGCAAGCTTTTACACCAAAAGCTTCACCACCATCTGCAAGTCAAGCAACACCTTTCACCATCAAAGGAGCACCGTCACCCTTCACCCCCCAAGCACCCATACTTTCTTCTTTGGGGTTAGCGCAATCACTTCCCATTCCAACCTCATCTTTCTCTTGGGTGTTTCCTTCATTTTTCTCCTCACAAGCATCCGCTCAACCACAACCTCAACAAGCTCCTTTCTCTCAACAATCATTCGTGTCCCAAGCTCCCGTTGCTCCTACCATTTCATCATCCGCTGCAGTGCACCCTAACACAAGCTCTCAGTGGGGCCTTACACAGGAAGAAATGAAGGCATGGGGGATCCCATCTCAATCCCCTACATCTATGGTTGCAAGTCAACAAACCGCCTTCGCCCAAGCAACACAGCAGCAACTACCCCAACCACCGCCGGCTTCAAGCTATTCGTCCCAAATCCCAAATACCTTCCAGCAAGTTCCACCACCTCAACAGCCAACTTTCCCTAGCTATCTTACCCCATCACCCTTTGCTCCTAGCTTCCCCACATCTGTTCCACCTCTAAGTAACGCAGGCATGCACCCAGCTTATATCAGCCAAACCCAAAGCCAACCTCAACAACTACCACCATCATACCCGCAAGCAGCATCATTCCAACAGCCTCCCCCACAGCAACCACATGTCCCCTTTCAGCAAACACCCATCATTCCTCAACAACAGCAAGTCCCTTGCTATCAGCCTCAGCAACAAATCCCTATCATCCCCCAGCAACAACAAGTTCCCACCCATCAGTTACAACAGCAAGTTTCAAATGTCCAATATCAGCAAGCAGTCCCACAACAACCACCAGTTCAACAACAACAAGCAGCCCAACAACATCAAGCGGTTCCATATCATTTACCACAATATCTCCCTATGCCACACCAGCAATATCCCCAGCAACCATTGCCCCAAAATCAGTTCCAACCCATTTATCCACAGCAAGCGCCATATCCAGTTCCACAGCTTCCATCACAAGCAGAAGTCCCAGTTCCCTCACCACTCAATGCTGAGTGGGAAGCAATGAAAAATGCTCTAAAAGAGCTACAAAGTGGAACAGAGAATAAAACATACAAGTTCGAAGAGGTGTGCTCATATCCCTTCGATCGGTCCATAGCAACTATCCCTTTCCCCAAGCATTTTGAGATGCCCAAGTTCGACAAGTATCGGGGGAAAGGAGATCCAGTAAACCATATCAAAGAGTTCTACATGGCGTGCCAAGAAGTGGCTTACAGTGATAACTATCTCCTGCGCCTGTTTCCCAAAAGCTTGGGAGGAACTGCTGTTGAGTGGTTTTACAAAATACCACATGGGATAATAAAAACCTTTGCTGAACTCTCTGAGAAGTTCATCACACACTATGCCCATAATGTGGAGAATGAGTTGTCCTTGCTAGACCTATGCAACTCAAAGCAGAAAGACAGAGAAAGCCTTGCAGAATACTTGCAAAGATGGTAGAATCTTACAACCAGGTTGTCATATCAGCCACCAGAGAAGCATCTAACAAAGATCTTCATTGATAACCTGCATTCAAAGCTATCCTATCATATGCGAATGAACTATCTCCAGACATACCAAGACATCAAGAGCAAGGGCATAGGCATCGAGAAAGCTCTCCTAGACGAAGGCACTATTCGTCACTTCAAGGATGATTCCAAAAACAAACCCAACAATGATAAATCCCGTTACTGGAATCGTAACAAGAATGTTGTTACAGATGGAGCCACTGACACTAAAAATGTACAATTTGTTGTGGCTAGTCCTACACCAGCTCAAACATACCAACCGCCACAAGCGCCCATCTATCAACAACCACCAGCTCCCGCATATCAAGCACCTATTTATCAGCAGCCTCCTCAAGCTCATCAACCACCTGTGCAACAGTATCAGCAGCAATACCAACAGCAACAGCCAACACGTCAAGGCAATCCTGTTAACGCAGTTAACGTTGCCCCAAGGCAGAACAAACCCAACAATCAGAACAATCCAAAGAGGACTTTCACACCTTTGGGTGAGCCTCTGGATCAGATCTTTTATCAGCTAGCCAAGGCAAATATGATCACATATCCGCCCATCCCACAGAAGGATGACAACGCACAAAAGTCTGATTGGTATAAAGAACATGAATACTGTGATTACCATCGTGTGAAGGGGCACACAACATTGAAGTGCATGCGGCTTAAGAACTACATCCAGGATCTCATTGATCGCAAGGAGATCCAGGTCGATGCACCAGCTCAAGCTTCACCCAATGCCGGTTTGCAAATATATCAAAATGTGTTCCCTCAACACAATACCGGGAAGAATCAAGCCAACGCCAATCAGCCCCAAAATCGTGGCAAAGGCAAGCAAGAGGATCACACAGTGGCCTACATCAACTATGACAAGTATGTCGGATGCATAACTCAAGTTGAGCCCATGCAAGATGAGCCCACCATCAATACCATCCACGTCAGAGGGCCGGATCGACAATGTGCTGCAACTACCTGCAGTGGTAGGATAACTGTTGCCGATGCTCCTCTGAGGTCAGCTACTCCAAGGCCAACATCTACTGCATCCGCAGCACAGTCTAACACCAGGCCAGCATCAAATGCACGCACAACACAACATAATGCACCAAGTGCACAATACAATATCATAGAGCATCTTGGGAACATGCCAGCCCAAATATCTATCTTGGATTTGCTCCGTACATCACCCATCCATCAGGAGATCCTGGACAAAGCTCTAAAAGAAGGCCATGTCCCCACGGACATTAACACAACTCAGTTTGAAACTCTTGTGGGACACCTATCAGCAGCATGTGCCTTATCCTTCAAAGAATCTGATATACCAGATGTCGCTCCTGACCATACTCTCCCTCTCCGCATTGCTGTCATGGTCAGAGATTTCACCATCAAACGAGTTCTGGTGGATAATGGCTCAGCCCTCAACTTGTGCACATTAAAATTCATCAAGAAGATCAGGTTCACGGAGGCCGACATACAACATGAGATGATCACTATCAAAGCATATGACAACTTGGAGCGTACCTCTGAAGGTACTATCACCTTGCCTATCCAGCTAGGCCCAGCAACGCAAGATACTGTCTGCCACGTTGTTGATCTTGACCTACCATTTAATATTCTTCTCGGCCGCCCATGGATCCATTCTATTAAGGCTGTACTATCTACTTACCATCAGTGCATCAAGTTTCCACATCAAGGCACTGAGGTTACCATCCACGCTGATCCTAACCCCTTCGCATACTGCCGTGCGATGGAAGCATCTTTCCCTCATTCTACTCATTGTCCTGGAACCGATATTGGTACTTCTATTGCTAGCTCATCCCGATGCCATCGCGATCCAGAGACCATCCTCTCTTCCACCTTATCATCCGTCAAGATCAACAACCAGGGTTGTGGTGAATACAACCTCAGTGATGCATTTGCTGTAGGGGCTCTTCCACGTGATCCACATACTCAAGGGCGCCCAAGTTGTCAAAACAAGCCTGTTGAGGAATATTATAAGCTCAAGCAAATCGGAAACATGACTTTTGAGTCTCATGGTACCATCAACAGCAAAGAAATGGATCCAAACATTAACAAATGGTTATACAAAGATCCCCCATCACGTGACACACAACTTCTTGAGTACTTCAAAGAGAAATACCCAATCCCCTACAAAAATGTCACAGAACACTATAACTATCAAGGTGGTGGTCTAGGACCACAAGAGGATGAAAATTTGTTTCCTATCACACCATCACAAAATCTTGAACATCGAGGACTTGGCTTTAATATCCCTCGCCTGCCCGAACAAGAGCCCAATACCACAACTGTGGGCACTAACATGACCAACGTGAACTTTTTGAATAGCCAGGATGACCTTGTGGAAATCGAAGACATCCCCGAAGAGAAAGACATCTGATCCTACGACGATATCTTTGCCGACGACACCCTCCTGGGGACTTCTGTTCTCCAACAACTCTCCATTAACCTCATAGATCTTCCCCTTGCAAACCCCGACCTCATAGATTGGGACCAACCAAGCATCTCACACATCGATGATTTCCAAAGCGCATAAGCACTCCTAGAATTCATGGGGGCATCAGGTCCAGCAAGCAATCAAGATCCAACATCAACCTCTGTCTATCAGCTTCACCCAGAAGGATATTTTGGGGAAGAGGCAAGCTTTAGTCACAAAAATGAAATAGCAAAAGAACGTCATGAGTCTTTATGTGAAAACCCCCTTGGGGCACATTCTGATTCCAAAATAGTAAAAATAAAGGGCGTATCTTCTAGCGAAAACCTGGCAATTCAGGTGCTAGAAGATGAAGCCTTGCCTCTTCCCCCTATCCAAGATTATAGACCAGAGCAGTCGCCGATCATCATAGAGGAAATCAAGCCAATCAACTTGGGAACAGAAGAATGTCCAAGGATCACCTACATTGCAGTCAACCTAACAGAAGGAGAAGAAATCGCTCTCAGTGCCTTGCTCAAGGAATCCATTATCAACTTTGCATGGTCATATGCCCACATGCTTGGGCTTGATCCAAACCTTGTTGTTCATCATCTATCAGTAGATCCAAACGTCAAGCCAGTGAAGCAGAAGTTAAGGAAAATGCATCCAAAGGTAGCATTGCTCGTCAAAGCAGAGCTTGAGAAGCTCCTCCAAGCTAAGATCATCATAGCAATAGATTATTCAGAGTGGATCTCTAACATGGTGCCAGTCACAAAGCCTTCTGGCGACATTAGAATCTGTACTGATTTCAGGGACTTGAACAAGGCATGCCCTAAGGATGACTTCCCATTGCCAAACATAGACATGCTTGTAGACCTCACAGCAGGTCATGAAATATTATCATTAATGGATGGCTTTTCAGGCTACAACCAAATTCATATAGTGGAAGCAAATCAACATAAAACAGCATTCACAACCCCATGGGGTACCTTCTGCTACAACATGATGCCATTTGGGCTAAAGAATGCAGGAGCAACATATCAGCGAGCAATGACAGCGATCTTCCATGACATGATCCACAAGATCCTTGAAGACTATGTGGATGATATCCTTGCAAAATCCAAAACAAGGGATGAACACCTCAACATCTTAGAGCGTGTGTTTGATCATCTGAATCATTATGGCTTAAAGCTTAATCCTAAGAAATGTGTCTTTGGTGTTACATCTGGCAAGCTTCTAGGCTTCATCGTCTCTAGACAAGGCATAGAGATCGATCCTAAAAAGGTAAAAGCAATAACGGAGATGCCTCCACCAAGAAATCTCAAACAGCTCAGAAGCCTACAGGGCAAGCTTCAATCAGTTCGGCGATTCATCTCTCAGCTAGCAGATAAGTGTCAACCCTTCTCACATCTCTTATGCAAAAACACCAACTTCAAGTGGGATCCCATATGTCAAAGAAGCTTTGATAAGCTCAAGGAGTATCTAGCTAATGCTCCAATCCTAGTACCACCAGTTCCAGGATGCCCACTCATCCTTTACATCTCAACAACAGCTACAACACTAGGGGCACTCCTAGCACAGCATGATGATGAAAACAGAGAACGAGCTGTCTACTACATCAGTCGCACTCTTGTGGGCTATGAGCTTAACTATTCACCCATGGAGAAAGCATGCCTAGCAGTGGTCTTTGCCACTCAAAAACTTAGGCATTACATGCTTAGCCACACAATCAAGCTCATATCAAAGGTGGACCCTCTTAAGTATCTGTTATCAAGGACAACCCTCACAGGCCGTATGGCAAAATGGGTCATGTTACTGAGTGAATTTGACATTCAGTATGTAGATCGCAAAGCAATCAAAGGGCAAGTCATTGCCGATCAACTAGCAGAAGCACCACTGGTGGATGCCTATCCACTAATCATGGAATTCCCCGATGAACATCTGTGTATGATCAAAGAACAATCCATGTGGCACCTATAATTTGATGGTTCCAACACATCCCATAGCTCTGGGGAAGGAATCCTATTCGTCACACCTCAAGGTGACTATATTCCAAAATCATTCAAGTTGGGATTCCCCTGTACCAACAACATTGCAGAATATGAGGCACTCATCTTAGGTCTCAAAACAGCTATCCAATGGAACATCATAGAACTACAAGTCTTTGGAGATTCACAGCTCATTATCAATCAAGTCCTTGATGAGTATTAGACAAAGGATGACAAATTGCTACCCTACAAGCAACTGGTGGATAAACTGAAAGAGCATTTCCTACATCTACAATTCAATCAGATCCCAAGGCTTCAAAACAAAGCAACAGATGCAATGGCAACCATCGGATCCTTATTGGAAATCCCACGTGACGCAACACAATATGAATTTCTAGTCGAGCAGCTACACTTGCCAGCTTATGAGAACACCGATGCAAACATGGTGTGTGTCTTGGTTGGTCCCCAATCCCCATGGTACCACGACATCCATGCATATCTAAAAAATGGTATCATATCTCCCCATCTCACCAATAACCAACGCCAAAACCTTATTCGCAGAGCTTCCCGCTACACTCTTGTAGCCAACACCCTATATTGTCGCGGGTATCACAATGTCCTATCTAGATGTTTAGACTCAAACGAGGCCGTCCTGGCCTTACAAGAAGTTCACGCTGGAATTTGCGGTGCCCACACGAGTGGCATGGTTCTAGCAAAGCAGCTGCTTAGAGTTGGATATTATTGGCCAACAATGGAACATGATGCATGTGAATTTGTCAAGAAATATCTCCCATGTCAACAGCATGCCAATTTGATACATGCACCAGCACAGGATCTACAGCCTATTGCACCACCGTGGCCTTTTTCATGTTGGGGCCTCGACCTCGTTGGCTTGATCACCCCCCTCTCTTCGGATGGACACAAGTATATCATAACAGCCACAGAGTACTTTACTAAATGGGTTGAAGTGATTCCGCTCACCCTTAGTACTGGCATCCAAATATCCAAGTTCATCCTCTACCATATCATTTGTCGCTTCAGCATACCATCTACCATCTTCACAGACCATGGCACACCTTTTGAAAACCAGCATGTGGATGATCTATGTGCCAGACTCCACATCCATCACCATTTCTCCAGTCCATATTTCCCTCAAGGAAATGGCCAAGCTGAAGCAACTAACAAAACACTTTTGAAACTTCTCAAGAAGATTGTCAATGATTCTGGTTGTGACTGGCATCTCCAAATTAATCCTGCCCTCTGGGCCTACCGCACTTCCTATCACACTCCTACAGGCACCACCCCATACTCCCTTGTATATGGTGCTGAAGCTGTTCTACCGATCGAGGTTGAGCTCCCATCCTTGCGCGTCTCCATGAAGAATTACATAACTGATGAAGACTATCGTGTGGCCCGGCTCACATAGCTAGATCTGCTAGATGAAAAGAGACAGCAAGCCTACGATCACCTGGTTGCATACCAGAATCGACTCAAAAGGAGTTATAACAAAAAGGTCCATCCTAGACAATTCCAGGTCGGTGACATGGTCCTTAAAGAAAATTAGAAGGTCCTAGCAAATAGAGAAAAGAAAGGCAAGTTTGAGCCTGCTTGGTTGGGCCCCTATGTTGTCACCGCATCCTTTGGCTCGGGAGCCTATCAGCTATCAACACCAGAAGGGGAGCCCTTGAATGATCCTATGAAAATCATCCATCTGAAGAGGTTCTATGCCTGAACCTGATCCTGCATATATCAAAAAATCCAAAAACATTCAAAAAAGCAAAAAAGCAAAAAAAAAAAGCAAAAAAAAAGGCAAAAAAAAAAAAGCAAAAAAGCAAAAGAAAAAAGAAAAGAGAAAGAGAAAATAATCGTCCAACGGTGAAAACTTGGCAATTCAAGCGCCTTGGACAAGTATGTTGGTGAAAACCTGGCAAACAGGCCCCAACATAGTAAACTGAGCTATTTATCTATTCAGTTGTCCTTTCAGCTACCATCCTCTTCCTCCATCCATAATCTCTTAACAGATCTCCCAGCAGTTCCATCTCCCCTATCCTCCAAGCATTCAGCTTCCATCTTCCTCCAACCCATCTGCAATCCATATCCTATTCCAAAGCTTTGTACCATATCTTGTACCATATCCTTATCCCTTTCCTGTACAGCGCAATCCTCCCTGTATTTATCCTTCTTGTCTCCGTCCTAGTGAGAGTCCCACCGAGTGTGATCTTCCTATCCCCAATCCTGAGCTTCTGTACATATCCCTTGTGCATATCGTTCCTCCTTGTTGTACATAACCTTTGTCCGTCCTACAGCAGCATTTGATCAAATATCTTGTCCCATCCCCAGCCTTAGAAAACTTTTAGTCCCACTCGGGCCTTGTGCTTCAGCAACATCAATTGTCGACTTATCCTTGCTCATCCTGATTATTCCTTGAACTTCAGCTTTTGCCAGCGAACAACTACACTTATTCTCTCACCAACCCATGGGTCCTTGAGGATATATCGTTCCTCTTGTCTGACCTAATCTTCCATCCTGGTCTTTGAGGATATATCGTTCCTCCTGTCCGACCAATCTTCCCACCATCAATCAAACCTAATCTCTCTCCTTGGTAAAGGATGTCTTTTTGGAGTTATCATTTTGATCTTGGATTTTTGTCCTTTGGGTCTTGTTAATCTTTTTGGCTTCTCTTTATCCCACCAGGGTCACCACGATTCTTTATATCACGGTGTGCTGCGTGTGCGGATAATCTGGGGCAAGGTCTTTTGATCTTTCACTTCTGCCTGTGAGTCAGTTGTGTGTTTGTGGTTCCTTCAGCATCGGTTCCACCATGTCGCCTCTGCGCTTCATGTGTGATGTTGGGGCAACCCTGTGTGTTTGTTTAGTGTCAGTCCTCGTCAGTCCTCTGCGACGTTGTTGACAGGCCTCGTGATCCCAGTATCCTTAGCAGGTCTCTAACATAGCTATATTAAATCTAGGTTGTGCACTCCCGTTTGCACTTGGAGCTATCTGGTCCCTTGCATTTATCATATAGATTAATCTTGCATCTTTGCATATAGCTGCATCTTGCATCTTGCATTTATCATCTCACTCTGCGTTCATCCACCTTTTGCTTATAGAAGTGAGGTTATTTATCTCCCCTTTCTTCCTAGGCCCTTCCTTCCTCGTCCCAGCAGGGCACTCTTTGTCTTCTTGCTGTCCCAGGGCGTAATCCCTCTTCCTTCCTCGTCCCGCCGGGCACACTCTGTCCCAGGGTGTAATCCCTCTTTCTCCTTGTCCCACTGGGCGCATCTTCCATGATTTTGTCCCACCGGGGCATGTATCCTCTTTCTTCCAATCCCCCCGCGCGTCATACCCTCTTCTTCTGATTCTAGCCTTGGCATCTCATTTTATTGTCTTTGACGCCATGCCACTTGCGGCATCGCATCAAAGAGGGGCAAAATGTAGACATCGAAAAATCCTTCAGAAAATAAATTATTTTTGTTTTCTGAAAATCCTTGATGACATCAGCATTAATTAATTAATTAATTAATTTATTTTTATGCCATTAAATCCCTCTCTCTTAATTAAAAA
The DNA here is from genome assembly GCA_027943335.1 of Chamaecyparis obtusa. NCBI lineage: Eukaryota > Viridiplantae > Streptophyta > Pinopsida > Cupressales > Cupressaceae > Chamaecyparis > Chamaecyparis obtusa. The sequence goes on along the minus strand of BSBK01006148.1, from coordinate 466,775 downwards.
TCTTTAATTAAGGAATCTAGCCTAAAAATGTCATTTGGACATTATCCCTAATTTATTAATTATTTAATTAATAAATTGACCAGAAAACTTCAAAAATAAATTAATTTATTTTTAATTTATTTTTTATCCCAAAGTTGGCCAAATTCTAAAGAGCACTAAACTCTTCTAGAAAGTCCTAAACCTTCCTCTAAATGGGTCAAATCCCTAATCTAGTCCCTTCAAACCCTAAGCCTAGATATTTAATATTTATTAAATTTACCTTTAATAAATATCTAAATCTCACCAAAAGCCACTTGCCCATCCCTTTCTCCTAATCCCCTTTCTAATCTTGTCACATTCCATTAGCAAAAGGTTTACCAAAACTTATGCTAACCTCCTCTTAGTCATCCTTTTTGGTCAACAAAGAGGGACACCTCTTTGGCCACCTCTTCAAATGCATTTAAGAGTTTCTTAAGCCTTCTTGGCCACCTCTTCAAATGCATTTAAGACCTTCTTATCCCTTCCTTGCCACCTCTTGGCCTTGGGCACATTTACCAAATTGTGCACATGCCCTCAAACTTTCAACTCAATCCTCCCTTGACACTTGTCAGGACACTTATCCTTGACTCAACCCTAACCTTAGCCCTAACTCTGACTCATCCTTTTAAACCAAGCCCTTCCCTTTTCCTATAAATACCCTCACTTCCTAAGGCAAATCATCTTTCAACTCTCAAACTCAATAGCAAAGTTATAATGCCATTTTCATTCTAGCATAAGCATAAACTCATCATTTTAGATCATTTTCAAGCTTAAATCACATCTAAATTAGCTTAATTGGATTAACATAGATTCATTTCTTGTTTAATCAATCTTAGTTCATCTTTAAGCTTTGCACATTTGTGTGATCTTGAGGCCTTTTGAGGCAAAATAGGTTCCTCATACCTATTTTTGTGTCATTTTGGGTCTTCTTGATCCTCAAATCATCCTAATTTGCATGCTCCAAGTGCTTGAGTTTGCACACCCACATCCATCTATATCCAAGCATATCAAATGGTGCATGGGCGCATCTGTTTTAGGCTTAAACTGAGGTGGCTTTGATTTTAGTTTGTTTACCATTAAATTTGATTTGATTATATGCTATGACGTTTGTTTGTCTTTGGCCTTCAAAACAGGTTTAGGTGCACACTCAAATCCTAGTCTACAATTATTATTAGCATATCTATATTTATAAAAATATTATGTAAAATAAGTCAAGTGATATCAAATTTATAAATATTTAACAAATTTATAAATTAATTCAATTTTTGGTTTGGAGATAATAAGGGTTCCATTAGGGTTTTGATATAGTTAAGGTTGAGAGTTATGGTTGGAGTTTAATTAGGATTGAGGTGAACAATCAAGGTTCAAAGGATTGGGGTTAGGGTTGGGTTTAGAATTAAATTTCAATAAATGCTCTATGGTTAAATGATGCAAGAGCTTCCTTGGGTTCATGACAATCTTGCATCAACCAAAAATATATATTTTTAGTTGTTCTTGTTTACTTAGTTTCAGTGTTTGTTGTGGCATTCCTTTAAGTTGGATCTTTAGCTCTTGTGGAACTCATGGCATGATCTTGGCATCATGTTTGATCTTTTTTTAGGTTTACATCTCAATTTGTTTCTTCTCGGTGGAGATATCTTTCATTTTGATTTGGACCTATTTTGTTCTTCACGTTTCTCGACTATTGGAGTTTCTTGATCTTGTGAACCATTTATGCAGTTTGAAAATCTATTTGATTCATCATTCAATGTTCCTAAACTCTTTTCCAACCTACGTTTATGATCATGCTTCATTTCACATCTTGCTAGAGGTGTTCTTCATGATTTGGGTCCTGACCTATATCTACACATTACATTTTCCTACCTTAGAGAATGTGATCTTTCATGGCCAACATGTTTCTTGAGAACATCTATTTATTGATGTAATTATTTTGTAAGTAGGGAGATTTGTAGTAGAATAACTTTGATATGTTAAAAAATAAGGATAATTTAGATTTTGATATGTAAACAAGCCTACATGTTTGGAATGTAAGCCTACATGTTGCTAGCCAATTGTAATTGAATTCATGGATATATGTTAATGCAAACATCTAATCTTTCATTCTCTCAATTTCTTGTTGTGGTTTTTATCATGTGACTCTTGATGCATAGCTTGGACCATCCTCATTGAGGATCCTCCTATCTTGGTTGCATCAAGTGGTAGTAGAGTGAGGTTTCATTCTTGTTGTAGTAGATCTTCATTCCTAAGGTTGTGAAGTCTTGAGATTGATTTTTTGTCAAGTGGTAGAGTGAGGATCTGACCCACAATTGCATAGGACTAGTGTGAAGATATTGAAGAGTAAATTCTAGAGGTAGATTGAGGAGATATGTGCATCTTGTTGTGATGGATATGCTAAGACATATTTAGCATGATTAGAAGCCGTTGAGATGGCCTAGAGAAGAAATGATGGGAGAAGAAGAACCTAAACTTGATCAAGGAGATGACAGATTTATAAGAGCCCTAATTAGGGTGAATACCAAACAAAATTTCAACCCACTAGACTATGATGGTAAGTTGGATTTAGATGAATTTCTTGATTGGATCACATAGATGATAAATACTTTGATTTTGAAGGTACATATGAATACAATAAGGTGAAATATGCTTGCACAAAGTTGAGAGGACATGCATCACTATGGTGGGAAGATTTGTAGACTAATATACAAAGGACATGTCAAGAGAAGATAAAATATTAGGATAAGATGGTAAATAAGTTAAAGGTGAAGTTATTACCTACTGATTACCAAGTGAATTTGTTTAGGAAGTTACAAAACATAAAGGAGAAATAATCTAGTGTGAAGGAGTATACTGAGGAATTCTAAAAATTAAATATTAGATTTGGTCACGCTGAGGATGATGTTGAGCAATTTTCAAGGTATCTTAATGGTTTAAGGATGTCTATACAAGATTAGATCAGTTTAGTAAAGTTGCAAAGTGTGGAGGAGGCTTATCAATATGCCTTAAAAGCCAAGGAAAATTTGAAAAAGACACGAGAAGAGATGAAGAGGAAGAGGAGGAATATTTTAGAGAGGCAAATCTTTTACTAGAGGAAGATCTTCTGCAGATTAGAACAAGGGTAAGACATAAAGAATAGAATATAACTCACACGATAGGGATGATATAAAATTCCATAGGAATGGTGGAAAAAAAAAGTTATAGGAGAGAGGATAAGAGGATGTTTAGGGGAACTTTCTTTAAGTGTGGTGGAGAAGGACACAGAGCCTTTGAATGTATTCAAGAGAATTCTGATAAGAGGATTGGAAAAAATGGAAGAGTTTCTTTTTTTGAGGAAGAACCTACTGGATCCTTGAACCAACCGGAAGATGGCAAAGCCATAATGCTAATTAAGAGAGCCCCATGCTAGAATGAGATGGACCAAGAACCATTGCAGAGAAAGAGTTTTTTCAAGACAAGATACAATATTGTAGGGAAATATTGTAAAGTGATCATTGATAGTGGTATTTTAGATAACCTAGCTTTAGAGGAGTTGGTGAACAAATTAAAGTTATAGAGTTTGAAGCACCCTAAGCTCTATCATAGATTTGGGATGATCATAAGGAATTGGTAAGTGAACAATGTTTCGTGAAATTTTAGATTGGATCTTATCATGATGAAAGCTTGTATGATATTACACCTATGGATGTATGTCATATCTTGTTGGGTAGACCATGACAATATGATAGACAAGAATTGCATGATGGTAAGAACATATATACTATTGTTGCAAATGGGATGAAAAAAGTTTTGTTACATTTAGAAGAGATTCCTAAGAGTGAGATTTGTACAAGTGTGAGAATTTTTTTGGTTGAAGGAAGGAAATTCAGGGGTGGTTTGAAAAGTGAGAGTATGTGCTATGCATTGATTCCTAAGAGTCTGATTTAGAGTCAGGAGATGAATGACCAAAGGAAATAAAGGAATTGCTGACATAATATGAAGCCCTAATCCTAGATAATGTACCAGATGGATTTCCACTTGTGAGGAGTACCATACATTATATGGATCTGATTCTTGGAGTTAGTTTTCCTAATAAGGGTGTACATTGGATGACATATGTAGAGAATGAGGAGATGAATAAATAATTGCAAGAATTATTGAAGAAAGGTATGATCAAATAAATTTTGAGTCCTTGTGTAGTACATATAGTATTAGCACCTAAGAAGAATGGAGAATGGATAATGTGTACTGATTCTAGAGCTATAAATTGAATCATATTAAATTATAGATTTCCTCTACCTAGATGAGATTATGGATTGTTTGAGTGGAGCTAGATATAATGAGATCATAATTATAGAAGGAGATGAGTGGAAGACCACATTCAAGAAAAATGAATGATTGTATGAATGGTTGGTGATGCCTTTTAGAGTGACTAATGCATTGAGTAATTTCTATTTATGCCTGAATATGGACCTCAAAATTCAGCCATATACACAACATAGTCATTGCTTGATCATCGAATCACGAAGATGAGTATGAATTACTCAATTCGCAATATCTATCGATTTGAATTGTTGCCTCCTAATTAGCTGGGGTGTTTAAATTACTCTCAGATTGGAGAGCCAACAACCATTAGACCAAACTAAGATGAAGGATTTGAAAGCTTGAAATGATCAAAATTGCAATGAATTAATCTAAAATGAAGAATGCAGATTTTTAAGATAGAAATGAAAATGCAAAGTAATCTAAGAATGAAAGTGAAAAATTACTCTAAGAACCTTGAAAGGAATGTAAAAATTAAGCTACTAGTAAATAAGAAAACTAATTTAATATGAAAATGCAATTACACTAGCAATGAGAAATCAATCTAGTTGTGCAATAAAAGCTTGAAAACATGAAAATTGAGACTAAAATTGGCTATAGTTTGGATACTCTCACAATTGCCTCCTTCACAATGAAGAGAACGAGCTCATAATATAGAAAAGTTGGGAGAGAGGATGAAGAGTTTCTTGAAAAGAAACGACCGACTCTTCATTTCCATAATGAGACAAATATGAGGAATTATTTAATTAAAAGAATGAATTATTGCTACATAGGTCGCTTTTCGAGTAATTTGGAATTAATAAATTCAAATAAAGATGTCCATTCAAATAACCAGATAATTATTTAATTCCATGATGTGTATTAGCTAAAGGGGGTGGAATTAATTTAATTTAAAGCAATTAGGACTTTAGAATTAAATTAATTAATCATAGGGATTATTTAGCCAATAAAGTTGAATATTTAGAAATTAAATATAGTGTATGATTAATGCAAATTAGGGTTTCTGCATTTGACACCAAGTCAAATAAAGTCAACTAGGAGACAAAATTGCCTAGTACAATAGGACTTTGAAGATGCAGAAATTCGAGAAATGCACCAAAATTGATTAGAATTATAAGGTGCCAATTTTGGGGTATTACATTTTTCCCCTCTTTGAATTGATGTGCGAGCAGAGCGTTGATTCAAAGAATAGTCTGATGTGACAAATGATGAGCATTTTGGAAGACAAGGTTAGATTGCCAAGACACCGATCAGATCGAGATGTAGAACCAACTTTAGAATGAAGCGTGATTCTTGGAAGTCTAAGTTACATTGCAAAGACTTTGGTCGGATTACCACTTGAGAGAAAACCAGAATCAAGGTTAGATTGCCCCAATAACCATTGATGAATGTGTGTGTGAAAATTGTACTGATCTGTAGACACAACACTTCAGTAAAACATTAGAGGTTAGCAAAAATTGAAATCATGCAATAATTGAAACTAAACTAACCAAGTGATTTACTGCCTTCTAATAGGTGTGAGTATGATGTTCTCAGATTGTTATTGAGATCAATGACCTTGATGACACCTAAATGAAGGATTTGAATGCAAAACTGATATGAAATATGAATGCAATCAATCTATTTTTATTTTATTTTAGATGCAATAAGAATGATAAAAACTTGATATGAAAGCTATGATATGTAAAAAACTAATATGCTATGAATTGATCTAACAATGATATGATATGAAAACTAAATGAATGTAAAAACCAAATTGATCTCACAATAGCCTTGATTCGTAATAAGCTTTGATTCTCCAGATAGCAATTCTTCAGCGTGATTATGAAAACTTATGAGATGATTTGAGATGAGCTGAAGCCTTAATTTATAGAAATCCAGGGCTTTAGAGGTGCATGGATAAAAGCCATAAATCACTCAAATAACTCAGCTTGATTTTTGAGTTATTTTTAAATAAAGATAATTTAATTCATAAAAACATGCAAATCATGCAAAGATAACTTTTTAACTCAAATTAGAAGTTTAGATCAACTTTAAAACTCAAAAATGATGTTGAGTTCAAAAAGTCAATAACTTGCATTGATTTTCTGATTTGGAGTTTAACTGCTCTTTGATTGTGCACATGGATAATTATGAATTAATAAATAAATAAAGTGATTTATTCTCAACTTAACTGATTTTTAAAAAATAAAACAATTGATTTATGGGTTAATCAATCATTTAATCAAACTTTTATTCAAAATTATAATATTAAAAAATGACAAAAATGATTTAATTAATTAAATAAAATATTTAATCAATTATTTGTAAGATTGTGGATTTATTGTCAAAATTAAATATCATAATTATGAATAATGGAATTAAATTCAATTAAATAATTAAGTGGCCAAATTAAATCTAATTAATTAAATATTGAGAATATTCAATTAATCAAACTTTAGGATAAATAAGAGGGTATGTGCACAAAGATGGGGTACCAAAAAGGGTGTTTAAGATGCCACTTTTTTCCTGAAATCAGCAAACTCTAAACTTCAATAACAAATTGAAGATAGTTCGACTCAAAATTTCAAAACACAACAAGAACAAGAGTTGTAGTACTCTGACTCTAGTTTCTAAACTACTAATTTATTTGAAAAATGGTGAAGATTAAGGCCTTCATCTAGGGGGAGCACAAAAAGTGGTACTATTTTTTGTGAAAAAAATAACATAGCGCCTGTTGTGCTCCCCCTAAAATGTTAACTTATTTTTTCAAATTATTTAATCACTCCAGTGAGAAGTTAGCTAACACCACTTAGTTTACCCCGGATTTTTCTGCTAATTTTTTTATGAATGTATGAATTTCTACGACTTTTTGAACTCAAACATGCCAAAACACATGAAATTTGGGCGTGCTCCCCCTAGAAATCATTCAAAATTAGTTGAAAATCATTTTTTTGTTTTTTTAAAGTGTGTAGAATGGAGTCTAGTTTCTAAAAAACTAAGTTTTTGTAAATTTCGACAAACGAAGCAAAATCTATACCCAAAATGCTACACGTTGGTTTTTGACAAAAAATTGACATACATTCAATGGAAATTAATGTTGATAGGCTTAAAATTATCATTTTTGGAAATAAATTATATGTTTAGATAGCTAACTCAAAAACCAATAATCTCACATTGTCTGATTTTTTTGTTATCGAATCATGTGTAAACTAGACGGAGATCACACACAAAAAGTGAAGGTTTTTTCTAATGTTTCTTCAAATTCACGTCAAACTCATGGCTTATACATCCAAGCCTTTGGGTTGGATCTCCAAAGAAAATCCAAGCCTTAGGCTTGGTAAAATACAAGCCTTCAAATAGGGCACACGCCAAATAGGGTCCACACCCTATTTGGCATGCGCCCTATTTGAATCTATGCTTGAAATAGGGCGCACGCCAAATAGGGCATGCGCCCTATTTGGCATGCACCCTATGTCAAGCATAAATAGGCTCTAAAGAACCATTAGGACCCATTCTAATGTGTCCTAATGATTCCATAGTGGTTTTAATTGCCTCTAAAAGGTCTATTATGACCCATTATTGTCCCTTAGAACACATTAGAACTCTCATGATCCACTACAAACCCTTAGACAACATTACGGCCTGTTAGGACACATTAGATCCTCAAAGTGTGTCCTAAGAGGTATTAATTGATTGCAGTATTTTCTTATGGTTCTTAATAGGTGCTAAAGAGCCATAATAAGATCTAAAAAACATTAGGAACCCTTATTTAATACATTAGAAGCACCTTGAACCATAAAGTGTGTCATCCAAAATCTCTCTCTATCACCTCTCTCTCTCTCTCTTTCTTACCTTCACTTCATCCCTCTCCCTCTACCTCTCCCTATCTCTCTATCTTCCTCGCTCTACTTTCTCTCTCTGTACTTCTCTTACCCTAGTTATCTATTTCTTACCTTCACTTCATCCCTCTCCCTCTACCTCTCCCTATCTCTCTATCTTCCCTCCCCCTGCTCTATCTCTCTCTGTCCACGTTCTTACCCTCTCTTTCTTACCTTCTATCTCATCCCTCTCCCTCTGCCTCTCCCTATCTCTCTATCTTCCCACATCTCTCTCTCTCTCTCTCTCTCTCTCCCTACTTCTCTTATCCTATCTCTTTCTTGTCTTGTCTCACAAACTTCTCTCTCTATCTACTTCTCTTAGGTCCTAGATCTCTTTATTACCTTCACTCTCAACCCTCTCCCCTGCTTCTCTCTCTCTCTCTCTCTCTCTCTCTCTATCTATCCATCTACTTCTCTTAACCTAGATCTCTTTATTACCTTCACTTTCAACCCTCTCCCCTGCCTCTCTCTCTCTCTCTCTCTCTCTCTCTCTCTCCCCTTCTCTCTAACCCTCTCTCTCTCTATCTACTTCTCTTACCTGAGATCTCTTTCTTGTAACCTTCTCTCTCAACCCTCTCTCTCTCTCTCCATGCCTTCTCTCTAACCCTCTCTCTTTGTCTATCTAGATCTATCTATCTACTTCTCTTACCCTAGACCACTTTCTTACCTTCTCTCTTAACCCTCTCTCTATCCATCTATCTATCTATTTATCTAACCCTATATCTCTTTCTTACCTTCTCTTGAGAAACCCTCTCCTCCTGCCTCTCTCTCTCCCTCTCTACTTCTCTTACCCTAGATCTCTTTCTTACCTTCTCTCTCAACCCTCTCCCCTATTTCTCTCTCTCTCACCCCTCCTCTTCCTCTCACTGTCTCTCTATCTCCCCTCTCTCTATCCTTATCTCTATTCTTCTCTTATCCCAACTCCATCTACCTCTCCCTTGTTACCCCTATCCTTCTCTCTCTCTCTCTATCTACTTCTCTTACCCTTGATCTCTTTCTTACCTTCTCTCTCAACCCTCTCCCCTGCCTCTCTCTCTCTTGCCCCTCTCTCCTTCTCTCTAACTCACTCTCTCTCTATCTATCGATCTACTTTTGTTACCCTAGATCTCTCTCTATCCTTATCTCTATTCTTCTCTTATCCCATCTCTCTCTCTCTCTCTAACCCTATATATCTCTCTCTTACCTTATCTCTCTCTCTAACCCTATATCTTTCTCTTACCTTCTCTCTCACCTCTCCCCCTTTGCATTTCTCAAGCTCTCTCTCTCTCTTTACGTCCCTATATATATATATATCTTTCCTTCTCTCTTACGTCTCCTTCTTTTCTTCTCTCTCTCTCTCTCTCTATCTATCTATCCACTTCTCTTACCCTAGAACTCTTTTTTACCTTCTCTCTTAACCCTCTCTATCTATCTATATATTTATCTTACCCTATATCTCTCTTATCTTCTCTTTCAACCCTCTCCCCTTGCCTCTCACTCTTGCTCTCTCTCTCTCTCTATCCACTTCTCTTACCCTAGATATATTTCTTACCTTCTCTCTTAACCCTATCTCTCTATCTATCTACTTATCTTACCCTATATCTCTTTCTTACCTTCTCTCTCAACCTTCTCCCTTGCCTCTCTCTCTCTCTTGCTCGCTCCTTCTCTCTCTCTCTCTCTCTCTCTATCTCTCTCTCTCTCTCTATCTACTTCTCTTACCCTAGATCTCTTTCTTACCTTCTCTCTTAACCCTCTCCCTTTCTCTATCTACTTATCTCAGCCTATATCTATTTGAACTTTCCTTCTCTCTCTCTCTCTCTCTCTCTCTCTCTCTCTCCTCTCTCTCTCTCTCTCTCTCTCTCTCTCTCTCTCTCTCTTCTCTCTCTCTCTCTCTCTCTCTCTCTCTCTCTCTCTCTCTCTCTCTCTCTCTCCTTCTCTCTCTCTATCGCTCTCCTTCTATCTACTTCTCTTACCCTAGATCTCTTTCTTACCTTCTCTCTCAACCCTTTCCCTCTACCTCTCTCTCTCACCCCTCCTCTTCCTCTCACTGTCTCTATATCTCCCCTTTCTCTATCCTTATCTCTATTCTTCTCATAACCCGTCCCCCTCTACCTCTCCCTCATTACCCCTCTCTATCTATCTATCTATTTCTCTTACCCTATATCTCTTTCTTACCTTTTCTCTTACCTCTCCCCCTTTGCATCTCTCTCTCTCCCTATCTATCTATCTACTTCTCTTACCCTATATCTCTTTCTTACCTTCTCTCTTAACCCTCCCCCTCTCTCTATCTACTTATCTCACCCTATATCTCTTTGAACTTACCTTCTCTCTCTCTCTCTCTCTTGTATGATTCATTATGATCCCTTAACACCTCTTTAACATTCTAGGACATATCAATGAGTCCCAAGACCCCATATGACCCTTAGGGACCCTAAGGGTTGCATGGGGTCCTAAGAACCACTTTACACCCCTCATGACTCCTTATACTCCTTAGGAGCTCTTGAAAACAATAGGATGTATTCCTATCACTGCTATGGGGTTATAAGGGGTCGTAGGATTGATTATGATCTCTTAATACCTCTTTGATATCCTAAGACATATCAATGAGTCCCAAGACCCCATATGACCCTTAGAACCCCTAAGGGTCACATGGGGTCCTAAGAACCACTTTACACCCCTTACAACTCCTTATGACCCTCTACGACCAATTAGGACCCTTTACGGACACCTAAGGGTCACATGAGGTCCTAAGAACCACTTTACACCCCTTACAACTCCTTATGACCCTCTACAACCAATTAGGACCCTTTACAGACACCTAAGGGTCACATGGGGTCCTAATAACCACTTTACACCCCTTACGACTCCTTATGACCCTCTACAACCAATTAGGACCCTTTACAGACACCTAAGGGTCACATGGGGTCCTAAGAACCACTTTACACCCCTTACGACTCCTTATGACCCTCTACAACCAATTAGGACCCTTTACAAACACCTAAGGGTCACATGGGGTCCTAAGAACCACTTTACACCCCTTACAACTCCTTATGACCCTCTACGACCAATTAGGACCCTTTACAGACACCTAAGGGTCACATGGGGTCCTAAGAACCACTTTACACCCCTTACGACTCCTTATGACCCTCTACAACCAACTAGGACCCTTTACGAACACCTAAGGGTCACATGGGGTCTTAAGAACCACTTTACACCCCTTACGACTCCTTATGACCCTCTACAACCTATTAGGAACCTTTACAGACACCTAAGGGTCACATGGGGTCCTAAGAACCACCTCACACCCCTTACGACTCCTTATGACCCTCTATGACCAATTAGGACCCTTTACGGACACCTAAGGGTCACATGGGGTCCTAAGAACTACTTTATACCCCTTATGACTCCTTATGACCCTCTATGACCAATTAGGACCCCTAAGGACCACTTAAAACCCCTTATTCATTAACTTTCTCACACTCTCCTCTCTCTCTCTCTCAGTCTCACAGTCACCCCTCTATCTCTCTTTGTCTCTTTATCATATCTCTCTCTCTCTCTCTCCCTTTCTCCCCCCATCTATCTCTCTTTTATGCATTTCTAAAAAGGGTGTGCTCCAAATAGGGCATGCGCCAAAAAGGGCGTACACCCTATTTGGTGCATGCCCTTTGTAGAAAGCCCAATAATGGCAAAAAACCCAAGAATCCCATGAAGGAGGCCCACTTTTACTGTATTCTATCTGGAACACATAGTTTGCACAACAACTATTCACTTTCATGGTGTTGGAGGTCAAAAAGAAGACTATTTTATCTACTTGGACCACCTTTTGTTGCAAGGTCAACATTGTGGTGCAAAAAACAACCTTTGTTTAGCAAATTTGAAATATTTCAAGGTAAGTTTTGTTTGTTCTTGCATGCCAAAATGTGAATAAATCCTTTTTATTTTATTTCATAAAATATGGACTTGTGGAAAGCATAAATAGACATGTATTGGACTATAGTTGTATTATAATTTGATATATATAAATTATAATACTTTTATATTATGTTATGACTTATTATAATAGATTGATTAAAAAAACCATAATTGTTGTATTAGATTGATATTTTATAATGTGTAAATTTTAATGAATTTCAATGTATATATAGATCTTATTCATCATGCCGAGAAAATGACCTAAGATTCAAACACCCGAAGAGCATGAAATAGAGAAAGAGAAGAAAAGAGAAAGAATGAGACAACTTCGCAAACAATGACAATTGGAGCCCATACAAGAAGAATTACCTAATAGGAGAGAATTGGAATTGGAAACACAAAGGATCCGAATGAGAAAGTTGTGTGCAATAAGACAATTGAATTATGAAGGGGTGAGTATATCATCTATTGGATCGCAAGTTGAAGGGATGCCATCATCCAATGTTGGAGGTGCACATGAATTATCTAATGTTGAAGACATCGCACACTCTACACCTCAAAGTGTAGCCACACCATCGTATTATGTTGAAGGCACACCATTAGCTACATCCGAAGGAATAGACACATCATTGCATCATTGTGAAGGCACCTCATTTCCAACTTCCGAAGGTGTAGGAATCACACCATTGCATCGTGTTGAAGAAACACCATATTCATCTCAAGTTGGTTAAGGGCCATCTTCCACATCTCAATTTGAAGGCACATCATCTTCGGTCGAAGGTACGCAATTCATCCCTAACATTGTTGATGTTCCCAATGTTGAGCCTACACAACAATTGAGAACACCTCCTAGAGTTTTGCATAGAAAGCCTAAATATTTGATTGATATTGACACTAATATTTTGAAACCAATGCCTGACAAGATTCCCAAGCGCACTTGTCAAAGATATACTAATAGAATTTGGAGGATATTTTTTGAGAATTTGAATGTCACAGGAAGATGTCAATTGTTTGTTGAAATGATGAGAAATCTGAAATTTAGGCCTATCATGAAGATTCTTGGGTTAAGAGCAGATGACACCTCCACTGAAAAAGCTATTGTAAAGAATCTAATGGATGCATATGAGACTGTGGGTTCTACATCATGCACGAAAGATAGTAATGTCACATGACATGTGATAACATCAACAATGGTAAGCAATCAAATGAAGAAGTCTCGACTCATTATAAAGACAAGTAAATCATTGAAAATAAGTAGAAGGTCTCTAATGAGAGCCGTGGAAAGGCGTCAAAGAGTGGAAGATTCAAATAGCAATGAACTATGGGCTTTTTCCGGTAGATTGCCACGGAAAGACAAAGACATTGTTGAAGCTTTGAAATCCTTCATTGAAAATTTTTGGAAGAATAATACACGAGTATCTCCTAATCAAAGAGATGTTGTAAGGAGGAGGATTGGTAGTCGACTGCGTGATACACATCCAAAGCATTTTTTGGATTCAACCCAGACACAATTTTTTGCAAAATTTATAGATGTGTATCCTCAAATTAAAATTAGTCAAAGATTTTTTGAAATGGCTAAACCTTTTTATGTCAAGATAAATCACACATGCACAACTTGTTGTTGTAGAGTAAATATTGAATTTTCTAACCATTATACTGTCTATCGGCATATATGTGTACGTTTGCATGCTAACAATGTCTTGCAAGAGTGTAACATAAAGGAGCCACCTAGATCTTCAAGGGAATTGATAGCTACCATTTTATGTCATAGACCGGATGGACAACAATTTCACAAACTATCATGTTTGAATGGTACATGTGTACATTGCGGTGGTTTGCAAGCTTTACCTGTTTGTCAGCATATGGAAAGTAGTCATGCAATTGGGAATGAAATAGTAGAATTTGGAAAATATAAGACCATTGCATATGCTCTAAAAGATGGAAAAGAGGCAAAAAGATGTGACTTAGTAATTGACAGGATTCTGGTGTATCAGTTCATGGATATATTTTGTGGGAAAATTGTGTATGAATATGCAATGCATACACATAGATCATGATGGTTGGATACACAATTCAAGTTATGCAAGGACACTTTTCCGATTGATACAATTATTTCAGTTGTGGACTTTGCTGAAAACTACACTTTGCAACCACAAAATGAGGTACAATCACAGTATTACAACTCTCAACAGGTTGCTATATTTGTTCATATAGCATACTTGCATGCACCTGATAGTACAGAGGAAAATAGGAAGATATTGAGGGAGTACCATTTTTATATGAGCGATGATTGCTCACATTCTACAGAGTTTGTACATGGTTGCTTTAGTTTGTTTTATGGTGATTTGGAAAATAGGAGCATACCATATCATCGACACATCATATGGTCAGATAATTGTACATCCCAATTCAAGAATTCTCGTATGTTTTATTGGTTGAGCAGGATGCACAAGAACACTGATATTCAATATATGTGGAATTTCACTAAGGCGGGCCATGGAAAGGGAGAGCATGATGGTGTGGGAGCATGTATAAAAAGAGCTTTAGCACGTGAAGAATTAAAGTATGAGGGGGGAGAAAAATTATCAAATGCAAGATGTATTGTCAACTGGTGTAATGCTGCAATGGGCCCAGGTAAGGAAGGTGAGTCAATGGTTCATAGATTTTTTTGGTTGATTGATGAAACTAACATTGCACCATATGAGGATTGTTGTACAGTAATAGGATCAAGTGAGCTACACTCTTTTAGAAGTTGTAATGTAGGTTCATGGATGGTATACAAATGACATATGGCATGCTTTTGTTCATCTTGTGCAGAGGAGAATTGGGATGAGTGCGAATCAAAGGAATGGGTTGATGAATGGTCTATAAGACCTTTGAGCCCACTTGACTCCTATCATCCGCCAACAGCATTGCAACTAGGGGACATGGCAACATCTATTGAATTTGACCATTTGTCGGATATAGTACAACCAAGTAAATTGTCCATTTATATAGTTTGTCTAAACTATTTTGGATATTAATGTATTGAATATGTCTATGTTGTTGCAGGTCATGTTTTTGCAGTTATTGCACCTGAATACAATGACGAAGGGACAGATTATTATTTATGTCATTGTGTTGAGGCCAAAAAGAAATTGGATGTCACAGTTGTAGACGGTGAAGGATTACAATACCCTATAGGAGCGGTTGTTGTAACAGGAACATGGCTTAGACGATATGGTATGAAGAACTCTAAGTTGTGGTTGTTTGAGGACTGGGAGACACACATGAAGATTCTACATTATTCAAACATTGTTGTTGCTTCGAATGTTACTTTGATCAGATATGGGGGCATGCCAGTGAAAAGAACTCTTTGGAAGGTTCCTGAGTCAGAGCATGAGGCAATACTTAACACACTAAAGGTTAAGGCAGATCTAGCTGGTTTAATGGACTAAATCAGGCTGTACTAAAATGTTGTAATATGTCTTCAATTGTACTATTTGTTTCTCTAAAAAAGTTAGCTTCTATGGTACATACCCTGTGTGTATAGAGGGAAGTTTGTAATTGTAATGATAATGCAATGCTGCATATTTTTTGGGGCAATGCCAGAGGTTTTCTCCACTCGGCTCTTTCCTACCAGCACCTTTATTGAGCTGAGTTGTAAACATGTTTCATAATATTAATAAAAAAAGAAACATGTTTACAATAATTTCTTAGCATTTTTATGGTGTTTTATCCAATGCAAAACTGTGTAATTTTTATGTGACTAATGATGGGACAAAAATAAGATTTGTTCTTAGATCAAATCTCCTCAAAACATGTTAGATCAGATATAAAACTTGGTCAAATCTCCTCAAAACATGTTAGATCAGATTTCCTCTTGTTTCCACTATGGATTTATGAGATCCATGCATAGTATGACCTTCTAACCCTAGGGATAGATCCAATAAAATGTATATTGACAACATAACATGAAATAAGGAAGGTACAATGAGTTTTGTTGCAAGAAAGTGGAGGAGAGCTGCCCTATGCATGCTTTGGGTGCACTTGGAAGGTGCGAACCATGACACAGACAGGGATTTGGCTTAAGAAGACAATGACCTAAGGATGTTCAAAAAATCCTTAAATGGTGTAACACAACCAAAACAAGGGTTTCCTACTCCAACAAACTCCTTTAGAAAGTTTACAAACTCAATCAAACTTTGGTGCCATTTGGGCTTTAGGGACACTAGGCCTAAATCTAGCCTTTAACTAGAATTCTTCACCAGTGGACTTCCTGACCACTCCCAAGAATTTAGATGGTCCTCATATGACCTAATGAATGCTAAACCAACTCTTGGTTTGGTCTCTTTACAACCATACCATAGAAAACTAGACCTGCACCCACTTTTCCTTGTAGCCCTCTCAACATAGATTTTCTATTCTAACTTTTTCACAACTGAGTATCTTGACACAAAAAGGGCATTTTTAGACACCCATTTGGAAGTTATGTAAGATCCCAAAGCCTTGTCTTCCAACTCCAATCCAGCACCACCTAACTCTCACCTTGTACACAGACCTAATTGGCCTAATTAGGCTTGGTTTACAAAGGAAGTGTGAAGTATAGGGTTCTTGGAACTGGTAGCTCAAGTAGTGACAAAATCTCTTTAGTGCACATGTACACTGATAGCAAAAATTCAGATAAAGAAGTAACAAGTGTTATGGAATTATCCATAGAGCAATGTGAAATGAAGCCTCAAATTGGTTCATTAGCAGGCAAAGAATTTGGTCATGCACTTCATTCTAGCACCACAAATATTTCTATTAGAAATGACTATCTATCAATGGCCTTGCATTTACATGACTTGGGAATTATCATTGAAAGGTAAGTTCATTGCCACCTTTGGCAAGGTAGTCTCACTCCTCATTTTACAACAAAGGGTAGCCATCTATGGTCCAAGGTTTTAATTCAGCTGACAAGTAGAGAGCTTCTCAAGGTACTGATCTCTTTCATAGAGAAGTTCCTGCTTCAGCTCAAGGTTCTTGTTTAGGTGACCAACTCCTTCGAGGTCCACAAATAGACCCATTAATTGGTAAAAGGGTAGATGCAATTTTGGAAAGAGTATCCCAATTGAAGAGTAATGGAAATTCCAGTGAGCATGAAGTTATTGTAGATACAATGGGTGTATCTCCTCCACTAAAAAATATAACTACTTCTAGAGACTTGAGTTTAAATGGAGACTGTCTGTTCCCAAACATGCCCCAATTGAGAAGATGAACCGGATGTTGCTTGAGTAAAGAAGATAGTGGTTTATTAAAGCATCTGCATTATCCCACTTGCTATCAGTTATGACTTTTTGAGCAGCTTGCCAGCTGCTTCTGTGCAAGATTTCTATAATATATAATGTCCTCATGCAATTACATGCCATGCACAGTCATTCCAACCCCGCCGACGACTCCGTGCTGAAGTGTCCCTCAAGGTCCCTTAAGCATGAAATTAGAAATCTTTGTCAGGTGGTATCTTAGAGCTCATGCGAGGTAGCATGGATCCATCAATTGATATGAGACTGTATTGCTAGGGCCTACAAAAGCTTGTCTCAATTTTTGGAGATTTAATTTTGTTTAAATTCGGCAACACATTCTTGGTTAGTGTCAGAACTCAAAGTGTTCCTCAGCTGAAACGACCAATGTTGCGTATCTTTGCAACCATTGGTCATAGCCTTGAACTGTCAGTTCCAATAGCTCTGAATGGCCGAGTAAATGCTAGTGGCAACCTCATTCAGCACCCACAATTATTCGATCCCTGCCGACGACTCCATGCTGAAGTGTCCCTCAAGGTCCCTTAAGCATGAAATCAACGATCTTTGCAGGGTCATATCTCAGAGCTCAATCGATGTAGAATCGATTCATCAAGTGCTACAAGAACATGTTGTCGGGGCCTACAAAAGCCTATCTCATTTTTTAGAGATTCAACTTATTTTAAATTTGGCAACACATTCTTGGTCAGTGTCAGAACTCAAAGTGTTCCTCAGTTGAAACGGTCAATGTTGCGTATCTTTCCAACCGTCGGTTGTAGTATCGAACCGTCAGTTCCAACAGCTCCAAATGGCTGGGTAAATGCTAGTGAAAACCTTGTTCACCATGCACAGTCGTTCAAACCCCACTGACGACTCCATGCTGAAGTGTCCCTCAAGGTCCCTTAAGCATGAAATCAATGATATTTGCAGGGTCATATCTCAGAGCTCATGCAATGTAGAATCGATTCATTAGGTGCTATGAGACTGTGTTGTTGGGGCCTACAAAAGCCTATCTCAATTTTTAGAGATTCAACTTATTTTAAATTTGGTGACACATTCTCGGTCGGTGTCAGAACTTAAAGTGTTCCTCAGCTGAAACGGTCAACGTCACGTATCTTTCCAACCGTCGGTTGTAGCATCAAACCGTCAGTTCCAATAGCTCTGAATGGTCGAGTAAATGCTAGTGGCAACCTCATTCACCATGCATAGTCGTTCGAACCCCGCCGACGACTCCGTGCTGAAGTGTCCCTCAAGGCCCCTTAAGCATGAAATTAGCGATCTTTGCAGGGTCATATCTCAGAGCTCGTGCAACATAGAATCAATTCATCAAGTGCTATGAGACCATGTTGTTGAGGCCTACAAAAGCCTATCTCTATTTTTAGAGATTCAACTTATTTTAAATTTGGCAAGATATTCTCGGTCGGTGTCAGAACTCAAAGTGTTCCTTAGCTGAAACGGTCAATGTTGCGTATCTTTTGAACCATCGGTCGTAGCATTGAACCATTAGTTCCAACAGCTCCGAATGGTTGGGTAAATGCTAGTGGCAATGTCGTTTACCACACACAGTCATTCAAACCCCGCTGACGACTCCGTGCGGAAGTGTCCCTCAAGGTCCCTTAAGCATGAGATCGACGATCTTTGCAGAGTCATATCTCAGAGCTCGTACGATGTAAAATTGATTCATTAGGTACTACAAGACTATGTTACTGAGGCCTACAAAAGCCTATCTCAAATTTTAGAGATTCAACTTATTTTAAATTTGGCAACACATTCTCGGTCGGTGTCAGAACTCAAAGTGTTCCTCAGCTGAAACGGTCAACGTTGCGTATCTTTCCAACCGTCGGTCATAGCATCGAACAATTAGTTCAAACAGCTCTGAATGGCTGGGTAAACACTAGTGGCAACCTTGTTTGGCACCCACAATGATTCGATCCCTGCCGACAACTCCGTGCTGAAGTGTCCCTCAAGGTCCCTTAAGCATGAAATCGGCGATCTTTGCAGGGTCATATCTCAGAGCTCGATCGACGTAGAATCGATTCATTAGGTGCTACGGGGAACGTGTTGCTGGGGCCTACAAAATCTTGTCTTAGTTTTTAGAGATTCAACTTATTTTAAATTTGGCAACACATTCTTGGTTAGTGTCAGAACTCAAAGTGTTCCTCAGCTGAAATGGTCAATGTTGCGTATCTTTCCAACCGTCGGTTGTAGCATTGAACTGTCAGTTCCAACAGCTCCAAATGGCTAGGTAAATGCTAGTGACAACCTCATTTGGAACCCACAGTCATTCAAACCCCGCCGACGACTCCATGCTGAAGTGTCCCTCAAGGTCCCTTAAGCATGAAATCAGTGATCTTTATGGTGTCATATCTCAGAGCTCGTGCAATGTAGAATCAATTTGTCAGGTGCTATGAGACCATGTTGCCGGGGCCTACAAAAGCTTGTCTCAATTTTTAGAGATTCAACTTATTTTAAATTTGGTGACACATTCTCGGTCCGTGTCAGAACTCAAAGTGTTCCTCAGCTGAAACGGTCAACGTTGCGTATCTTTCCAATTGTCGGTCGTAGCATCAAATCATCAGTTCCAACAACTCTGAATGGCCAGGTAAACACTAGTGGCAACCTTGTTCACCACGCATAGTCATTCGAACCCCACCGATGACTCCGTGCTGAAGTGTCCCTCAAGGTCCCTTAAGCATGAAATCATTGATCTTTGCGGGGTCATATCTTGGAGCTCGTGCAACATAGAATCAATTTTTCAAGTGCTACGAGACCATGTTTCTAGGGCCTAGAAAATCCTCTCTCAATTTTTAGAGATTCAACTTATTTTAAATTTGGCAACACATTCTTGGTCGGTGTCAGAACTCAAAGTGTTCCTTAGCTGAAATGGTTAATGTTGCGTATCTTTCGAACCGTCGGTCATGGCATCGAACCATCAGTTTCAACAGCTCTGAATGGCTAGGTAAACATTAGTGGCAATGTCATTCACCACACACAGTCATTCGAACCCCGCCAATGACTCCGTGCTAAAGTGTCCCTCAAGGTCCCTTAAGCATGAGATCGGTGGTCTTTGTAGGGTCATATCTCGGAGCTCGTGTGACATAGAATTGATTCGTTAGGTGCTACAGGACCGTGTTGCCGAGGCCTACAAAAGCCTATCTCAAATTTTAGAGATTCAACTTATTTTAAATTTGGCAACACATTCTCAGTCGGTGTCAGAACTCAAAGTGTTCCTCAGCTGAAATGGTCAACGTGGCGTATCTTTCAAACCGTCGGTTGTAGCATCAAACCGTTAGTTCCAATAGCTCTGAATGGCTGGGTAAATGCTAGTGGAAACCTCGTTCACCATGCACAGTCATTCGAACCCCGCCGACGACTCCATGCTGAAGTGTCCCTCAAAGTCCCTTAAGCATGAAATCAATGATATTTGCAGGGTCATATCTCGGAGCTCGTGCAACCTAGAATCCATTCGTCAGGTTCTACAAGACCATGTTGCCGAGGCCTACAAAATCCTCTCTCAATTTTTAGAGATTCAACTTATTTTAAATTTAGCAACACATTCTCGGTCGGTGTCAAAACTCAAAGTGTTCCTCAGCTGAAACGGTCAACGTTGTGTATCTTCCCAACCGTCGGTTGTAGCATCAAACCGTCAATTCCAACAACTCCGAATGGCCGGGTAAATGCTAGTGGAAACCTCATTCACCATGCATAATCATTCGAACCCCGCTGATGACTCCGTGCTGAAGTGTCCCTCAAGGTCCCTTAAGCATGAAATCAACGATCTTTGAGGGTCATATCTGGGAGCTTGTGCAATGTAGAATTGATTCGTTAGGTGCTACGAGACCGTGTTTCCGAGGCCTACAAAATACTCTCTTAGTTTTCAGAGATTCAACTTATTTTAAATTCGACAACACATTCTCGGTCAGTGTCAGAACTCAAAGTGTTCCTCAGCTGAAACGGTCAATGTTGCATATCTTTCCAACCGTCGGTTGTAGCATCAAACAATCAGTTCCAACAGCTCTGAATGGCTGGGTAAACACTAGTGGCAACCTCGTTTGGCACCCACAATGATTTGATCCCCGTCGACAACTCCATGCTGAAGTATCCCTCAAGGTCCCTTAACCATGAAATTAGCGATCTTTGCAGGGTCATATCTTGGAGCTCGTGCGATGTAGAATTGATTCGTTAGGTGCTATAGGACCATGTTATCGAGGCCTACAAAAGCTTGTCTCAAATTTTAGAGATTCAACTTATTTTATATTTGGCAACACATTCTCGGTCGGTGTCAAGTCTCAAAGTGTTCCTCAACTGAAATGGTCAACATTGCGTATCTTTCCAATCGTCAATCGTAGCATCGAACAATCAGTTCCAATAGTTCTGAATGGCTGGGTACACACTAGTGGCAACCTCATTCGGCACCCACAATGATTTGATCCCCACCAATGACTTTGTGCTGAAGTGTCCCTCAAGGTCCCTTAAGCATGAAATCAGCGATCTTTGTGGGGTCATATCTTGGAGCTCGATCAACGTAGAATCAATTCATTAGGTGCTACAGGAACGTGTTGCCGGGGCCTACAAAAGCCTATCTCAGTTTTTAGAGATTCAACTTATTTTAAATTTGACAACACATTCTCAGTCAATGTCAGAACTTAGTGTTCCTCAGCTGAAACGGTCAACGTTGCGTATCTTTCCAACTGTCGATTGTACCATCAAACCGTCAGTTCCAACAGCTCCGAATGGCTAGGTAAATGCTAGTGACAATCTCGTTCAGCACCCACAGTCCTTTGAACCCCGCCGACAACTCCGTGGTGAAGTGTCCCTCAAGGTCCCTTAAGCATGAAATCAGTGATCTTTGTGGGGTCATATCTCGGAGCTCGTGCAATGTAGAATCAATTCATTAGGTGCTACGGGACTGTGTTACCAGGGCCTACAAAAGCCTGTCTCATTTTTTAGAGATTCAAATTATTTTAAATTCGGTGACACATTCTTGGTCAGTGTCAAAACTCAAAGTGTTCCTCAGCTAAAACGGTCAATGTTGCGTATCTTTCCAATCGTCGATCGTAGCATCGAACCATCAGTTCCAATAGCTCTGAATGGTCAGGTAAATGCTAGTGGCAACCTTGTTCACCACACATAGTTGTTCGAACCCCGCCGACGACTCCGTGCTGAAGTGTCCCTCAAGGTCCCTTAAGCATGAAATCAATGATCTTTGTGGGGTCATATCTCAGAGCTCGTGCAACATAGAATTGATTTGTCAGGTGTTACGAGACTATGTTGTCGGGGCCTACAAAATCCTCTCTCAGTTTTTAGAGATTCAACTTATTTTAAATTCGGCAACACATTCTCGGTCGGTGTCAGAACTCAAAGCGTTCCTCAGCTGAAACGGTCAATGTTGCGTATCTTTCAAACTGTCGGTCGTAGCATCAAACCGTTAGTTCCAATAGCTTCGAATGGCTGGGTAAACTCTAGTGGCAACTTCATTCACCACACACAGTCGTTCGAACCCCGCCGATGACTCTGTGCTGAAGTGTCCCTCAAGGTCCCTTAAGCATGAGATCGATGATCTTTGCAGGGTCATATCTTGGAGCTCATGCGACATAGAATTGATTTGTTAGGTGCTATAGGACCGTGTCATAAAATGCCATGATTTTATCAAGATACTTAGTGGTTCAAAAGTTAGAGTAGAAAACCTCTATTAGGAAGGCTACAAGGAAAAGTGGGTGCAGGTCTAGTTCACTATGGTATGGTCTTGAGGGGAATGAACCAGTTGTTATTTCAGAGGCCTTAGGTCAAATGATGACCATTTACATGCTTGGGAGTGGTCAGGAAGTCCACTGGTGAAGAGTTTCAACAATAAGTCACTTTTAGGCCTAGTTTCCCCAAAGCCAAAAAGACATTGAACTTTGATTAAGTGTCTAATTTTGCAAAGGAAGTTTATTGGGATAAAAAATCACTTCATTGATTGTGTTACACCATCCTAAGAGATTGTGAATACCCTTAAGTCATTATAGGTGATTGGTGAATTGTGGGAGTCAAGTGAAGGGCCCACTACTTTCCGGCTATCACCTTTGCATTAAATTAGGTCTGTGTCCAAGGTGAGTGTTAGGTGGTGCTGGAGTGGAGTTGGAAAACAAGGCTTTGGGATCTTAAATAACTTCCAAATGGGTGTCTAAAAATATCCTGATTGTGTCAAGATACCAAGTTGTGAAGAAGTTAGAGTGGAAAATTGAGGTTTAGAAGGCTACAAGAAAATTGGCGTGCAGGTCTGGTTTGCTATGGTATGGTTGTAAAGGGATCAAACCAAGAGTTTTTTTAGAGTCCTTAGGTCATATGAGGACCATCTACATGCTTGGGAGTGGTCAGGAAGTCCACTGGTGAAGAGTTCTAACTAAAGGCTAGGTTTAGGCCTAGTGTCCCTAAAGCCAAAAGGGCATTGAAGTTTGATTGAGTGTATAAAATTGCAAAGGGAGTTTTTTGGGATAGAAATCTATTTTATTGGTTGTGTTACACCATTGTAAGAGCTTGGGAACACCTTTAAGCCTTTTTAGTTGGTTGGTGAGTTGTGGGAGCTAAAAGAAGGGAACTCCACTTTCTTGTTGTAACCTCTGCATTAGTTCTCATTTAGGTGACCAACTCCTTTGAGGTCCACAAATAGACCCATTAATTTCCCAAATTGGTTTGTTAGCAGGCAAAGAATTTATTGAATGTCTTGAAATTTAAATGAAAAATTTTGGTGCAGGAGCACCTCTCCAAACACCTAAGTCCACCTTGGAACCAAATGGAGGTAGTGGATCTAAAGAATTCCTAAAAGTGAATTGGGATATATTAAGGCCAATAATGGCAATATCTAATAAATAATTTAATTTAAATATTATAAGTCCTAGAAGTCCTGGCAAAGGACTTAGTTTTTCCTTGCAAAATCTTATTTTTTTTTATGTTTGGTTGATTGTTTTGGGTTTGGAACAGAATTGTGGGTGATATAATAACATCATAACATCATTTTTCATCTGTATTGAATGATTATATAATCTATTTTTCTTCAGATTTGGAAAGTTGCTGTAGGTGGTCATATTGGTGCATTGAAATTTTGGTCTTTTTGATGATATAATGGGCCATTCAATGAATGTAATTTCTGTTTCTCATTGAATGGACCCTATGTAACATATGTATGATGTTACTAACCATTTGAATCTAGGAGAAGTTGTTTTAGTGGGTGTACACCATGAGGAAGAGTGGAAAAAGGGCACAAAATTGATGCCACAAGTGTAGCAGCAAAGGATCCACCTTAACAAGGGTATAATTTTATTTGAAACAGCAGAAGTATATGTCAAATGAAAGGTGAATCCACAAGGAGGAGTTCTGGAAATGAGTTTTGAGTTGTTTTTAAGAAGGCCCTAGTTTTGAAGGCCTAGAGGGAGCAATTTGGGGCTTTGGGTATAGAAAGCCTATAGGATCCAATTGACTTCAAATTTCTCTAATTGGGACCATATTAACACTCTATGAAAAGTGGCAAGGTTGGGTGTTAAGTCTATAATAGGGTTCCTTTGTAAAAGTGACCTATTTGGTCTAGGAAGGAAAGTGGAGCAGCAGTTTTTGGGGGTTGTGCTCCAAATAACCCTACCTAATTCTAAGATATGTTTTGTAAAACCATAAAAGGTATCTGAATATGTAATTTATTTTGGAAGTGTTTTGGGAAAGCTAAGAGTTATTTGGGAAAAACTCGCTGGTTAAGGCTACAAGGATAGAGAGCCTAGAGTGTGGATTGAGGGTGAGATCTTGGAGTAGGACTTCAAGAACCACTTGAACATTGCTGGAGTCATATTTTAAGCCATATTGAATCCCTATAATAGTAAGGGAGTTGGGAGAAGTTAGATTGATAGGTTAGTGGCATATTGGCACTTGGGGCCACTTGGGTAAGGAACACTTTTGAGGAAACCAAGAACACTTTATTTATAAAATAACCCCAATCTAACCTACCTATTTGCATCAAATTTTCAACCAAGCTATAAATAAATTGTTGAAGCATTAGTATCTGGATTTGTCAGAATTTCTTTAAAAAATTATCATTGCAAGAACAAGAGCCACTTAGGCTTCTTACATATTATATTTATACATTTATGCATTCATTTCATTACTTTTGTTATTATTACAGTCAAGGAATTGACTGTTATTGAGGACAGTGACTAGCATTTGTAGCACAGTTAGCAAGTTAAACATACAAGCATAACTATAAGGCATGGGAAATTTACAAAGCAAAGACATGAACATAAACATAATTTAGTATACATCAATACACCAAACACATGAATTGCATACCTAAAACATAAAAAATGTATATTCATAGGGCATGAAGTCAAATATATATGTCCAATAATGTCATACATTGAATATATTCAATATAGTAAAACTGACTTCCTCAAAGTCAAATGGATGTACAACATTTCACTAATACAATATACAAAAAATATGTCCACTAATGTCATATAGGCATACAATCCATATCCCTAATCTAGTCCTTTCCTGCTAGGGGAAGAAAACAAATCCCGAGCTATCTTCGATCGTCATGTAGATGGAGATGTAGTGGATGCTGTAGTCTTCCGAGTGTGCTCACTCGTCCTCCTTTCTAGACTCTTCTGTAGCTCGACTTGATAAAAAAAAAAATTAGATAGAGATAACTAATATACATCAAAATTGAATTATACAATGACATAAAATTGAATATTGGCTTACCGCTAGCAAATAGTCACTATGTTCATCCACCGAAGGCACATGCTGGCGATCTGAAGTCATAAGTCCCTACAACAATGATCAAAATAATAATTAAAATATATACATGGATATCATTATAAAATTCAATACAAACTATTAAAATAACAATTAAAGTTAAGTGATCTCTTTCATACTTCATTCAGTGCTTTAGAACTAGCTACTGCTGCAGCTACCCCACGATCCAGAGTATCACAGACAGAAGGAGGAGTCTCTGATGTCAAAAGATGAAAATGAAACCAAAAAAGTAAATTATGCAGTTATCAAGATTACATATATTTTTTACAACCCTACTAATGAGTAAATGATACCTCTGTGAAGGTTCCACTGCGTCCTCCGGTGTGCGGTGTCGAAGTCAAAGCTTCGACATTCAAATAGTGCACATGTACATGGAAAATTATAAGATAACCATTCATATAAGAACATACTACTGACATGCTAATTATAATGCATTATTACATGTATACCTGTGGACTCAATGGCGACCTCACAAACCCAGGTGAAAGAGTGTAATCATCCTGCCTCTGGATTTTGATCATAATTTGTCTAGTAATTTAGTTATTCATTCATTAATTAAATATGATCAAGTAAATCCAATTAATATGCAAATAAAGATACCTCAAGGAAAGTTGCATGACACCCTTCCCTATCTGTTGTGAATGTCGATGGTCACCAATGCACATCTAATGCACATGCACAATAAGTTAGGATATAATTATTCATATAATTACATAGTAATCAAACATGTTAATTAAATTTTTTATTCGATACATACTTCTGCAATTGATGATGATGTGTAAAAGGGGACATTGGGATCATTGCCACTTCCACTGCCACTGCCACCACTGACACTCTTGCCCTGAATTTTCATCATAAACAATAGATACTAAATTAAATAGTTATTCTTTTATAAATGAAATATGATCAAAGCAATTTAATGAACTTGGAAATGTTTACCTGTGTGTCAATGCAAAATGTCGTATTTAGAAAGTTATCAGTCATCAATCCAGAATCCTCTTGCTCTCTCTCTTGCCTGTACCAAATGTGCACAAGCATCCACATGATCGACAAATATGCCCCCTCGAGGATTGACCATAGTTAGCCTCAACTAAAGGAGTGGCACACTGAATGAGAGTCCGTGTAAGAGCACTAATCGTGCCTAGTGTGTTTGCCTCTACATGTTCCTTCACAATAGAAGGAATAATAACATGATCCAATGGTGGCTTGACACTATCAACCTTAGTTGCGTTAGGGTCACGATGTGCCCCTTCTCGATCAAATGATGAACCCCCTCCTCTACCCTGAGAATCCAACATGTCAAAATAATTTGGTACCTCCTTGAGTACAAACTCGCAATAGAGTTTCCTCAAGAAATATATAGGACCCTCATGATTGTTGCAAGGAGGCGAATCAAAGACCATCCACCATCTCTCCCAAAAATTAATTTTAATGTCTTCATTTATGCACCAATGAATTGGGAACCTCCTTGTTGTAGTTCTAAGAGTATCTGTGTCCCCTAATTTTTTAAATAGCTGGCAAATGTCATCTTTTGTGATTTTTTTCTTTTTTATGTGCGCATAAGATAATTTATTTGCATAATATTGTTTTTGTTCTTCTCTTTTATCCCACCATATATTAATTTGCCCACTAAGTGTGCTTACATGGGTCGAGATTGCTTCCAATGATTTTGCAAGTCTTTCCCTTTTGGGATTTGTACCACTAGAATCTTTTAACCTATTAATTAAATATTCTAATTCTTTTTGCCCTCTTTCAATTTGGTTCAACAAATTTTGTTGTGTTCCAAGAGGAGGTTTCTCGATTGGTGGAGGCAATTGAGGTTCATTTTCTTCATTTTTTTCTTCATTCGGTTCTTCATTTGGCTCATCATGAGGAGACGGATGGTTTGGTGGAGGGAGATTATTTCTTCCTGACAATTAAAAAAACTACATTTTAAAATATTGATTACACAATAAATTTAAACAAAAACAAATTTGAACAAAACAAATTTAAACAAAAACAAATTGCAACAAAATTAAAATTTAAAAAAAAAAAAGAGGCATGAGAAGTTGTAAAAACACTTACCTCTTCTCCGGGATCGAACTTGACGACGCCGTGGAGCCATTTGATCGATGGATGAAGAAAAACAATCAACTCACAAGCAACTATGATAGGGCGTGCGCACTTCCAAATCCTCTCTAAGCTAAAAACGCGGGTTTGAGAAAAAAAAAAAAAGCTCAAACCTAAGTGCAGCAAATATATGTAACTTTTTACAAAGGGCGTATGCCCTATAGGGCGTACGCCCTTTGGAAAACATTAAGCATTCCAAAGGGCATACGCCCTTTGTCTTGGATTGCCCAAGCCTAAGGCTTGGGCAACCCAAGCCATAGGGTGTGCGCCCTATAGGGTGCATGCCCTTTAGTGCGTGCGCACTATTCGTGATGGGGGGCCAAAAAGAAAAGTGGCAACTTTTTGGTCCCCCATCTTTGTGCACTTACCCAAGATTTATCGCCAAATAATCATTAAATTAAAGATAATTATGATGATTAGGAATATTCCCTGATGCAGAATTTAGGATAATCAATTAGGATTCGATGATGTTTAGATGTGCCTTTGGTTAGGACTTTGATGTCGATTTCGTTCGATATGTCAATATAGGAGGTTAATGAACTTATAGCCCATTTTTGGGGTATTACATTTTGCCCCTCTTTGAATTACTGTGTGAAGTGCAGTGGTTCAAAGATAGTCTATGTTTGATAAAGATATGAAACTAATGTTTGAAATTGATGTTGATATGAGACTGATTGAAAGATTTGATATGAAGATAATAGGTCCTGAATGACCGAAGATAATGTTAACTATAACAACAAATGAATCGATGATTATGAAAAAGTGTCAAAATGCCTGATTCCGAACCTTAGGATTGTAAAGAAGTGAGTGACCGATTCCAAACTCAATTGTCTTAGAAGAACCATGTAGGTATCACATCTGAACCCTTCAGTTACCGAAGAACCAAGAAAATAACACTAATGAACTGATAGTTGCAAAAACTGATACAATTTACAAGATTAAGAGAATACCAGATTGATATGGATCTCGATGAATCTGATATGCCCTGAGTGATGATTGATTTGCCCCGAGCGATGAGGAATTTTGATGAATCAACAACTAGACGTGGTTGTTGTCTTGATTACTAAGGAAAGATATGATTTCAAATTTGATTACAGACTTTGAATGATATGCAATACCATGCCCCCTTCGAGATTAAAATTGAAATCTGACAAGAAAAGTCAGCGTTGATAGTTCAGAAGCATGTTAATTGATTTGAGAAATGGTTAAATACGTTTGAGAACATGTGCTACATCATTTGGAGGTCTAGAAGACCAAGTTTGACTAGGTTTGACCATGAGTGGACCATGGTTGACCAAGTTGAAATGTCGATAGTTTGATGTAAGATAATCAGTTAAGTTGAATTCTAGATTTCTGTGATGATTGAAGGTCAATTATGCAAGTAGTTGATGAGATAAATGATCACAGATTTCAATTTTGATCTCAAAAAAAGATTCTACTTGCTGTTTTGTTGGAGGAACCTTCATGTGAGATTCAGCTCTTGTTAGATTTGAAGATGTGATTGAAGAATCATTCAAGCATTGAAGTGTTTCCAAACACTGTGAGATCATGCAGACATGCAAAATGCAAAGAAACATGCAAAATGAAATGCAACCTAAGACCTAGGACCTAGTCACTGATCATGTGTCGATTTGTTATCATCATTGAACTTTTAGGTAACCAGATAAATCAATACAATGCCCACTAGCTATGAAACCATAGACATATGAATATCGATTTGTATGCACAAGAATCAATACAACACCCACTGGTCAACAACCATGGATAAATGAATATTGATTTTGTTTTTGGAATTTCGGATTAGATATAAGCACCAAGGCACAAGCGCCAGGATGACTTGAATATCATGTCCATTTTGATATAGCAATTTGTATAAGCATCAAAACATAAATGTTATGATGACCTGAATACGCCTTGCGGTTAAACACATCAAACAATAAAGAGATTATTCTAAATCCAATGTGAATTACCTGTAGTGACCCTTTATCATTCACATCCTTAGGCAATATCACATTTGACAGTAGGAGAAAGAACTCACTCAAAAATACAATAGTTAGATCAAACTTCCTTGAATTTTCTGGGTTTTTTGGGTATCAATGGTCGAGGTACGCATGGCCATCCAATTCGAGATAGAGGCTCTTATAGTCAGACACCATTTCAATCTAGAATTTCCAAAGTTGTTAGATTTTCACATATAAGCAGAAGACAAAGAAAAGATTATTCCCCTAGTCATCACTCTCTAAATCCTATAAAGGACATCATCAAGGAGCTCGAAGGGACACAATATGAAAAAATCTCAATGCGAATTAGTAAGCATACAAGGAGATAAAAGCATGTAAAAGCACAGATTATTTTCAGTTTGTTTGATTGTTGTTGTAGATGCAAAATCCTTTCTAGAGACGAGACAGACTTGACTGACTCAAATGAGGCTTCAAAGGATTCTGACTAGACATGACTTAGCTGAGATATACTGGAGACCATAGGATATGACATTGATTACCCCCAAGTGTTAAGAATTGATAGGATATAGATGCTATTGATGATTGGTGTATAGACAGACTTATTGAAAACAAGGAAATGCAAAAACAAACCAAGAGATACATATAAACTAAAGCAAGACTGAAAGCTAGGAAAGACCAAGATTGCAGTGATAGATGGAGCATTTTGAACAAGTGGCACCCGTTTACTAGGTTTTCACCATCTTGGCAGAGATTCTATTTTTGCTACCAAAATGCCTGTTTCCAAGTTTTCACCAAGGCACTTTTTTTCTTTTTTTCATTTTTTCAATTTTTTTGCACTTTTGATATTTTTTAATTTTTTTTTGTGAATCATCAAGGCGCCTATTGCTAGGTTTTCACCAAGATGTTCATTTTTTCAGTACATTTTCCAATTTTAAAGATTTTTTAGGACATTTTACCATAGACTGAATGTCTTAGGCATAGAATTTCTTTAGATGAAGAACGTTGATTGGTTCTTAGAGCTGTTCTCCTTTAGTCATTGAGAGTTGATAGGCACCAGAGCCAAAAGTAGCAGTGATTACAAAGGGACCCAACCAGTTGGGTTCAAACTTCCCCTTGCATTCTTGATGTGATTGATTTTTAGGATTTTCTCTCAAGACTAGATCACCAACCTAAAATTCTCTGTGTCTGACTTTCTTGTTGTAGCCTCTAGACATTCTCTTCTGATATACTCTGAGATGATCATATGCTGCTTGTTTGTGCTCATCTAGTAGTTCTAGTTCTTGCAACCTAGACACTCTGTAGTCATCATTAGTTACGAGACCATGCATTCTGATTCTTAGTGACGGGATTTCCACCTTAATAGGCAGTACCGCTTCAGACCCATAAACTAAAGTGAATGGTGTAGCCCTAATGGGCGTTATGATACTTGTTCTAACATTGGTTCTGATACTAGTTCTGATACTTGTTTTGATACTTGGTATACTTGATAGCATCTTTTTCCATTGCAAACTCCCAAGCAAGATCATATCGTGCAGTCCCAATGTCTAGCAGGGTGGAGAACAAGAGGGATTGGCAAGCTGGTGGAAGAGATGGAAGACAAGAGAATGAAGGAGAATGAAGGGGAGAAATCCTCAAGGGAAAACTCCTCAAGAATACCCAAGCTAGGGAAAATTGTCATGTAAAGCACATTTGGACAAGCAATGAAAGGCCAGCATAGGATAAGTCACAAAATCATAATGCAAGAGTAGGAAATGATGCAGTCCAAAGGAGTAGACATGTTAAGAGGCTTCAAAGCATCGTGTTCTACTATTTTTTTTAATTAGATCAAGACCAAAAGGGAAAATGATAGCGAAAGGCTAGAATGAATGGAGGAAAATAAATATGAAGGCTAAAAAGGAAGGGAATGAAAGCAAGATCATTGGAAGATAGCTCACAAGATAGCCAAATGTTCATGTACAGATCAACATTATCAAGATCAAAGAGAGAAGATGAAATGAATGAAATATGTAGAAGAACTACGCATGATGCCTGATTGCCAAGTTTTCATCATGGTACTTATCCAAGGTGCCACAAGGGAGTGGTTTTCACCATACGATGAATTTATTTCTCTTTACTTTTTCTACCAAGGCGCTTGTTTCCAAGTTTTCACCATGGCACATTTTCAATTTTTTTTTTTTTGGAAGAAGGCAAGCTTTTTAGATAATGCTCCTTGAAAGGATAAACCATGATATGCCAAGGATTCAAAATGATACACTCAAAGATGTTGATAGGAAAAAGAAGATGGAAGAGGAAAATGGAGGATAAGGTTTTATGTAAAGCGAGTGAGGTTGGAAGATAGGAGGAATAGGCAAGTGAGGAAAAATGATAGGAGGTAGAAGGATAATGAATGGAAGGACTGTGAAAGGGTAGGTGGAAAGGAAGGCAACATCAACATCAACACACACCTTGAAGGGTGGCAAGAGGATGGAGGAAATGTGAATGAAGGAATACGTGAAGGAATATGGTGAATGGATAGTAGAGGTTGTGGTTTAGGTGCATGGAATGGAAGAATATTTTTGGAGGGAAATGAAGTGGAAGCCTTTGGAAGCTTGAATGTCAATTTCACTTTTTGCTCAACACCAGACTCTTTCAAGAGAGACTTTGGAATCCATATAGCCATAGGCTTTTTATTTCCTTTTGATGATCTAGAGAGAATATCTTCAATGATGGATTTTGGAACCCATACTTGTCTTGTAGTTTTTTTCTTAGATATCTCTTTTGACTTTATGTTTCCATGTCTATTAGATGAGACATGGTGATCTTATTTTTTTGATGGATTCTTGTATTGCTTCTTTTTCTTGTATTGAACATTCAAGTTACTTCCAAAAGACTTGGGACTTGTGGAAGAAGAAGGAGGATATGACTGGTTTAGATGGGTGGGTGGATGAAAAGGATTCAAGGGTATGCATCTATGTTGATCTTGAGGAAAGATGGGAGATGGAGGGATGTAAGGACCCAAGATGGATGGCGAATTAGGAGAGTTAGGAGGGTAAAGTGAAGGGACATTAGGAACCAAGATGGAAGGAAGATGTGAAGCCCTTTGTAGTGGTGGAAGAGGTCCCAGGATGGAAGTGGAAGATGCAAAAATATAATTAACAAGTTCATCAACATTTATATGACAACCAAGGACATCAGCATCTTTAGAGTGAGCATTATAATTTTCAATAGAATCATGGACATCTTGAATATGAGCACCTTCTTTGATAGGATTGTTCAAAGCTTGCAAAGACTTAGGAAGAGTAGAAAGTGGAAGTGAACATGGAGTGGTAGAATAAGAAGATGGAAGACTTTGATCTTGAAAAGGATCTTTGGATAGCATAAGCGCATAATTTTTCTCTTGATTTTCAATAGGCTTAACATTGGAAGGAACAACACCATTTTTACCAACCTTAATGGAAGTATCATCTTTGGAAAGCGAAAGTGTAGCAAGGTTATTTTGATTGTCAATAAGGTCAACGGTGTAAGTAGTAACTTGATCTTGCTTAGGAGAAGACTTAAGACATGGTGGAATGCATGAAAAAGGGTGTGCATGATCAAAAGAACCCTGCAGTAGATAAGAGACATCATGAAAAGGAGTGGACGACATGGAGGGTTCTTGATCTTGATCTTTCTTTATGTTCTTTTCTTTATCATTTCTAGAGTCCTCTTGACATGGAGCCACTTCTAAGGACAAGGAAGCATGTTGGGATTGTATGGAAGACTTTGGAAGAGATGGTGGAGGACTAGCTGAAGTAGGAATTATAGCATATAAAGGCTTAGGCTCTTTAGGTTTAGCATTATTGAAAGTATTGGTAGCCAAGTGAAGGTTAGGTTGAGTTTCTTCAAGGGGTAGCCCTTGAGGATAACTATAGGGAATCATATGAAAAGTATCAGGACTTTCATTGGATGAAGGATTTGTGTAAGATTTGGAAGACTCAGAAGCTTTAGGAAGTGTATGGTTATTGGAGGAAGTAGGGGTTGGAAGGGAACCATCACAAGACAAAGTTCCAACATTAACATGATCTTGCTTGAGAAGATAATCTTTATTTTCAGTAGGAGAGTCCTTAGGAGAAGGATTCTTATAATATTGATGCTTCAAGCTAGCACGATGCATTTTATAGTCCTCAATAGTAGTAGATGGATCATAATCAAGGTATTGTTCACAAAAATCATCAAATTCTTTTTCAAAATTAGAATCATATGGATCACCATCATGATCTATCCAATGTGACATCCCATTTCTAGTAAGTAGGAACACACGACGAGGAGGACTCTTAGGAACAAAGGTGTCATAGGTATCATTATATTGTCCATCATCATAGTC
Organism: Chamaecyparis obtusa; assembly: GCA_027943335.1. Taxonomy (NCBI): domain Eukaryota; kingdom Viridiplantae; phylum Streptophyta; class Pinopsida; order Cupressales; family Cupressaceae; genus Chamaecyparis; species Chamaecyparis obtusa. The sequence goes on along the minus strand of BSBK01006148.1, from coordinate 432,259 downwards.
ATCATAGTCTCCAAAGATGGATGTGTCACTCTCCATGGAAGAGGTATCATAAGGATTATCACATTACTCAAATTTTGTCCGGGGGCATGGTGACATGTACAAGTCTTTATCAAATGGAAAAGGACATAGAGCTTCCATGGAGAACTCTTTAGGTTCCTTTTCTTTCTCAAGTTTGTTAAGTTTGCTTGCATAGCTTGCATCTGCTTCATCATAGCTGTGACTGGAATTTATTCCTCATGTGTACTAATTCTTTGAGACATGTGTACTGATTCTCAATAGCTACTGCTTTGTTCCTGACATAGTGATTTGTTCAATAGATTTTGGAACTAGGCTAAAAAGCTAAGTATTTGGCATTTCTGAGCATTTTCTGACAACTTTTCAAAATTTCTCAAACAACACTCTGCAGACTCATACGATAGTGGGTATGCTATGAAATGACAGTTGCCAAACTCGTACGATAGTTAAAAAACTCGTACGATAGATGATCTGTTATGAAATGATAGTTGAAAAGCTCGTACGACAGTTGCTAGCAGGATTTGACTTTTGGAATTTGACTAGCAGAAAAACTCGTACGACACTGGGTCCCCTATCATATGATAGATGGGCAGTAATGAAATGACACTTGACAAAAACTCGTATGACTTTCTGACCTCCTGAGACAAATTTTGACTCCAAAAAATATTTTCACTTCAAATTTTTCAAATTTAGGGTTTTCAGATTTGGATTGTTTGCAAATTTCAATGTCCATATTTGAGGATTGTAACAGATTTGTTCATTTTCAGTAACCAGATAGATAAAAAATCATGCAAAATAGCAAGCAAGTGATTTCAAGCATGTCTAAAAATAATGAACAAGGGCAAAAGCAACCTTGCGCATGAACAATCAAGTGAATTATTCATTCTAGTCCTCAGAAGTGCTAATTGTGTATGTTCCAAAAATGTTTTACAATAATGCACATATACCTTAGAAATTAAAAATTTGGCCTCGCTAGGGTTTTTAGTAATGGTTTGACTCTACAACTTTTATGATCCAAAGGGGTGAACTCCAATCCTAGCACACTAGGGTTTTGACACAGTCGGAGAAGTTAATCTTCAGGAGCTGTTAGGGAGATCTGACAACCCAACAATGAACCACACCTGTAGAGATTTCTTCCACAAGGACATTTATATAGCGGTTGTCACTACCACGGTGAAAATGGCTATTACTGCTTGAGGTTCCATCAATGCAGTTTTCCCTGTGAAGGGAGTGTCCACTATGATTAACCCTCTCTCACTAATACATTTGGGGTGAAATTCTGACAGCAATTTGTGACGGCAGGCAAATGTCATGCGGTTTTGGCTTTTTTTTTTCAAATATAGCCTGACACCGTCGCAATTACGACAACAATACATTTGGCAACATCGCCATTGCGACGTTGTCAGGATATAAGGGCAAAAAAAAAAAGGAATGTTGTCATTTGTGTTTTGAACAGTGCCGTAACCCTCCGCGAAATCACATCGGGATATAAGGGCAAAAAAAACAAGAACGTTCTCATTTGTGTTTTCAATAGCGCCGTAACCCTCCATGAAATCACATCGGGATATAAGGGCAAAAAAAATAAGAATGTTGTCATTTGTGTTTTCAACAGCACCGTAACCCTCCGCGAAATCACAGCTACAATTTCTGAGTACGTTGGGTTTATTTTTCTTTTGTCATTATTATGTAATCTGGTATTCAGCTGTTAGAGAGCTAAAATACCCAGAAATGAGGACATATCTGTGTTGAATTTATTGTTAGCAGCTTTGGTTATTTAGAAGTTTAATTTTATTTGTTCATCTTCCAAGCACAAACATTTTGTGGACCGTAACGTCTTCATTATTTTGGGTATGCAGTGAAACAGCCCTAACTTGCAATTGCGACGTTGTTGGGATATAAGGGCCAAAAAAAAAAGGAATGTTGTAATTTGTGTTTTCAACAGCGCTGTAACCCTCTGCGAAATCACATCGGGATATAAGGGCAAAAAAAACAAGAACATTGTCATTTGTGTTTTCAACAGCGCCGAGAGAGATTCCCTCCGTGAAATCACAGCTACAATTTCTGAGTACGTTGGGTTTATTTTTCTTTTGTCATTATTATGTAATCTGGTATTCAGCTGTTAGAGAGCTAAAATACCCAGAAATGAGGACATATCTGTGTTGAATTTAATGTTAGCGGCTTTGGTTATTTAGAAGTTTAATTTTATTTGTTCATCTTTCAAGCACAAACGTTTTGTGGACCGTAACGTCTTCATTGTTTTAGGTATGCAATGAAACAGCCCTAACTTGCGACTACCTTCACGGTACTTGTGTACATTATCATGTTGTCTTTACAGTGACTATCCTCATTCAAGTGGCAATTACACAAGGGACAGTCACTGTGAGATGTCCTCATTTGTGACAAGGATAGTCACACTTAGGACATCTCACAGTGATATTCCCTTGTGTAATTTCCACTTGAATGTATTGCTATTGAACCACATTAATGCTTTTCTTCTTCAACAAATGAGGATAGTCACTCTAAAGACAACATGATAATGTACACAATTACCAAAAAATGATCTTGTTAATTGATGTAACACTTTGTCTTGCTCACTCCCTATCCTTCACTAGGGTCTCTTTAGGCCAATGTTTTGACTTGATAGGGTACTTAACTATCCCTACACTCTTTAGGTATCTCTACCCAAGATCCCACTCCTTCAACTAGTGCACACCAACAAGAAATACAACGAACTCTACTCAATACCAATCCAGCTACTAGGACACTCCTAGTCTTGTCTTCACAAATTGAAACACATTCAACTAGAACTTTACTCCATGGAGAGGCTGGCCACTAGGACCTCTATTGGTTTCAATATTACTCCTTCACCTATACTTTTCATTAGTACTTCAATCCGGTTCATCAAACCATGCCAATTGCACCCAAAAATAGGCTGCTAGCAATTAGGCCTTTGTCAAGCCTTTTTGTTTATATTAAGCCACCTAAAGGGCTTAGGATTCAGATGCCCTTTATTGAGAACTCCAAGATATCTAAGGTCTTCTCCTCCTAGATTTTTTGTACACCAACTCCTACAGCCATGCCTGAAAACAAGTATTTTGACACAACTTGGACAGTCTGACTAAGAGTTTGTTTTCTTAGCAACCAAAGAAACTCACCCAATCTTCTAATTTGACTTGGGGCTTCTTTATATGTGTGTCTACCTCTCCATGAGATTTTAGTTGAAGCAACCAATGCATTCAACTTGTTGTAATCTTCTTGTAATGATTTGTCATCCCTAACTGTGCTCAACTGACTCACCTAGGACATCATTGCAAACATAGAAAATGAGCTTCCCAGGGCCCCTCCTTCCAAACATATAGTACATGGAGTCTCCTCACCCATTCCAAGAGCCCGTACAAAATTGACAATGGAATGATGAGCTAAGACTCCATTTGTTCAACCTGCCTGGTTCAAACCAACGATAGGGTACTTAACAAAAGAATTAACAAACTAGTTGGAATGCTTCAAAACTCAAAAAAAACACAACACAGAATAACAAAACAACTTGTACTAACTTTTCCAATAGACACTGCGAGCTATCTAATCCATTAATCAACTGACAACAAAGAAACAAAAAAACTCAAGAATTCACTAAAACCGTGTTACTCTACAAATCTTCTTAATTCCAAATGTTTTTCCCCCCAACCTTTTGCACAGATCGATGGAGGCCTCTTATAGTTGATCTGATGCCTAATTCAATGGTTTCATATAGTTTCATAACCATCTTACTCGAAAATGCTCCCTTGCACAAATGTTGTCAATGTTGTGAATGACAACATTAACAACTTGTTACAACCTTTGGGATTTTGGTTCAAAACTTATTGTTCAAACACCATAAGACCCTAACCATGACTTAGTTATGCTATTTAGACCTCACATAGGCCACTTCTACACTTCTTTGCCCAATTTGACCCCTAAATGCTTCATTCCCACTTTTGCCACAATATTGGTAACTTGGGTACAAATTGGCACTTGCCTTCACAAAGGTCACACATGAGGACATCTCACAGTGATCGATTGTCCCTTGTGTAATTGCCACTTGAATGTATTGCTATTGAACCACATTAATGCTTTTCTTCTTCAACAAATGAGGACAGTCACTCTAAAGACAACATGATAATGTACACTCACTGTAAGGATAGTCACAAATGAGGACATCCCCTTGTGTAATTGTCGCTCGAATGTATTGCTATTGAACCACATTAATGCTTTTCTTCTTCAACAAATGAGGACAGTCACTCTAAAGACAACATGATAATGTACACTCACTATAAGGACAGTCACAAATGTACACTCACTGTAATTGCGGCTTGAATTACACAAGGGACAGTCATTGTGAGATGTCCTCATTTGTGACAAGGACAGTCACACATGAGGACATCTCACAGTGATTGTCCCTTGTGTAATTGCCACTTGAATGTATTGCTATTGAACCACATTAATGCTTTTCTTCTTCAACAAATGAGGACAGTCACTCTAAAGACAACATGATAATGTACACTCACTATAAGGACAATCAAAAATGAGGACATCTCACAGTGACTGTCCCTTGTGTAATTGCCGCTTGAATTACACAAGGGATAGTCATTGTGAGATGTCCTCATTTGTGACAAGGATAGTCACACATGAGGACATCTCACAGTGATTGTCCCTTGTGTAATTGCCACTTGAATGTATTGCTATTGAACCACATTAATGCTTTTCTTCTTCAACAAATGAGGACAGTCACTCTAAAGACAACATGATAATGTACACTCACTGTAAGGACAGTCACAAATGAGGACATCTCACAGTGACTGTCCCTTGTGTAATTGCCGCTTGAATTACACAAGGGACAGTCATTGTGAGATGTCCTCATTTGTGACAAGGACAGTCACACATGAGGACATCTCACAGTGATTGTCTGTAATGTCCCCTTTTTGGCTAACTTGGAAAACAAGAACAATTACTCCACTTCTCAGACTTACTCTATCAGATACTTACAATTAAACTAAGTAATGGAGGTTACTTAAGATATCAACTGCTATTTCAGATTCAATCACAATATGTGTGCAAGATGATATTGATACCAATATGTTTAATAGCACTGTTGGATATAATGATATGAAATATGCTATGAATATGATGTTTCCTATCACTTATAGTGATAGTATAATGATGCTATGTCTAATATAAACAATATCGATATACAATCAATAAGTATTGCTTGCAGCAATGTATTTGCTGTGTCTGATATGATGATGTAATTATGCAAATGTGTAATATCGCTATGAGTGATATGTTGCTATTTCAGATTCTGAATTATATGCTTGCAACTTCAAATATTGATGCTGTTTCTGACTATCCTTTCTATCTGTGCAATCATGGTGCTGTCTCTGATCTGCAATGATAAACTTGAAACCAAACTGCCAAAGGCAGATGCTCTATTGAGTATATCCAAATATGGATAAGTAAATAAAGTTCCAATGATGCCTTGAGTGACTGACGAGATTGCATTCTTATATTGTCTTTAACAAATGAAGAGATGCTATGAATGAGACGTGTCTTGTTTCTTCCTCCATGTCCCTTTGTTAATCACACCTTTCCATAATCCAACAGTTCACATAATATTATTTCATTATTTTCTGATCATAGATAACTCCCAGATTGACTCAATATCAAATCTTTTTATGAAGGTAATCTTCCCTAATTGGTAGTGCAACCAGTAGTTAACATCCACTGTGTTTGTATTAGTTTGGTCTAACTATCATTAGTATTTAGTCAATCGATATTAACTCTTGCCTTATCCCATATTGTTATGATTATATCCAATCTTTCTACTTTGATATAAGTCGATATCATTTTCTGATAATTGTCCATTTATTGGTTGATTGCTGGTAATGGAGTTTGATCTTCAAATTGACTTCCATTCCTGTTAATACTTAAGGATACATTGTACTTATTATCCATGACTGATGCCTCATTCATCGATAGCTTGTGATATAATCACTGATGCTTTTGTGTTTCTACAAGATGTGGTTTATCTCAGACAATCGATAATCTTTCAATCCTTTAGTCGATATCCTCCTATGTGGTGTCTATTGATATAGATAGTAGAATTCAATCTAGTTTCTGTTATTGTCATGATAACATAGGAAGTGATGGTGCATATTTGCTAGCGGGTCTTCATGTTTGATATTGCTTTATCGGATATGTCATTGTCTAAACTTGTGCAATTAATGATTATTTATAATATATGAATGGTTATCCTTCTTGCTTATCAATACATCTTCTGAAACACATAGCGACCTATCCCTTATTCATATCATGTTGATCTTGACTTCATAGTATTCGGTTCATTAATCATCCTCTCATGGTATCGATGTGTAATGACTAGTGATTGTTGTATCACTTCTTCATTCCTCTTCGTGATAGATAATGCAGATGTTTAACGTAGATGTATATCGATTACAGATATTCGATATTGCTTTAAACGTTATTATTATTATTATTATTATTAATGTTATTGTTATTATTAAATATTATAATTAATGATGTTAGTAATATTAATAATATTATAATAAATATTATTATAGTGATAACATATTGTTTTATATTGAGAGGTTTATTAATATTATTTATATATTAAAATTATTATATCAATAATTGATTTAATATTATTACTTAATATATTATTATAATATAATATATATAATTTATTAATAATTATTTATTATTAATTTATATTATAATTATAATCATAATTATATTACTTATTAATATTTTAATATTATTTAATTAACATATTACTTATTATGCTAACTATATATTATTATTATCTGTTGATAATAATTATATATTATTGTTATATACCGTTAATAATAGATTATTATATATCATCTAATCATTTTATTATTATACTAAGTTCAATATGTCATGGCTCATGACATTGTCCCTTGTGTAATTTCCACTTGAATGTATTGCTATTGAACCACATTAATGCTTTTCTTCTTCAACAAATAAGGACAGTCACTCTAAAGACAACATGATAATGTACACTCACTGTAAGGACAGTCACAAATGAGGACATCTCACAGTGACTGTCCCTTGTGTAATTGCCGCTTGAATTACACAAGGGACAGTCATTGTGAGATGTCCTCATTTGTGACAAGGACAGTCACACATGAGGACATCTCACAGTGATTGTCCCTTGTGTAATTGCCACTTGAATGTATTGCTATTGAACCACATTAATGCTTTTCTTCTTCAACAAATGAGGACAGTCACTCTAAAGACAACATGATAATGTACACTCACTGTAAGGACAGTCACAAATGAGGACATCTCATAGTGACTGTCCCTTGTGTAATTGCCACTTGAATATATTGCTATTCAGCCACATTAATGCTTTTCTTCTTCAACAAATGAGGATAGTCACTCTAAAGACAACATGATAATGTACACTCACTGTAAGTGTACATTATCATGTTGTCTTTACAATGACTGTCCTCCTTCAAGTGGAAATTACACAAGGGACAGTCACTGTAAAGACAACATGATAATGTAGAGAAACATTGTCATTTGTATTTTCAACAGTGCCGAGAGAGATTCCGTCCGTGAAATCACAACTACAATTTCTGAGTACGTTGGGTTTATTTTTCTTTTGTCATTATTATGTAATCTAGTATTCAACTGTTAGAGAGCTAAAATACCCAGAAATGAGGACATATCTATGTTGAATTTATTGTTAGCGGCTTTGGTTATTTAGAAGTTTAATTTTATTTGTTCATCTTTCAAGCACAAATGTTTTGTGGACCGTAACCTCTTCATTATTTCGGGTATGCAATGAAATAGCCCTAACTTGTGACTACCTTCACGGTACTTGTGTACATTATCATGTTGTCTTTACAGTGACTGTCCTCATTCAAGTGGCAATTACACAAGGGACAGTCACTGTGAGATGTCCTCATTTGTGACAAGGACAGTCACACATGAGGACATCTCACAGTGATTGTCCCTTGTGTAATTTCCACTTGAATGTATTGTTATTCAACCACATTTATGGGCCCGTTTGGAGCACGACACACAGTAGCATCTACAGAGAAGAATTTTGGTATGCAATGGTCTTGAAACCTCCTGAGAAATTCTTGGTATGCATTTGTGTGGTGCAAAAGCTTCGTTGAAAGAGAAAAAGAAGAAAAGAATAGAAATGATTTTTTTCTTTTTATGTCATATACTGTAACCAGCTACTTATAACTTGCAAAAATTATTATAACCATTTGAAATTGAAACTTGGTTTAATGTGAAACTGAGAACTGCTTTATTAGAGCTTTCTGTGATTTAGATTCAGACATCAAGAACATTGTTTGCCTAATATTGTGATTAATGCTTATTTATTAATATCTCATACTAACAGACAATTGATAATTGTAGGGAAAACGTCATTGGGGGTCTTTGAGGATCCACTAGAAGCCAAGGAGAAAATGTATTCAAATGCTAAAGATGGTGTAACAGTCCTTACAGCTGTTGAACCTTGCTGTGTAGATCATCTCTGATTCTCCAAGTTCAATAGTACTGTGGTATTCCTTTGGATACTTCTAATGGTAAATTTCAGACATCAAGTTCTTTTCGTATGAAACTACTACATTTGTAATCTGTATTTTTAAACTTTTAGTTTATAAATGTTCATCAGCTTTAGTTCGTATGCTCCCATTTCAAGTATGATTAATGAAGTTACCTTTATCACAGGATGAAAGTGAGCAGTTAGCATACTGGTACGGAGCTGGCAGCATTGATACGGTGACTAGGACATCATTTAATGGTGGTATTGTGTTTTCCCATGTTTAGGGCATCGGCCTTTAGAAGCATTGCCTTCATCTTTCTTAAGTCTGAGTTTTAAGTTTGTTTATCTCTCTCGGTGCTATTGAAAATACAAATGACAACGTTCTTGTTTGTTTTGCCCTTATATCCCGATGTGATTTCGCGGAGGGTTACGGCGCTGTTGAAAACACAAATGAAAACACAAATCCCTTGTGTAATTGCCACTTGAAGGAGGACAGTCACTGTAAAGACAACATGATAATGTACACTTACAGTGAGTGTACATTATCATGTTGTCTTTAGAGTGACTATCCTCATTTGTTGAAGAAGAAAAGCATTAATGTGGTTGAATAGCAATACATTCAAGTGGCAATCACACAAGGGACAGTCACTGTGAGATGTCCTCATTTGTGATTGTCCTTACAGTGAGTGTACATTATCATGTTGTCTTTAGAGTGACTGCCCTCATTTGTTGAAGAAGAAAAGCATTAATGTGGTTCAATAGCAATACATTCAAGTGGCAATTACACAAGGGACAATCGATCACTGTGAGATGTCCTCATGTGTGACTATCCTTGTCACAAATGAGGACATCTCACAATGACTGTCCCTTCTGTAATTGCCACTTGAATGAGGACAGTCACTGTAAAGACAACATGATAATGTACACATACAATGAGTGTACATTATCATGTTGTCTTTACAGTGGCTGCCCTCATGTTGTATATTCTTCTCTGTAGATGCTACTATGTGCTAGGGAACTTCTTAGAACTGTTGGTATATTCTTACAACTTGTTACACCTGGGATATTCTTCTCTATAGATGCTATTGTGTGCTGTGGTCCAAACAGGCCCATAAATGTGGTTGAATAGCAATACATTCAAGTGGCAATTACACAAGGGACAGTCACTGTGAGATGTCCTCATGTGTGACTGTCCTTGTCACAAATGAGGACATCTCACAGTGACTGTCCCTTGTGTAATTGCCACTTGAAGGAAAAAAGCATTAATGTGGTTCAATAGCAATGTATTCAAGTGGCAATTACACAAGGGATAATCACTCTGAGATTTCCTCATTTGTGACTATCCTTACAGTGAGTGTACATTATCATGTTGTCTTTACAGTGACTGTCCTCATCTGTTGAAGGAAAAAAGCATTAATGTGGTTCAATAGTGATGCAGAGTAGTCAGCAAGAAACTTGGATCTATGTCCCAACCCACTTCAAGACACCAAAATGACTCAAACAATCAATTAGGCTCTGATTTCTATAGGTTAATGTCTAAACTCTGCAAAGTAATGAATTTGAAGGTTTCAAGGATCACACAACAACTTATGGACTCAATCCCATTCAATAACAAATTTCCTTTTAGGGACAAGTTCCCTGATTTTCTATCAAAAGAGACTTTTAAGGTTCTAGATCTTATTTCCTGCAGCAAAACTTAGAAACCCCTTAGATATCATCTAAATAACAAGAATCATGCATTGGTTGTGATCTAAACAACCCAAGACATCAAAATAACAAACTGACCTAGTGACCCTAGTAGGTCTCCCAAACCTGCTCTGCAGCCATAAATCTGCAACTTGCCAAAGGACTCTAAGAAGTTATAAGTTTTTTGAGTACCCTTTTTGGATTTCTAACAGACCACCAACTCCTAGACCCTGACTCCACTCTAGCATATCAATGTCTTCATTGAGTCCGCAGACCTAATGCATGCTTTTAGGTGTGGGTTCCAAAACAAAGCATTAAAAATGGGTGTATGAAACCAAGATCAAAGTTTTGGAGTGTTCTCCTAATCCAGATAAACAAGAATGCACAAGTTTTCAAGTCCTCAATACGATGCAAGCTTCTGATTTTATTCTGATTACCATCTTCCTAGCCAAAAACATGGTAGTTTTTGATGTAGGGCTCGCTCTCAACAAATGCAGATGCAACCCCCTGCCTCAGGGCTTTTAGAATATACAAATATACATCCTTAACTCTCATTCCACCAAGGAAGAAGGAATTCCAATGGTTGAAATGTGAGTTAAGGTCTTTACATCAGTCAAACCCTGAAAATGAGGGTTTGTAAACAATGCACAGAAAATTTGAAATAACTTAGATATAAAACAAAGAGAATCAATCAAACCAACTTCCAAAGCATTAGATGTCACTATTACAACTTCCAGGCAAATTTTATCATCCAACCACCATCCGTACAGCCGTACAGAGTTCATTTTTCACCAGAAATGCACTAAAACAGGGTTATTTTTATTTTTTATAAAAGCAAAATGATTACAATACTGGTTCTCTGTCTGTCTTCGACCATTTGAAGCCTAAAATAGGCTCTCCAAACATTGGTTCAACCATCTAGGTGGTTAGAACAGTTTATCCAACAAATGTCAACTTTGCTAAGCAACTTTTAAAGTTGCATTACAACTTTGCAAACAACTTTGCCGAGAAGGTTAAAAATGTGTTGTGAAACTTTAGGAACCTTATTAAAGTTATTTTGGACCTTCAAACTTCTTAACAACATCTAAAAGACACCTAATAAACACTTACTATGCTCATTTCATCCAAGGACTCAAAAGATGCCCAAGGTTTATAAGTCACCAAGGGGTCTTGTGTCCAACAAGTGGATGTTTATAAGGAGATAAAATCAATCCTTAATATTTATTACAAACCAAGAAAACATCTAAAACTCCTATTCTAATTTATTGTCATTCAAAAAGACTCTGATTTGTCATTCAAAAAGACTCTGATTTGTCAATCAAAAGGACCTTTCACCAGTCAATCCTTCAAAGCTCCAAGGTGAAAATCTTATGTTCCAATTGATAGGATTTGAGTCCTTGGCTTCATGGCAACTTCCTTCAATCATGGTGTCTTTGGCTTGCATTAGGGATGCCCCTGCATCAAATAGCAATGCATTCAAGTGGCAATTACACAAGGGATAGTACATGCCCATTAAAGTTGGTGTTTTGTTATCCAGCATGACAATGGAGACAACAGACTCTGTGTCAATTTTACTGATCAAATTTCCCTCCGCCAGGCAAAGAAACAATCTGGGTATGATAAGGTGAAATTTTGTAGTCCTTTTGGGTATGATAACAGTTCCAGTTTCCAATAAGATGGTTCATTTTTATAATCTAGCTTCAATTTCTCTTGTGAAAATCTTTTTTTCATTTTATGGGTGGTAAAATATAATTATTATGCTAGAGGTGTGTACTTATGGATGATAATGAAACAAAATGATAAGATTTAAGACTCTTGTTTTTTTTTTAAATAGCAATTTAAGTTTCCTTCTATTATAAATTACTGTTTTTCTATTTTTTAATGTATCTTTCCAGATCTTTTATATCAATTTTATTTATGAAATATAAATATATTAATAATGTTTTAGTGTTTTTAGGATTAGTTTATATCAATTCTATGTATCATCATTCGTCATTCAATTGTCAGTATTATTAATTTAGACTGTGCAATTGTAGAACTACTCGAATATGGGTTGGATGGATACTCAAGTAGGGGAACCCTCCTCAAATATCTCAAGCAGTGAACTTGGAAAAATGTGTCCTGAAGGAACCCTTTCCATCAGAGAGATAAAAGTACAAACAAGTAAAAGAAGCAGGCTCTGCAAATATGTTTTTGAGAAGAAAAATGATAGATTATTCGAGTATGGTTCATGAGGTATATCTAAAAAGACATTTTTTTTCTTATTATAATAAAAGAGGAAGTTGTGAATGTCAAAGTTGAGTGAAACAAAAATTATTTTCATCAAATTTTGTTAGGCTTGCTTTTGGGAATAGTTTCTTACAATATTGCTATTAAGATTTTTATTGTGTAGTTTTTAGATTAGGTTTATAAAATTATATTTCATGAGTAGTGATTCATATTAATCAATTAACGATACTTTTGGAAGGTATTTTCAATGTGTCAAATTTTGATATTTTTACAAGAATTAGATTGTGCAATTTTTTTAATTAAAGTCATTGACTCATATTTCATAAATAATAGTTCTCATGAATCCATCTCTTATAAGATTGAATAGTCTATTTAGGAAGTATTTCTGATAGTATGTCAAATTATGATATTACTATTACCATTAGATTGCATGGCTTTGAAGTCAACCTCATTGACCCATATTCTTCTCTGTAGATGCTACTATGTGCCGCGGTCCAAACAGGCCCATAAATGTGGTTGAATAGCAATACATTCAAGTGGCAATTACACAAGGGACAGTCACTGTGAGATGTCCTCATGTGTGACTGTCCTTGTCACAAATGAGGACATCTCACAGTGACTGTCCCTTGTGTAATTTCCACTTGAATGAGGACAGTCACTGTAAAGACAACATGATAATGTACACATACAATGAGTGTACATTATCATGTTGTCTTTATAGTGGCTGCCCTCATGTTGTATATTCTTCTCTGTAGATGCTACTATGTGCTAGGGAACTTCTTAGAACTGTTGGTATATTCTTACAACTTGTTACACCTGGGATATTCTTCTCTGTAGATGCTACTGTGTGCTGTGGTCCAAATGGGCCCATAAATGTGGTTGAATAGCAATACATTCAAGTGGCAATTACACAAGGGACAGTCACTGTGAGATGTCCTCATGTGTGACTATCCTTGTCACAAATGAGGACATCTCACAGTGACTGTCCCTTGTGTAATTGCCACTTGAATGAGGACAGTCACTGTAAAGACAACATGATAATGTACACAAGTACCGTGAAGGTAGTTGCAAGTTAGGGCTGTTTCATTGCATACCCAAAACAATGAAGATGTTATGGTCCACAAAATGTTTGTGCTTGAAAGATGAACAAATAAAATTTAACTTCTTCATAACCAAAGCCGCTAACAATAAATTCAACACAGATATGTCCTCATTTCTGGGTATTTTAGCTCAGTAACAGCTGAATACCAGATTACATAATAATGACAAAAGAAAAATAAACCCAACGTACTCAGAAATTGTAGCTATGATTTCACAGAGGGAATCTCTCTCAGCACTGTTGAAAATACAAATGACAACGTTTCTCTACATTATCATGTTGCCTTTACAGTGACTATCCCTTGTGTAATTGCCACTTGAAGGAGGACAGTCACTGTAAAGACAACATGATAATGTACACTTACAGCCCGTGTACATTATCATGTTGTCTTTAGAGTGACTATCCTCATTTGTTGAAGAAGAAAAGCATTAATGTGGCTGAATAGCAATACATTCAAGTGGCAATTACACAAGGGACAGTCACTGTGAGATGTCCTCATTTGTGACTATCCTTACAGTGAGTGTACATTATCATGTTGTCTTTATAGTGACTGTCCTCATTTGTTGAAGGAAAAAAGCATTAATGTGGTTCATTAGCAATGTATTCAAGCGGCAATTACACAAGGGATAGTCACTCTGAGATTTCCTCATTTGTGACTATCCTTACAGTGAGTGTACATTATCATGTTGTCTTTACAGTGACTGTCCTCATTTGTTGAAGGAAAAAAGCATTAATGTGGTTCAATAGCAATGTATTCAAGTGGCAATTACACAAGGGATAATCACTCTAAGATTTCCTCATTTGTGACTATCCTTACAGTGAGTGTACATTATCATGTTGTCTTTACAGTGACTGTCCTCATTTGTTGAAGGAAAAAAGCATTAATGTGGTTCAATAGCAATGCATTCAAGTGGCAATTACACAAGGGACAGTACATGCCCATTAAAGTTGGTGTTTTGTTATCCAGCATGACAATGGAGACAGCATACTCTGTGTCAATTTTACTGATCAAATTTCCCTCCGCCAGGCAAAGCAACAATCTGGGTATGATAAGGTAAAGTTTTTGCAACAATTTCTTGCTACTGCTAAGGTTACCATTGTTTATGGTTTCTATTATATAGTTCTATCTATATTGCTATATGGCCTTTTGTTTAGGATTAAGTAGACGAGGGAAAATATTTCTTTTGTGGATTGTAAACAAAACATTGAATTATTTCAGAGAACAGATCTAAATCTATACGATGCTACGATGGAGCACATGACCATGTACTTGTGAATATTAGGATCCATGTTAATCAAATGACTGCTTTATGTAAATTACTTTTGAGTAAGTAAAAGGCAATACAATTTTTTGAAGTGTGCAAGGATTTTTATGATATACAGGTGTACAAAGAAATGAATCTATGTTGTTTTGTATCAATATCAAACATCTCTGATATATTTTCATGTTTTTATAATCTATTTTGCAGATGGAAAGTTGAAATGCCAGCTATCCTAGAGCAGTCAATAAGAATATTGTCTGATGCTGGTCTTGGTATGGCCATGTTCAGTCTGGGTATGTTTTGATTCTTCTCTATCTCTCTGATTGAGGAGTACTCAATATATGCATGTGCTTTTTTCTTCTTTGATGGTTGTGAAGCTCTGTTTGTTCTAAATACCACCGTATTGCAATTGTATTAGTTTCATTATTTTCTCTAAAGTCACTGTATTTTTTCTTATTATAATAAAAGAGGAAGTTGTGAATGTCAAAGTTGAGTGAAAAAAAATTATTTTCATCAAATTTTGCTTCTGATGCCTCAAAATCTAAGCAGCGCCTACGCATGCCTCGTTGTGGTTGATTATCATTCTGTACATGAATTATAATGAGTAATCAGTTTTGGGCCTTGGAATCTTGTATGTAACATGCACAGGCATTTCATGGCTAAATGAATCTATTTTAAAAGCATCAACTTTTCTTACATGATGCTGGATACATAAGTAGAACAAGTGTATATCAAATTGGAAGCAATCAGAACTCCACAATGACATATTATTTAGAGTACTCTTCAGTTTAAGTAATAATGCATATATTGACACTGTAAAGACAACATGATAATGTACACTCACTGTAAAGACAAAATGATAATGTACACTCACTGTAAGGACAGTCACAAATGAGGACATCTCACAGTGACTGTCCCTAGTGTAATTGCCACTTGAATGTTTTGCTATTCAGCCACATTAATGCTTTTCTTCTTCAACAAATGAGGATAGTCACTGTAAAGACAACATGATAATGTACACTCACTGTGAGTGTACATTATCATGTTGTCTTTAGAGTGACTATCCTCATTTGTTGAAGAATAAAAGCATTAATGTGGCTGAATAGCAATACATTCAAGTGGCAATTACACAAGGGACAGTCACTATGAGATGTCCTCATTTGTGACTATCCTTACAGTGAGTGTACATTATCATGTTGTCTTTACAGTGACTGTCCTCATTTGTTGAAAGAAAAAAGCATTAATGTGGTTCATTAGCAATGTATTAAATAATTTTTTTTTTATCCACCCACGGGCGTCGCAATTGCGACGGGCTCCCATCGTAATGCGATGTAGGTGCCTGTCGCAATTGCTTGGGAGGCCCGTCACCATTGCGACGGCCCTCCAAAGCCATGCAACGGGGGGGTGATGCCCATGCCGCTAACAAATCTTAGTGACATTGCGACGGGAGGGCGTCGCAATTGCGACGGCTACCCATAGACGTCGCAATTTGCGACTAAAAAATAGCGACGTCTATGGGTGTGGCTATTGCGACACATAGCCGTCGCAATTGCGACACATATCCGTCACAAAATGCCCCCAAATGTATTAGTGTCTAAGGGTGACTCACAATAGTATACCACAAGGGGACTTGCCTCCAGATCTAAGGGTTTGATGCCTTTTCACTCTTAACCCAGACAAAGCAAGTAATTAAATCTGACATGCTAAGATGAAGATTATCTCACCAAGGTCTATGATATCAACCCCACATGATCTATCAACCCCTCCGAAGAGAGGATGTATCAATCAATAAGGGAAGACGCACAGACCCAGTAGAATGTGAGACGCACTAAGTATCCTCCCTACCTAGAAGGATTCTATTGTCAAGAAGGTTTTCACTGGGAATCCAATCTCTCAAGAACCACAAATAGTGTTCATAGGGCCTAATTACTATGTTTTCACAGATATATTTCTAAAAGGAAATCTACTGAAAGTACTCAAAAGAAGAAAGAGGAACACTTAACGCTTAAAGTGAATATGAGGTGAGTCCACAAGGTGGAACAATTAACCCCTCACACAAGCTAAAAATGAGTCCACAACTTAGAAAACAAGTGAGTTCTAAAAAGCACAAAAGGGTTGCCTGGTGGAACAATTAACGCTTCTCTCCTGTAGACCCCTCCCCTTTATGGCATTGAGATTGCAACCACGGGGTGGAATGAGGGGCCAGAGGATTTAGCTAGTCCAATAACCCAAGATAGCAATCTAGATCAATCACAAGTATCTAAGACTACTTATCAATACTTAAGGTGTTACAATCTAGTATTCAATTATGCAAATTTGAAGAAAAGCATGCAAAGAAAACACTCAAGCCAAACACATGAGAGATTTGTTTTAGGATCCAAATTGAAATGTTATTAGATTAAGGGGAATAACTGGAATCCTCGCAATGTGCTTAGTATATTTTTACCTATTTTTAGCAATTCTTGCACTTTTTCCAATCAAAACCAGCAGGAGTTAATCAAAAATAGAGAATTCCAATTGTTAAGATTAGCCGTTAATCAAAATTTGAAAACCAAATATGACAAACTGCCCTAAAAAATGAAACAAAAGTTGAAATCTGATGCCAAAACTCATACGACAGTGGCTCTATTACCAGACGACAGTGAGAAACTCGTACAATGGTGGGTATGCTCCCAGACGATAGTCCAGAAACTCATACGACACTGGGTGTATGATGAAATGATAGTTGAATTTCCAGATGATAGTGTGTATAGTCTGGCATGATTCTTGATCCAATATATTATCGTACGACAGTGGGTCCAGTGTGAAATGACTTTTGGTAGAAACTCATACGAAGATTGTACAGACATAAATTAAAAATCATAATTTTGCATAGAAACTGAGGAGAAAAAGATAGAAATTGATAGAATTGAATTGGAAACCCATTTCAGGGCCCCACGGTGGGCGCCAGAAATGTGTGTGTGAAAATTGTACCTAATCTGTAGATACAACACTTCAGTAAAACATTAGAGGTTAGCAAAAATTGAAATCATGCAATAATTGAAACTAAACTAACCAAGCAATTTATTGCCTTCTAATAGGTGCGAGTATGATGTTCTTAGATTGTTATCGAGATCAATGACCTTGACGACACCTAAATGAAGGATTTGAATGCAAAAATGATATGAAATTTGAATGCAATTAATCTATTTTTTATTTATTTTAGATGCAATAAGAATGATAAAAACTTGATATGAAATCTATGATATGTAAAAAACTGATATGCTATGAATTGATCTAACAATGATATGATATGAAAACTAAATGAATGTAAAAACCAAATTGATCTCACAATAGCCTTGATTCACAATAAGCTTTGATTCTCCAGATAGCAATTCCTCTGCGTGATTATGCAAAATTATGAGATGATTTGAGATGAGCTGAAGCCTTAATTTATAGAAATCCAGGGCTTTAGAGGTGCATGGATAAAAGCCATAAATCACTCAAATAACTCAGCTTGATTTTTGAGTTATTTTTAAATAAAGATAATTTAATTCATAAAAACATGCAAATCATGCAAAAATAGCTTTTTAACTCAAATTAGAAGTTTAGATCAACTTTAAAACTCAAAAATGATGTTGAGTTCCAAAAAGTCAATAACTTGCATTGATTTTCTGATTTGGAGTTTAACTGCTCTTTGATTGTGCACATGGATAATTATGAATTAATAAATAAATAAAGTGATTTATTCTCAACTTAACTAATTTTTGAAAAATAAAACAATTGATTTATGGGTTAATCAATCATTTAATCAAACTTTTATTCAAAATTACAATATTAAAAATTGACAAAAATGATTTAATTAATTAAATAAAATATTTAATCAATTATTTGTAAGATTGTGGATTTATTGTCAAAATTAAATATCATAATTAGGAATAATTGAATTAAATTCAATTAAATAATTAAGTGGCCAAATTAAATCTAATTAATTAAATATTGAGAATATTCAATTAATCAAACTTTAGGATAAATAAGATTTATCGCCAAATAATCATTAAATTAAAGATAATTATGATGATTGGAATATTACTATGAATATTCCCCGATGCAGAATTTAGGATAATCAATTAGGATTTGATGATGTTTAGATGTGCCTTTGGTTAGGACTTTGATGTCGATTTCGTTCGATATGTCAATATAGGAGGTTAATGAACTTATAGCCCATTTTTGGGGTATTACAATGAAAAGATAACTGATGCAAATTTAGGACTATCTCTAGAATCAGGGTTAGATTTCCCCAATATGAAGCTTAGCCCTCCGAGACCAGGGTTAGATTGCCCAGATAACGGTCCAAAACAGATTTCAAGAGCCCATCTTCAGAATGAAGCTTGAATTTTTAGAATTAGGGTTAGATTGCCCCAATACCTAATAGATTTCGAGAACCTTCTCTAGAATGAAGCTTAATCCTCGAGGATCTCAGTTAGATTGCTAATATACCTAAAAGATAGATGACAAGATGACAAGATGCGAGGCCCAAAGATGCCCGTAGTGAAGAGATACCCCAAGAAATGAGGACTTTTGATTCAGATTAGACTGATTTGAGAATTGATTCGACAAGATTCAATGATGTAATCATCCTGCCCCCTCGAGAGCAAAATCGAAAGATGACACATCAAAAAGATGATTGACGGTAAAAGGTTGCAGATAGAGATAAGATCAGAGATCCAGAGAAACTCAAAATAGATTATAGAAGGATTGAGAAGTTGCAGAAGCGATATGGAGCAATTTGGAGGTCTCGTTGACCAAGTTTGACCATAGTTGACCATATTTGACTAGAGTTGACTTTTGGTGAAAACTTTGAAGATCTTGAGAAAATGATGATGAGACAAGATTCTAGTAAGAAAATGCCACCAAAAGGCTGACTGCACAAGCATCCGGTCCCGATGGTCCCAAAAATTTAAAACATAATTTCAAGCTATCTAGGAGTGTCAGATTTCAATTTTGATCTTGAAAATGGATTCAGAATGGTCGATTTAGCCAAAGGTGAATTTTTTGTGCAAAATGAAGCACTTTTGAAAATTAGGTCAAAAGCTATAAAGGCTCAGAGGGGTCATTTTCAAATCATTATTCACTTTTGTCTTCTAGCGATTTGCATGCTCTAAGAGAGAGATGGAGGGCATTCCAGTGCATAAACATCATTTTGAGTGCTCCCGATGACATGACCGGCCACCAAAGTATGACGCGCCTGTAAGTAGTCAATAAACCATCCTGCATTTCAAATTTTAATGCTTTCATAGAGTATTTAGGTTAGATTTAGCATGTTTTAAGCCTTGTTCTTCAATCTTCGCGTGAGGAAACAATTTCCTCGCTCTGATCTCAGTCACCTCTCGCATGAGGAAATGGTTTTCTTGCATAGGTCAGGGCTTCCTCACCTGGTTCTCCTCTGCGAGCTCATGTGAATTTCCTGGCAATGTGGTGTGAGGATTCATCCTTGGTAATGAACCTTCACACGAGATAAGATCCTGTCTCGTGTGAAATGTTGCTACAATTTTGCAAAGTCTTCACCCAGGTTGTCATAAAATCAGCCAATTAGAATGTCCCAGATTCGATCCCATGTCGTGTACCCTTACTTGCTATTATTGCTTTGAAATCATCATGTTGAGATATTGATCCAATGCCATCGCTTGCTTTGCAGGTTGACTTCCCAGATGTCACATTCCGGTCCCACCATCCCATCATCAACACATTAGTATAGAGGTTGACCGATGCTGAGAGTGCCCACATCAATGGGCTAGGATTGACATACTTGTGTGATATACCTGACATTCAGGTAAATCATGGTCTTCTAGGAGCATTGGTCGAGTGTTTCCATTTAGAGATGAACACATTCCACTTGCTGATGGGGGAGATGATAGTCACTCCTGAGGATACTTACAGGATACTGAGGATACCTTTCCATGATGCTCAGGTTGAGTAGGAGATTCAGCTGAGAGTGGGCACATTGGCACTGAGGATGATCTTTTAGGATGAGCTGGTGATGGGCCGAGCCATCTCATGGGAGGACCTAGTCAGAAAATATGGAGCTAGGCACAAATTGGTGGTCATCTTAGCTATATTCTTGAGCTGTGACTTGGTTTCAGATCAAGGACATGATGGATTGGAGTGCGATTGGGGTCGTATGTTACAGAGGATGCTGGATAGACTAGCTACCAAATTTGGATGGGGTGAGTGCATGCTCGCTCAGATGTACCATGAGATGCACAAGATCATGTATCGAGGTGCTAGGACTATGGCCGTGGGAGTATTTGTATTGAAGGTATGGGCCTGGGAGCATCTCCTAGTATGCAGGCTGATATTTGATGATACACAGCAACCCTTGGAGCCATACATATATAGGTATGCAGGACCTATGACCTAGTCCGCACTGGGTAAGACCAAGTAGTGGCGTGGGCAGCTCGACAACATGGCAACAGTTGTATGGAGGCCTTGGGTAGCCACAGAGCCATGGGATGACGCATGACGGGAACTTTCACACATGTTTGTCTTACGTCCACTGATTGGGTGCACCATTTCTATTATTGAGTGATTCTTGCTTACACAAGTCATGAGGTAGTTTGGGAGACAACAAGAATATCCTAGGAGTACTGTACATATGCTGAATTCATCAATGAGATGAAGAAGGGCTGGCAGTAGAGACTAGATTAGGGATGCTACATGATCGAGGCATGAGTACCCCTAGCTCGGTGGGACTACATGGTGGATGTCACTAATGTAGGGATGATGCCTGCATATAGAGATCACTTCTTGGTGCACCCCTTCTTGAGATTCATAGACCCTGTCAGTATGGGGTAGAGGGCACAATAGTAGCCTGCACAACAACAACATGATCAGTAGGGACAGTAGCAGCAGCAGGTTCTTGCATAGGAGAAGATACCGGTATAGCAGCAAGTTGCTCAACAATAGAGAGTAGCACAATAATAGCCTACTCAGTAGCAACAATAGAGGGTCCTAAGACCAAGGAGTGGGCAGACTCCCATCCCTCTAAGGATGATGGGTTCAGACATAGGTGCTGGTAGTAGTGGGACCTAGTAGAGGTCCACGAGATAGAGGACATGTGATACATCCCAGTAGTCACCTCCCGATACGGGGGCACATGGTGATGACATAGATATGTAGGATGCACCTATTGGAGGACATGTACCACAATTATAGGAGTCTCTCATGAAGAGCTAAGAGAGGATACAATAGATATAGCGTGAGAGGGATGACTTCCACATGCAGGTCATCGTACAGGAGACTCGGGTATCTAAGTGAGATTGGGAGAGCAGAGGGCTCTAGGAGGCACTAGCAAGAGCATAGTAGGAGGCTAGATATGAGGCTACATAGTCATCTTATTATTATGTAGTGTATGTCAGCTAGTACCAGATCTATCAGAGTAGGTGCCTCCATTCTCTAAGTATGTCAGGGCTCAAGCTGTTCCACAGGGTCCACCTCCTCAGGCACTACTATAGGCACCACCATAGAGACTGATGCCTCCACTGCAGAGACTGATGCCACCACCATAGGCTCCTCTACCTCCACCTCCTCTAGGTGGTAGTGAATCATGATGTATATTATAGCCCATTTTTGATACTATGCTCGAGTAGCACCATTTTGTACATTGTTGTGATCGATCGAGATATATATATATATATATATATATATATATATATATATATATATATATATATATATATATATATATATATATATATATATATATATATATATATATATATATATATATATGAGATTGCCTTTTTGGCATCATTGTACTTGTGTATATATTGCTTGAGATATTGATGTTTATGAGTTGTTTCCTATATGTTTAGATGTATGGATTAGATATGAGATGTACATGATGTCTTTATGAATATGCACATGTTTTTACTTATATATATACAATGTGAAGTGAAATGATAGATGGTAGATAAATGAATGCAATTTATGATTTGATTTATGCTTATAGTGGATGCACATGTTAATGAGTATGTAGATGTAGAATGTATGCATATGGATTTTATGGATGAAAATGGAAATGTAATGTATATGCAATGTATGTGGTACTAATCATCTCATGCAGGATTTTGCAATATACAACAGGTACTAACCAAAAGAATGTTTCAAAGATCGAAAGCAAGGACCAGACACTTGTGTAGCCAAGACAAACCTGGGATAAAAGATGAGAACCTTTGATGAATAGATCTAGAAGAAGACAATCAAGAGAGAACCAAAACACTATCTCAATGCAAGCCTAAAATGAAAAAAGCAAGCCTAAGCTAGATGCAACCCTAGGACTTGGTTGTTGGACCCATTTTATTATCATCATAGAGTTTTTAGCAATGGACATTAGCAAGATGCCATACAACTCTCACTAACATTGCAATCATGAGAATATGAATATGACATTAGTCTTAGATTTGTTAGAATGAGGTGTAAGCATTAAGGCACAAGAAGCCAGAATGACCTGAACACCTATTCCTTTTGATTTAGAAAGTTAACATAAGCATCAAAGCATAGTTTCTAGAATGACCTGAATGTTGTTCTCATATAAACATGCCAAACACATGAGAGTTCCTTCCTTTGCTTAAAAATGCTCACAGTGACCCTTATGTTCACTTCACAAGATGAGCATTTGCAATTTAACTTGTAGCAAAAAGAAGTCACTCAAACAAACAAGGAGAAGAACCAACCTCACCAAATTTTCCATATAAAAGGGGTCAAGGTACACATGGCCATCCAATTCATGATGGAGGCTCTTATAGATGGACACCCCTCTTATGTGAATCCTTTGGATCATTGGAACTAAACCAACAAATAGAAAGCAAAGGAATGACCATGCCCCCAATCTTCACTTCTCTTGGTCAAAAAAGACATCTTAGAGCTTGCTTGAGGAGGAATATTAAAGCAAAATAGACAAACACACAAAGGAAAATCTCAGCACTCTTCAGAGAGCTACAAAGTCAGTTGCAGTTTTAGTTAAAGCGGATTGAAGTCGAATCGAAAGTATACAACATTCGAAGTCTTAATAGGACAGAGACAGTAGGCAGACACAGTGAGGATCATTGGTGATCGTCGCAAGAGATGAAGTCTAAAGGAGATATCAGAGCACTAAACAAGTATCAGAAGGCAGACGCAGTGAGAACCATTGGTGATCGATACAAGGAAGATTATCTGAAAATGATAGGACAATGCCCCTGAGACCGAGAAGGTGCCCCCAGGTGTGACCAGTTTCAATCCATGAAGAGTCAAACATAATATCGAAGAAAACTGAAAGCAAGTGCATGAGCTAGCAAACTAAATTAGGAAACGAACTAAAGTGGGAAACAAATGAAAGCAGGAAAGGGAGAAAGAAAACTAAAGTAGGAAAGCAAGAGCCAAGTGGTGCTGCAAATAGGTATAGCATTAGGGAACAAGAGGCACTTGTTTACCAAGTTTTCACCATCTTGGAAGATATTCTATTTTTTCTACCATGACGCCTGTTTGCTAGGTTTTCATCAATGTCACCTTTTTTCTTTTTCAAATTTTTTGTACTTTTCTCTTTTTTGATTTTTTTTTTTTGTATTTTTTGAATTTTTGATTTTTTTTGAGTATTATCAAGGTGCCGGTTTACTAGGTTTTCACTATGATAATACATACATCAAAGCACCTATTTACCAGGTTTTCACTAAGATGATCATTTTATTCAGGACATTTTGCAATTTTTAGGATTTTTCGACAATATACCATTTTTGTGGATTTTTTCAGGATTAATAAGTATGTACATGAGCACACAGAGAATGTCTTAGCTGTAGAATATTTTTAGGTGCAGAGTGTTGATTGGCTCTTTGAGCTGTTCTCCTTCAGTAGTAGATAGTTGACAAGCACCAAACCCAAATGCTGCAGTGATAATGTATGGACCAAGCTAGTTTGGTTCAAACTTTCCTTTCAGTATCCACTGCTGTTGATTCTTGGGGTTTTCTCTCAGGATGAGATCACCCACTTGGAATTCCCTTGGTCTAAATTTCTTATTGTAGCTCTTAGACATTCTTTTCTGGTATGCTCTTAGATGATTGAACGCCACTTGCCAATGTTCATCCAGTAACTCTAGAGCTCTTGTAGCCGAGATATTCTAATATCTTCATCAGTAATGAGGTTCCTCAGAGAGATTCACAATGTTGGAATCTTGACCTCAATAGGCAACACAACATTCATGCCATAGACTAAGGCAAAGGGCATAGCCCCTATTGGAGTTTGAATGCTTGTTTTGTAGGCCCATAAAGCTGGATTAATCTAGAGGTGCCAATCTCTACCAGATTTGTGAACTGTTCTATGCAGGATCTTGAGAATTGTCTTGTTGGAAGCTTTCACCTGTCCATTACCCTGGGGATAATAGATCAAGGACCAATGCTGAATGATTCTAAATTTAATGCATAACTCCTTTAGCTCTTTGTTCTTGAACTACCCCCCATTGTCAGTGATTATTAAGGAGGGTACACCATATCTACAAATGATGTAATTCAGTATGAACCTTGCTACAGACTTGCCATTAGCTATAGTTAGAGGCACTACCTCGACCCATTTGGTAAAATAATCTATAGCTGTGATAATGAACTTGTGTCCTCTTTAAGAAGATAGATGTATCTAACCCACCAAGTCAAAGGTCCATTGTTGAAATGACCAGAAACTAATGAATGGAATGAGCTCCTTGACAGGAGCTTGGATCATATTTTGGTGTAATTGGCACTACTTACAAGACTTGGCATACTGTATAGCTTCTTTTTCCATTTCTGTGTAGTAGTAACCAGCTCTAATAAGTTTACGAGATAATGTTAGACCACTTGAATGAGAACCATAGATTCCTTCATGCACCTCAGCTAATGCACATTTGGACTCGTTTGGCTCTAGACACCTAAGGAGGGTACCATCAAGACCTCATCTATACAAGTCATTGGCTACTATAACATATTGTGAAGCACTGCAGATTAGGTGGCATTTTTCATTCTAGGTATAAGTGTCTGGAATAATTTGGTCTTGGAGATAGGAGTAAATATGATGGTAGTGAGATGAGTCATGTCCAATGACTAAACAAATCATCTTGGAGTCAGGGGTATTGTAGGTTGGGTAGTGTAATGTCTCCACTAGGAATTCATGTCTGAAGTCATTTTCTAGCATCTATAGCATGGAGGCAAGAGTTGCCATAACATCAACTACTTTATTATCTGCTCTTGGAATCTGCTGGGAGGTAATGTGTGCAAAGTACCTTTTCAGATCATCAACCATTCATTTATAAGGTACCAGCTTTTCATCCTTTGTTTGATATGTGTTATTGACTTGATTGATAACTAATTGTGAGTCCCCAAAGACCTTAAGTTCATCCAAATGCCATTCAATGTCTATCTTCATACCATTGATTAAATCTTCATATTTAGTAATGTTATTTTTGCAAGGGAACAACATCTTGTATGCCTTTGGTAAAGAGTATCTATGTGGTGTGACAAACAATATTTTGGCACCTGACCCGTACTGGGTAAATGAGTCATCAAAGAACATGTTCCATGTTTGATGTGTAAGAAGCATTATAGACTCATCTGGAAATTCAATTTTCAATGGTTGATGATCCTTGAGAGGAGCTTTTGCCAATTGATCTGCAATAGCTTGTCCTTTAATAGCTTTTCGCTCTACATACTCAATGTCAAACTCACTGAGTATCATGACCCATTTTGCCAGTCTACCTATGAGAGAAGCTTTGCTGAGTAAGTACTTTAATGGATCAATTTTAGCAATAAGCTTTGTAGTGTGAGCTAGCATATAGTGCTATAATTTCTGTGAAGCAAACACCATTGGTAGACAAGCCTTTTCAATGACTAAATAGTTCATCTCATAAGAGACTAGAGTTCTGCTGATGTAATAAATGGCTCTCTCTTTATTATTCTAATCTTCTTGAGCTAGTAGTGCATCCAAAGATGTGTCTATAGCTGAAATATAAAGGATTAATGGCTTCCCATGAATAAGAGGCATCAAGATTGGTGGATTTGAAAGATATTGTTTGATTTGAGTGAGCCCTTTGTCACATTCTTCGTTCCACTCATAAGTCACACCTTTATGTAGAGTTTTGGTGAATGGTTGTGATTTATCGGCCAATTGTGCATTGAAGTGTCGAATAGATTGTAGTCTACCTTGGAGTCCTCTCATCTAACTTATGTTCTTTGGCATAGACATCTCCATGATAGCTTGAACTTTCTCACGATCTACCTCTATGCCTTTAGTAGATATGATATAACCCAACAACTTGCCAGAAGTGACACTGAATGCACACTTTTTCAGACTGAGTCTGAGACTAAATTGTTCCATCTGATCTAGTATGGGACCTAGATCTACAAGATGCATTTTTTGCTTCATTCTTTTAGCCAAAGTGTCATCTACATAGTGTTCCATTGTTTTGTGCATCATGTCATGAAAAATAGTAGTGACAACTCTTTGATAGGTAGCTCCAACATTTTAAAGTCCAAAGTGTTAGAATAACTGAGAGCGGGGTGAATCAGTTATCCAGTGTCCCAAATCAAAATGTATAATCCAAAACAAATTCTTCACCTTATACTACTCGGCAAACATAAAATACTTTCATTGTCTGTGCTTTTACCAATTATCAGTCTAAAACTTATACTAGTTACCGATCAAATCTAACATGTAATATGAAAAGTATGATAACAAGCAAATATCACAATCAACACATACCATAAGAGATTTAATGTGGAAACCCTGTGAAGGGAAAAACCACCTAGGACTGGAAACCCAAAATATTCACTCTTTTGAAGTTAGGTCGGTGAAGACCTAACCCTGTTAAAGGTTTACAAGCACACTGTTAGGTGTGACCTTGTTAGAGGATTTTAGACTAGAAGTTATCGTCCAACTAGCAGTCACTTTGGGGTTGACAGGATAACAATGTTCATTCTATGAATGAAACATCAAAAGACTTTCATAGTCCACTCAGTTAAGAGATTTGACTATGTACAATGGTTAAATATGTAACAGTAGATGATCTGCCTTGAAACAACTTCAATTGCAGTTTACAGATCAATGTTCAGCTCATAAATCTTTCTGATCAATATATCACTTCAGATTCAACAATGTATCAACTTACTATCTATGGGTAATTACTCTCTGTAGCTCAGTAATTGTTCTATAGCTTAGTTCTCACTAACTAGTATGATCAAAATGCATGAAAACTTGTTCATGGTATAATTCTACAGTATCTTCTTCTTTTGACATCTTTCAACAATGAAACCAATGTCTCTTATATAGATGAGTAAATCATTTTCTTTTTGTCCATCATATTTTTTCGCTTAATCTCATTCATTGATTTTGCTACTTTAACCTTCTTCGGCTGATGTGTCAATAACACATTTCAATCTACTCCATTAGATCTTCCTTGAATTATGTTAGCCATCGATCTTCATAACAAACATTATATGTTACCTCGATATCATATACTTTCTAGCTCATTAATCTTATCAGCTAAACTAATCATGTAATTCCTTTCTATTCTACTCGGTTAACAAAGAAATGCATTGGTGACCACAAGCTTGGTTAACACTGCGCTCAGTATACACTACACTTCATTGGTGTATATTGGTTTGCTTCATTTACTGACAACACTGCTTTGTGTCTTTCAGCTCTATTCTTCATCATAGATGAATGCAACATAATAAAGTTGATATCATCAAGTCATAGAATCATCAACAAGTTATTCAGTGTATTCCTTATCCTCATCTGACATACACATCTTTCTCATGTAGATATTTTTGTTCTTCATTTCTTTCACCTTTCTTTAGATGTTTCGGTATAGTAACTTAAAAGATAAGTACTGTTAAGCTAGTTGACATCAATGACAACATAATACTGATTTAATCATCTTGCATATCTAATTATCAACTCCAAAGTAATCTTAAATCATAGATTCTTCATTCAAGTTCTAAATTAGTTGTAGTTCATCAATCTCTCACTTTGGCATTGATGGCAACTCAAGTAATATGAAGTGTACCATACACATACCAACCATGTATTCTACAACTCTATGAATAAATGTTGTACAAGCTCACCCTAGCTTAATATGTTTAATCACTACATTACTAAGCAACATTATAAAATGTAGCTTTGTCATTTTGTAGATATGATCTTTTCAGCTCTTAGGTTCCTGCTTCTATTCTCTGTAACTGATCTTGAATGTTCTGTTCCTTTTAGATTATCTCTCCATTAGATAGTTCTCATTGGTGCATGTTTTTGTTCATATTATTTATGTCTCCCTTTGACTGCAATGCCAAAGAAATAAATAAATAATCAGCTCTGTAGTAGCTAAGTAACTCTCTGTTATCCAATATAGTCTCTGTATCTCTGTATACTGATATACCAATCTGTTTCAGTTCTCCAAATTTAATCACAACCTTGAACATTATCCGAAGTGTGAACTATGCTACATCAACATGTGTGATCTTCTGATGGGATTAGGCTGATGCAACATCTAGATCACCTTAGTGACCAATAGATAGGGGACAGACCCCAAGTCTAGTCCTCAAGTATTCAAATGTGTCCTTTGGTAGAGGCTTTGTAAAGATATCTACAAGTTGTTCTTTAGATGTAACAAATTCTAACTTCACTTGCTTCTCTTGCACTTGTTCTCTTAAGTAATGATACTTAATTGATATATGCTTTGTCTTAGAGTGCATCACTAGATTGTTTGAAATATTAATGGCACTAGTGTTGTCATAGTATATAATCACTGGGTCAGTGATTACCTCATTCATTCCTTCCAACACTTGCTTGATATATGAAATGTTTGAGCAATTAGTAGCACCAGCAACATACTCTGCTTCAGCTATAGACTGAGAAATACAAGCTTTCTTTTTACTTGTCCAGGTTACAAGTCTTTCACCAAAGAAAAATGCTCCTCTAGTGGTTCTTTTTCTGTCATCCACATTTCCAGCCCAATCAACATCGGTGTACACTTTTAGTTCAAACTTGCCTTCCTTAGGATACCATAATCCATAATCTTCAATCTTTTTTAGGTATCTTAAGATTCTTTTAGTAGCAATCATGTATGATTCTCTAGGATTAGCAAAAAATTTAGCAACAATTCCCACAACATGTGCTATATCTGGTCTACTGTGAACTACATACATTAGCTTACCAATCATGGATCGATAAAGTGTCTAATTTACCTATGTAGTTTCATCCTCCTTTGTCATTTTACATCCAGTAGCCATCGATATTCCCATAGGTTTGGCATCTTCCATGCCAAATGCCTTCAAGACTTCCTTTATATATTTAGACTGTGTGATGAATATCCCATCACTCTGTTGAATCACTTGTCCTAGAAAGAACTTAATCTCTCCAAACATAGATATTTCAAACTCTTTTTGCATTTCATCAGCAGAAGCTTTGCATACATGATCTTGACCTCCAAAAATAATATCATCAACAAATATCTCAACAATAATAATAGTGTCATCAGTATCACCTTTCATATATAGAATGTTGGTTTCACTTGTTCTAACAAATCCAATACTTAACAAGTAAGTATGCAGCCTTTCATACCAGGCTCTCGGTGCTTGCTTCAAACCATACAAGGCTTTATGTAATCTACATACCATGTCTTTTTTGTTTGGATCAATGAATCCTTCAGGTTGTTCTATGTAGACCTCTTCTTCAAGTATACCATTTAGAAATGTTGACTTCACATCCATTTGATAAACTTTGAATTTCTTGTGGGCAGCATATGCAAGTAGCATTCTAACTCCTTCTAATCTAGCAACACATGTAAATGTTTCACCATAGTCAATGCCTTCTTCCTGTGCATATCCCTTGCATACCAATCTAGCTTTATTTCTTGTGACTTCACCATTTTCATTCAGCTTGTTCTTGAATATCCACTTAGTATCGATAACATTTTTATCTTTAGGTCAGGGTACTAAGGAATAGGTTTTGTTCTTCTCTATTTTCTCTATTTCCTCTTTCATTGCATTAACCCATTCTTCACTCTCTAATGCAACTTTCACATTTTTTGGTTCAAATTCACAAACTAGAAATGTACCTTGTCTTGCTTTGCTTCTAGTCTGCATGCCAGCTTGTCTATCTCTAATAATTTGTCTCAGGATGATGTCTCCTAACAAAACTAGCTAGTACTCAGTTTCTTCTTTCTTGTTCATCCTATTCAGGTTCATGTACTTGCTCGGTAGCTCCATCTTGTTCGTCGGTTTCCCTTTCCTATTGTTCTGTATTTTTTTCTTGCTGACCGGTTATCATAGGCTAGGGCTTCGGTAGATACTTAGGTTTTTCAATGTAAGTGAATCTACCATAGTCTTTCGGTTCTCTTCTACTTTCTTCTATGTTCTTGTCATCAAAATCATCAACACAGACATTAGTACTTTCAATTATCTTATTTGTAACCTTATTCAGACATTTATATGCTTTAATTTTAGTAGAATATCCCAAGAATATCTCTTCATCTCCTTTTGAATCAAATTTTCCATTTCTCTCATCTTTCAAAATAAAGCATTTACTTCCAAAAATCCTGAAATAACTTACAGTAGGTTTGTGTCCAAACCATAGCTCATAGGGTGTCCGGTTGGTGTCTTTCTTCAGTTGTACTCGGTTAAGCACATACACAGCTGTACTAAAAACTTCGCTACAATATGTCTGAACGACATTCTTCTGTATCATCAATGTTCTAGCACAGTCAATTATTGACCTATTCCTTTTTTCAGCAATGCCATTTTGCTGGGGTTTTCTCGGTGTAGAGACCTGTATTTTGATACCATGCTCATTACAGAAATTAGTAAATTCATCAGAGATAAATTCACCTCCTCTATCAGATCTTAATCATTTTAATTCTTTTCTAGTCTCTTTTTCTACCTTAGCCTTATACCACTTGAACATTTTAAAAGCTTTAGATTTCTCTTTCAAGAACATAACTGTCATCAGTCTAGTATAGTCATCAATAAAAAGAATAAAGTATCTATCACCATAATAACTCTAAGTTCTCATAGGACCACATAGGTCTCTATGAACCAACTCAAGTATCTTCTTTGTTGAGTAGTCTTTGCTTTTAAAACTAGACTTAGTCATCTTACCTTTCTGACATTCATGGCACATAGCATGATCAGGTTTTGAAAAGTTAGGCAATCCTCTAACTCTTCTCTTTTTTCTAATCTTGATCATGTTATCAAAGTTCACATGGTATAACCTCTTATGCCACAACCATGTATCTTCATCCTTTATTAACAAACAAGAAGACTGATCAATATCAAGTTAAAATAAATTACCTCTGGATTGTGTACTGGTTCCGACAAGTCTTCCTCCATCATCATAAATCTTCACCCTTTTGCTCTCAAAAGCAAGTTGGTGGCCTAAATTGTTCAGCTATGCCACACTTAACAAATTATAGTTCAATCCATCTACCTAGTATGCATTTTGACATCTTATTCTATCATTAATCATTAGTGAACCTTTACCTCTTACCATACAAGGTGCATCATTACCCATTCTCACAGATCCTCCATTGTATTCATCAAGTTGATCAAACCTCTCTACATCACCAATCATATGATGTGTACAACCACTATCTATGATCCATGTTTCATTTCTGCTTACTTTAGAGATTAGTGTTGTTTCTTCATGTTTCTATTCTTCCTCTGAGTCATCTTTCATAGCAACAAATACTACTTCTACATCATCATCAGAATTAGATTCAGATTCAAATTCTTTGGCTATGTAACATACCTTTTTCCCTTTGTCATAGCTATCTCGATTATCTCTGTTGTTGTGTCAGTAGCCTCTATTGACTATTCTCCCATAGCTTCCTTCGGATTAGTCTTTGGATCTATCATCATCTTTCTTATTCAGACATCTAGCAGCGATGTGGCCAACTTCTTTACAATTAAAGCATGCCAAAGGTAGCTTACCTCTATACCTTCCTTTACCTTTGGGTAACCTTCTAGCCATAAGAGCTTCAAGCTCATCAAGTTCATCATCGGTATTACTATCACTATCATTATTCTTATTATTCCTGCTAGACTTACCAATCTTCAAAGAAGACATGAAAGGGGATTCAACAGAAGGAACAACACTATTATCAAAGTTATTTAATTCATAGGTTGTAAGCTTACCAATTAGTGTGTCAAGAGTAAGGTTGGATGAGGCCCTTGTTTCATGAATTGTAGAGATCCTGATTGCATAAACTGGCAGTAAAGTTATGAGAATCTTGCTTATAACTGTTTCATCATCAATAACTCCATCTGATGCTCTAATAGCATGTACTACCTCTTTCAGTCTATTTGTGTACTGCACAATTTTCTCACCTTCCTTCATCTTCATATCATTGAATCTACCTCTTAGGCTTTCAGCTCTGGCTCTTTTAACATTCAAATCTCTACTGTATATTAACTTTAGTTTTTCCCACATGGTTTTGGTAGTACTGCATCCCTTAATGTCTTTGAATTTGGCATCGGTATAGGCAGCAACAAGTTCCATCATGGTAATATTGTGTTCATGCCTATCTTTTAGTTGGTCAAGAGTTAAGGGACCAGGTGTTGGTTCAATGTACCCATTCTCCATCAGTTCTAGTGCAGAATTACCAATTCCAAATATGTGCAACTTCATCTGGCTTTGCCATACTACGAAGTTTTCTTTGTTCAACTTTGGCACTTCCCTCTTATACATCTTGAGACCTTTGTCCTGAAGTCCTTAAAACTCTATTCTAAGCAACCAATGCTCTGATACCAATTGTTAGAATAACTAAGAGGGGGGTGAATCAGTTATCTAGTGTCCCAAATCAAAATATATAATCCAAAACAAATTCTTCAACTTCTGCTACTCAGTAAACATAAAATATTTTCACTATCTGTGCTTTTACCGATTATTAGTCTAAAAATATACTAGTTACCGATCAAATCTAACATGTAATATGAAAAGTATGATAACAAGAAATATCACAATCAACACATAACACAAGAGATTTAACGTGGAAACCCTATGAACGGAAAAACCACCTGGGACCGACAACCCAAAATATTCACTCTTCTAAAGTGAGGTCAGTGAAGACCCAACCTTGTTAAAGGTTGACAAACACACTGTTAGGTGTGACCTTGTTAGAGGATTTTAGACCAGAAGTTATCGTCCAACCAATAGTCACTCTGGGGTTGACAGGATAACAATGTTCATTCTATGAATGAAACATCAAAAGACTTTCATAGTCTACTCGGTTAAGATATTTGACTGTGTACAATGGTTAAGTATGTAATAGTAGATGATCTACCTTGAAACAACTTCAATTGGAGTTTACAGATCAATGTTCAGCTCATAAATCTTTCTGATCAATATATCACTTCAGATTCAATAATGTATCAACTTACTGTCCATGGGTAATTACTCTCTATAACTCGGTAATTATTTTGCAGGTCGATTCTCACTAACTAGTATGATCAGAATGCATGAAAACTTGTTCACGCGATAATTCTGCAGTATCTTCTTCTTTCAGCGTCTTTCAACAATGAAACCAATGTCTCTTATATAGATGAGTAAATCATTTTCTTTTTGTCCATCAAATTTTTCCACTTAATCTCATTCATTGATTTTTTTGCTTTAACCTTCTTCAGCTAATGTGTTAGTAACACATTTCAATATGCTCCATTAGATCTTCCTTGAATTATGTTAGCCGTCAATCTTCATAACAAACATTATCTATTACCTTGATTCCATATACTTTCCAACTCATCAATCTTATCAGCTAAACTAATCATTTAATTCCTTAATGTTCTGCTCGGTTAACAAAGAAATGCATCGGTGACCACAAGCTTAGTTAACACTGTGCTCGGTATACACTACACTCTGTCGGTGTATACTGGTTTGCTTCATTTATTGACAACACTGCTTTGTGTCTTTCAGCTCTATTCTTCATCATAGATGAATGCAACATAATAAAGTCAATATCATCAAGTCATAGAATCATCAACAAGTTACTCAGTGTATTCCTTATCCTCATCTGACATACACATCTTTCTCATGTAGATATTTTTGTTCTTCATTTCTTTCACCTCTCTTCAAATGTTTTGGTATAGTAACTTACAAGATAAGTACTGTCAAGGTAGTTGACATCAATGACAACATAATACTGATTTAATCATCTTGCATATCTAATCAACAACTCCTCAGTAATCTTAAATCATAGATTCTTCATTCAGGTTCTAAATTAGTCATAGTTCATCACAAAGGGCATGACATTCCAACAAAATGTTCCGCAAGAACATGTGAAGGCTGTCTTTTCTTGGTCTTCTTGTGAAATTTTTATTTGATTATAACTAGAAAAGTAGTCCATTAGAGAGTACATTTGGTAGCCAGCTATCATGTCCACTATCATGTCAATATTAGGCAATGGAAAGTCATCTTTAGGACATGCTTTATTCAGGTCTCTGAAGTCTGTGCACACACAAATAGACTTATCATGTTTTGTAACTAGAAAAATATTAGAGATCCACTCTGCATAGTCAATAGCTTTGATGAAACCAAATTTGAGAAGTTTTTCTAACTCTGCTTTGACTAAAAGTGCCACATGTGGATGCATCTTCTGAAGCTTTTGTTTGACAGGCTTAGCGCCTGGTGCAATAGACAAATAATGCATGATTAGATTGGGATCCAATCCAAGCATATCAAAGTAAGTCCATGCAACATTAATTTTCTTGCTTTGAAAGAATTTGGTGAACTCTTCTTTCTCTTTTGCAGATAATGACTATGCTAGATGAATAATTTGAGGTGCAGTCTTTGTGCCCAAATTCACTGGCTGGGTCAGCTCAATCAACATTGATGATCTCTCTTGAAAATGACTTGGAAGTGTATCAAGCATCTCATCCTTGGGTGCATCAGAGAGGTTTTCACCCTTGGATACGTCTTTTATTTTTACTTTTTTCGGCTCTGACACTGCCACAATGTGGTTTTCACCATCAGAGCACCTATTCTTTTTTATTTTAATTTTATGACCAAGATACTTGATATCAGCTCTAGTCATGTTGATACTATCTTCACTGGTGGAGAACATTATAGGTTTGACAACATTAAGATAAAAGGCAAGAGTGTAGTCATTCTGGAACACAAGGACTTCAATAGCTGGAGAGGGAGAGTTCCAGTTGATAAGTTTAGGATGGCGGAGTGAAAGATTAGTGGCGGGTTCAAGTATGTTCATAATATAGCCATTGAAAGTGTGGATGAGTAAGTCAAGACCTAGAGCGATCTCATCCAAAGGTGTGTTTGATTCTTCTCGAGTTCTAACATCAGAAGTAGAGGGAATGTCAGTGTTAGTAAATTCACACTCAGTCGACTTAATACTAGACCCTTCACCTACTTTGAGAAGGTTTTCATACACATGAACAACATCTATATCTTTATCAAAAGTGGCATTAGATAGAGAGTCAAACTCATATTCTTGTGAGTCAGTAATGCTTGATATGGGAATTCCATCAACACTAGTTGTACCATCTGACTCATCTTCATCTCTTGTAGTATTAATGGTTTGCTGAAGTTGATCTTGTTCAAACCACTCTCAAAAATGTGGTGGTATGTACCATTCATCCTAAAAATCAGGATCAGCCATTTGTATTTCTCTCCATTAGTCATCTGTGGGTCAATGCACTGAAGCGGTGTCATCAGAATCACTATCAGTCTCTACCAGATGGACAGGTATAATAGGTTCATTTGGTTCTTCAAAGAATGCAGCAAGATCTAGAGGAATAGGATATGGAAAAGTATCTTTGTCAGAGCTGTTCTTTGATTTATCAGTTGTGGTAATGTCCTTAAATTCTGGCCAGAATTCTGGTTTTGGCTTTGGTACAAACTTTTTAATCCCTACATGAAACGGGATTTTCTTGAAGCCTAGACCTAAGGTGTCCTTGATGCAATGACCTATGGATTCAATTGGTTTAAGAAAACCATTGTCATTTACTCCTATAGGGTCACTCCATTTATAACGAAAGTGCTTCATGATTTTGAAGGCTTCACTATATGGTTCTTGTTCTAATTCAGGAGTAGGAGTGATCTGTTCAAATGTTTCTTTTCCTTTGTAAAGCCAAGATGTAATAGCTCTTTCCTCATCTTCACCTTCTAATGGCATTGTGGCCTTGAAAAAGCCACCATCATAGATTACTTGGGGAGAACAAGAAGAAGGTTTGTTTTTCTCAGAGGGTCTCCCATAGGAATGTGAAGACGGAGGTAGAGCCGGTAATGATAACACAAGTTCAGTTTGATACCCTCCCATTCCTGTATCTTTAAGTTTTAGAGTCTATCCCATTTCTTTGAGCTTGACATCATAGAATTTAGTGGACTCTCTATTAGTTGGGACCAAACTATTTGGAGATTGTGCAAGTGTGTTGCAAGAATAATTGGTATTGGCAGGAACTGTCACTTTTGCACCATGGAATGGGAACTTGATACATTGATGATATGTAGATAGAACCACCTACATTTCATGGATACATGGTCTACCCAAGAGTATATTATATGCCAAAGGAATATCTAGAACTTGGCAAATGACGTCTCTTTCAACAAGCCCAACTCTGATTGGCAGCACAACCAGACCTTTAGATTTGCATTCTTCTTCATCATATGCCTTAATGGTGATTTTCTTATGGACATCTATGCAATCTTCTTCATAGCCTAGTTGGGTAAGTAACTTAGCAGAGAAAATATTGAGGCTAGCACACTTGTCAATGAGGATGTGGCAGACACACTTTGGACCTATCATGACTTCTATATGCAAAGGAGCATTGTGCAGGTGGCTCAGCAAGTGATCATCTTCTTTAGAGAAGGAAAAATAGTGGGGTGAGGTCAGGTGACCCACCATGGATTGAAACCAATCAAGATCCAAATCTTTTGGGACATTCACCTTGGTGAGGGCTTTATCCAAAATCTCCCTATGAGCAGGTGAGATCTTCAACAACTCAAAGATAGTGATCTAAGTGTTGGTACATTGCAGCTGGTCTAAAATGCTATAACTAGTTGTGCTAGATGTAGGAACCAACTTCAATTTCTTGTTGGTAGGACCAACAACAATTTTATCCTCAGGTTGCTTCAAAGCGGATGTAGAAGAGTCAAGACCCTGAATGGTGATTTTTGCATGAGAGTGAGTAATGACGTTTGCACAATCCTGAGATGATTTAGGTTTGGAAGAATGAGACTTGGGGCCTCACAAGACAAATGGAGTCTTAGTCTTAGGAGCATCTCCGCTCCCCTTAATAGTAATCACATCGCAATACTCAACCTCCATAGGTTCAATCATACCAATGACATTGTCATTAGTAGTGTACGTGTAATTGACCTTAGCATTGGTGTTCTTAGTCTTGGAAGATTCACCTTTCTCATGAGGAGGAAAGGGATTTTTAAATGATTGATGATCCAAATTCTTGTTATGGCTATCCACAACAATGTCACCATTATCAATCAAATCTTGGACCTTATGGCGCAGCTGGAGACAAGTAGAAGTCTTATGACCCTTATTTTGGTGATAGTCATAGTATGCATTGTCATTCCACCAATGAGGTCCTGGTTGCGGATCATAGAGATGCTTTTCCAAAGGAGTGAGTATCTGATTCTGCACAAGAGTTTTATAAACCACATCAAGTAGTTCTCCTAAGGATGTGAACTCACGCTTGGGTCGAGATGCCCAAGGTTTTTTTTTAGTGAATCTTGAATGTTGTTGAGTCTCTGTTGTAGCCTTCTCCATGGATTTCACCACCTGTATACTAGAGGAAAGATTGAAAATAGATTTCATAGGCTTCGGGGTCACATTGCCAACCAGTCCATCATTTACAATGTCTCTATTCTTGTTGACAAACTTTTCTTTATCTTTGTTTGAGGAGGAAGACCCATGTTTGTTGTCTCTTTGCAAAGTCAACTCTCCTTTCTTGCTCATAAATGCTTCTATATGTATAGCTTTCTTAATCATGCTATCAAAGGTTAGGGGACCTTGTAATTGTACTTGATATCCAAAATCTGGAACAAGACTGTCCAAAAAAATGTCGATCCTTTCAAACTCTGGTAGCTTATGAGGACACTGTACTTAGTTGTCTCCATCTCTGGAGAAATGTTAGTAAAGGTTCCCCTTGTCACTGTTTCAAATTGCAAAGGTCCCGAATGTTGATCGGATGATGAATATTATGTGAATAATGTTAGAGAAATTGATAAGCAATTTCATCAAAAGTCTTAATACCAGTGGGCAATCGAGAAAACCACTCCATAGTTGGTCCACCCAAGCTATGAGGAAATAGGCGCATAATATATGTCTGATCATGCATGAATTCCATGGATAAAGTGCCAAACTCCCTTAGGTGATCCTAGGGATTAGTAGTACCCAAGTATTTTTCATATTTAGGCAGCTCTACACCTTTGGGAAAAGGCGGCATGCGAAGACTCTTATCAAACGGGAAAGGATAGATGCTTTCCATTGTGAATTGTTGTGCAGGTTTATCTTTATCCCTCGCAAGTTGCCTAATTTGGTCTTGCATGTCTCGAATCATCTTTTGCAACTTTGCGGTCTCAGTCTCTTCTTCTTTGGCCACAATCATTTTGACTTGGTAGTCTTGGGGTAATTTGGCCCCTTGTTTGGCTAGTTCTAGAAAATATTTCTTCTTCTCCTCTAGAAGGAGGATCTCCATCATCTTGATAAGACCCTTGTTGGCTTTCACAACATCTATGTCATTTTGGGTTATTACCTCATCTTCATTACCAAGAATATCATAAATGCTTGGGACTTGATCTTGTTGCTGATCATCTTGGTCTTGGTCATGTGGAGGAGGGTGATAGTGATATGCTTGCTGCCCACCTTGAGATTTGTTTCAAGATTGATCATTTTGGGATTGATTTTGATCATATGGAGGAGGGCGATAATGATATACTTGCTGACCACCCTAAGGTTTGTTTTGAGATTGGTCCTGATTCTGATCATTTTGGGAGTGATTAGGATGCTGGTTGTTTTGAGATTGCTCATAAATTTGATTGTGTTGGCCCAGTTGGAAATCAAATGGATCTCCCATCTTGTAGGATTGGGCAACGAATGTAGACTCAATAAAATGATATGAACGATGCTGAAAGGGCATGGTTAAGGTAACCTTTGGTGCTTTAACAAGATCAAGAGGGTTGATAGGTTCAAATGAGTAAGTATCGTCAGTAGGGTCAATAGATTCAATAATAGGACTAGTCCAAGGAAGTGGCCTTCCAAGGTTATGAAACAATGAGTTGTTTTGGAAGAATGAGTTGTCTTGTTCTTGAAATGATAAGTCAAATTGCATTTGAAACAACAGATTATAACACTCCTGGAACACTAGGGGTGATGATTGAGATGGGCTGTCTTTCAAAGTACTCAATAAAGAAGAGCTTGTGGATCCCTCACAACATTCATATTGTGCAACAGGTTCGGGATGATCTATTTTCTAATTACAAGGTTTACCCCTACCTTGTCAAATTCCATGATTGGGGAAAGTATTACCGCTTCTAGTCATAATAGGCATAGATAAAAATGAAATGAGAGAGGACTTGGAATTATGCTAGAACTCTATCTCTAGGAATAATGAAAAGTAGATAAAGGCTAGAACAACCAAGATGTGAGATGTACCTGACACTAATCATCAAGAGAATGGCTAGAACAACCAAGATGTGACTATCACGTCACAAGGTACAAAAGCACAAAGAGATGAGAC
This sequence comes from Chamaecyparis obtusa, assembly GCA_027943335.1. NCBI lineage: Eukaryota > Viridiplantae > Streptophyta > Pinopsida > Cupressales > Cupressaceae > Chamaecyparis > Chamaecyparis obtusa. The sequence continues at coordinate 391,651 of BSBK01006148.1, read as the reverse complement.
AAATAACAGGGAGAAAATATGAGTTTAAGTAAAATCATTCAGTTCACAGCTTGAGACACTCAGTTTTAGACAGTGAACAATAGGAAAATAGACAAACAGACCTCAGACAAAAATTAGATCAGGCAAAAAGTTCACTAGTCAATGGGAAATAAGTCACTATTTTGAAAACTAGGTTACAAGTTCGCATGAGAAAGTGCTAAGCCATGCAAGAAAATGTAAAACTTTGTGTGAAAGAATGAAGTCTCACATGAGGAAGTGCTCTGGAAAGTGAAATTTTGCACGGGAAAAGATCAAAGTTTGACAGTTCAACATAGTTTTCGAGGTAAAAAGTCAAGTTTTGAGACACAGCTTGAACTATTCTTTGACAGAATTTCTAGTTTTTGGATAGTTTAAAGACAATTAGAATCAACAATCTCAGTTTTGAAGGTTTCAAGCATTTGTTTACAAGCACAAAGTTTTAGATCAAGCAATAGTGATGCAAGAAGTAGTTGCAAATAGTTCAACCAAGGACAAGGCAACTTGGCAGAATCATGGGAGTCTTTGTTTAATCATGATGGACAATTTAAGACTCAATAAAAAACACATTTATCCCTACAAAAAAAATGGTAGAGAAGACAAAATCTATGCCACACAGCTTACATGCATGCATTCACCTCACACAGTCGTGTCACCCCCTAGAGGGTGGCCGTGTTTTTGGTATTTCCAAGGACTCAATAGTATATGTTCAAAGGTTACCCTTGAAGTAGGGGCCAGTGTCATATACCACCTTCAAACGTCCAGGTCCATGCCTATGATGAGAATCTACAGGAGAGATTCTTCCCCCTCCCTGTGCAAATATTATGTCTCCTTTCAGAGGTGATTCGGGTGGGCAACTAACTAGGAAAGTTTTTAGTGGGCTTCCATTCAAACTATCCTTCAGTGCCCTTGATACAGGGTTGAGGCTTCATAGCCACACCAACACTTGAAAGTCATACACTTTCGCAAGTAGGACTAGGAGTAGCGCCACTCAGTACAATAGATGGAGCCTTCTCAAGATGATAGTCAAAATTAAGAAAAGGAAGTTAACATGGCTTTGGAGTCTTTAGACTCAATAAATAATTCTTTATTATAGTGAGGTGGAATCACCAGTAATAGGTGTGTACTCACTTGGGTCGCTCCTAGAGGTTCAACTTTCGACAGGCCCTCTAAAGGTGACACAACTTGGCTTGGATTTGAGGGTCAAATTTTTTGATTCTCTCAAAGAGAGAAGAGCATAGTTCTCTACCTCTTCACCTTACCTGAACACATAAAACATATTAATCACCGAGCTAGTTCCTCCTCAACCAATCCACAAGCTTTTTGGTTTTTGGTTCTCTCAAAGAGAGAAGAGCATAATCCCCTAACAAGTAGATGTGCTAAAGATTCACTACCTTTCCTTGCTTCCCTAGGTATCTATCATGCTAGTAAGATTTGGGTCTTGAGTAGATTCAACTAGTGCTTGAGTGGATTCTTCTTTTTCTAAGCATCTAAGAAGTGTCCCATCTAGACCCCTCCTATACAAATCACCAGAGATAAGGGTATGGCGAGAGGCGTTTTGGGTAAGGTTTCTTTGTTTAGAGTAGTTGAAGGTATCAGGGATAATGCCATCATGGAGGTATGAGTAAATGGCACCATATTGAGATGAGTCACAACCAACAAGGGTACAGATGACATGGCTTTCTTGTGAGTCATAGATAGGATAATGTAGCTCTTCTACCAGGAATTCAAATCTGGACTCATGCTATTCTAACTGGAGAAGTGAAGCAAGTGTAGCCATAGCATCAGTTGATTTATTTTCTACTCTACAGATTTGTTGAATTGTGATGAATGTGAAATACCGTCTCAATGAATCAACCATTTTCTTGTAAGGTACCAATTTGTCATCTTTTGTTTGATAGTCTTCATTAACCTGGGTGATTATTAGCTGGGAATCCCCATAGATATGTAGCTCTGTGATTCTCCATTCTATAGCCATTTTGAGCCCATTTGTCAAAGATTCATACTCCACAATGTTGTTTGTACATGGGAACAATAGTTTGTATGACTGAGGAATCATATACCCATGAGGAGAAACAAACAACACTCTAGCTCCTGAGCCATTTTGCATAAAAGAGCCATCAAAGAACATCTTCCATGTTCTCTCAGTCATGTACATGATGTGCTCATATAGAAAGGAAACTTGAATTGGTACACTATCTTGAATTGGGAAGTTAGCCAATTGATCTACAATGGCTTGTCATTTTATAGCTTTACACTCAACGTATTCTATGTCAAATTCTGAAAGAATCATCATCCATTTAGCAAGTCTACCCATGAGAGTAGCCTTACCGAGAAAATACTTGAGAGGATGAATTTTGGCTATGAGGTGTATTGTGTGCGCAAGCATGTAATGTCACAACTTTTGAGAAGCAAACACCATTGCAAGGAAAGCTTTTTCAATACTAGTATAATTAACCTCATATTGAACAAGAGTTCGAATGATGTAATATATGGCTCTTTCTTTCCCATTTTCATCTAGTTGAGCTAGTAATGCCCCCAAGGAAGAGTCTATTGCTAAAACATATAGAATGAGTGGCTTTCCTGGGATAGGAGGCATGAGAATAGGAGGATTTTCCAAGTATTGTTTGATTTGGTCCATGATTTTTTGACAATCGTCATTCCAAATACATTTAAATCCCTTATGCAAGTTCTTATTGAGAGGTTGAGCTCTATCTGCCAGTTGTGAAATGAACCTCCTTATTGATTGAAGATGTCCCTAAAGAATCCTCATTTGATTGATGTTTTTGGGAGGTGGCATATCCAAGATTTCTTGTACTTTCTCTAGTTCCACCTCTATTCCTTTGGCTGAAATGATAAATCCTAGGAGTTTTCTAGAGGTGACTCCAAGTGCACACTTTTTGGGATTTAATCTCAGTTGAAACTATTCCATATGATCTATAATGACTTCTAAATCCCCTGAGTGTGTATGCCTTTTTTTAGATTTTTCCAAGGTGTCATCCACATAATCTTCCATATTCTTATGCATCATGTCATGAAAGATAGTTGTCATAGCTCCTTGGTAGGTAGCTCCTACATTTTTCAATCCAAATGGCATAACATTCCAGTGATAGGTACCCCATGCGAAGTGAATGCAGTCTTTTCCTAGTCTTTAGGAGCTATCTTGATTTGATTATACCTAGAAAAACCATCCATCAATGAATAGATCTCATAGCCTGCAGTCATGTCCACTATCATGTCTATGTTTGGGAGTGGAAAATCATCCTTTGGGAATGCTCTAATAAGATCTCTAAAGTCTATGTAGATGCGAATGGATTTGTCATGTTTTGAAACTGGTACAATATTTGAAATCCATTCAGCATAATCAATTGCTCTTATGAATCCTGCACTGAGGAGTTTTTCCAATTCTGCTTTGACTAAAAGAGCTATATGAGGATGCATTTTCCTCAATTTTTGTTTAACTGGTTTTACACTTGGAGCTATGGACAAGTGATGCATAATGAGATTAGTGTCCAATCTTGGTATATCTAAATAGGTCCAAGAAAAATTAATTTTCTTCCTTTGTAAGAACTTGGTATATGCTTCTTTTTCTAGTGGTGACAAGGATTGAGCCAAGTGCACTATTTATGGATCTTCCTCTGTACCCAAGTTGACTGACTGAGTTGGCTCTACTAGCACTAAAGATCTATCCTGAAAGTAACTTGGGAGATGATGAAGTACCTCATCCTTAGGTGCCTCAGAGAGGTTTTCACCCTTGGATACATCATTTATTTTTACTATTTTTGGTTCTAACACCGCCAAATAGTGGTTTTCACCATCAGAACTCTTATTCTTTTTTTCTTTTCTTTTTATTTTTTGATTGAGGTACTTGATGTTAGGCTCTGTCATGCTTGTAGCCAGTTCAGTGGTGGAAGAGACTACGGGTTTGATTGCATTTAGGTAACAAGTTATCTCATAGTCATTTTGGAATGTGAAGAGCTCAGGCTCTTGATATCTTTGGGACCAATCAATGAGATGAGGGTTAGCAAGAGGTAGGTCAATGGGAGGTTCAAGATTGTGGATACGAATGACATTATCTCTGGCAATCGAAGAGTCGAAGTCTGTCAAGTATCCCTCTAAGTCACCCAAATCAAGATTCATCTTACCAAGTGAAGAATCATCCACTAAAGTGACCCATGGATTCAAATATTTAAGTCCTACACATGACTCGTTAGCTACCTTAGGATGAGAGCTATAAGTATGGACAACATCAATGTCCATATCAACTATGGAAGAATCAAAGATAGACTCCCATTCATATTCATGTGACTCAGTATCTGAATCTTGACTGGGATGCTTACACCATGCATGTTTATGACACCTTGAGGTAGATGCTCCAATATCACCAAAGGTGACACCTTCTTGAGCACTAGTCATGCATTGATGTTCTTGGACAGGATCTTAAACAATGGATTCTTCTTGTTCTTGGCTTGAAATTGTTGTATGGGCAGCTGAATTGTCTAAATCTCCCCAAAGGAGAATGGTGGAAGGAACCCAATCTTCACACTAATCCTGCTGGTTTGTCAAATTGGCATGTAGTTTGATTCATCGTCACTATCCGTCACAACAAGGATAGGAGCAATTTTCTTGTCATGAAATTCAAACCCTAGGCAAACCATCTTCTTAGACTTGCATCCAAAAAGAGCATGATTGAGAGGTTCAACCTTAGCATCTAATTTGTGTCTGAGAGGACCATGTCCTAGATAGCCCATATTTTTGACAAGAGTGTACCCTCATCCATATGCCTTAGGAGAGGGAGAGAAGTTCTCATTATGCTTGTATTTTTCCTCTTTGTAAATCTAATCTCTGATAACCACCTCTTCCTTCTCATCCTAGATAGGGACTAAGGACTCTACAAATGTGCCAAACAAGGTCATGGCCAAAGAGGAGGGTCTCATCTCTTGGGAAGGCTTTCCATAGGACGTGGGTGAAACTGGAAGTTTTGTAAAGGAGTCAAGTTGATAGCCCCCCATACCAAGGTCCATTGATTTGAAATTATCTTTGTATTGAGCTAGAGTTGGATTGAAATCCTCTACTTCTCTATTGAGGGGAACATGAGTTCCTGCTGAAATGGAATTGATAGATAATGTGCTATCCCCAGGTATATAGATTTCTACGCCATTGTAGGGGAACTTAACACATTGGTGGTAGGTGGATGGCACTCCTTTTATCTCATGGATCCATGGCCTACCAAGTAAAATGTTGTATGCTAAAGGACCAACATCAACAATCTAAAACAAAATGTCTCTCTCAACGGGGCCAATCCTGACAGGAAGAACAACCAACCTCTTAGAACTCCTTTCTACCTCATCATAGGATTTTATGGTAATCCTCTTTCAAGCATCTATGACCTTTTCTGAGTAACCCAATGTTTTCAATAGACTTAAAGAACAAATATTGAGCCCAACACCCTGATCAATCAACACACACCTGACACGGGTCTTGTGGATCATGACTTCAATGTGGAGGGAAAGATTATGTGGATGGCTCAATGCTTTTTCATCATCTTCTGAAAGAGTGAGGTAATGTGGGCTAGCAATGTGATTGGCCATGCTTTGGAATTGGTTGACATCTATGTTGGTAGGAACATTGGCCATGCGCAAGGGATCCTCAAGTACACACTTATGTCTTGGGGACAATTCCAAGAGTTCAAAGATTGAGATTTGAGCCTGGGTTCTCTGTAACTGGTCAACAAGATTATAGCTCATTTCAGGATTAACTGCTGATTTGGTGGTGACATTCTTGGATGTCACTTGCTTTGGTTTGCTGGATGGGTTGGAACTAGGACCTCTAATAACCACATGACCTTAGATTTGACTTCTTGTGACAACGTTAAGAGTTTGGGATGACCTGCTAGAGTGAGGACCCCTAAGCACCACCATAGGTTCTTCATCAAATATAGGAGGGGAGCCCACATCATAACCATAAGGATCCTTTTCCCTCATCATGTTGACATTTTTCTCAACCTCTTCAAGCATATTGACCACATTTTCTGTAGCTATGTAGGTATAGTTGATTTCAGCCTTGCCATTCTTTGGTTTAGAGGTTTCCCCCTTCTCATATTTAGGCAAACGCTCCTTGAAAGCCTTGTGATCAGCATTAGTGTTCAAACCATCCACCTTAAGCTTTCCACTCTTAATGAGATCTTGGATAATATGCTTTAGTTTCCAACAATGTTTGATGTCATGTCCAATACCATTGTGGAACTTGCAGAAAGCTTTTTCATCCCACCAATGAGGTTTAACATCAGGAATATGGTGTTTTGCAGGATCTTGAGGATGTGCAAGATTGTTGGCAATGAGAATTTTGAAAACATCCTCATAGGAATCACCAAGCTTTGAAAATTGACACCTTTCTTTCTTAGGATTTTCTTGGTACCTTGGCTTGTGTTCTTGTTGGTTGGATGTGTTAAGCTTCATTGCTTGAACAACACTAGATAAGTGAAGAACACCTTGATCCTTAGGTTGAGAAGAGTCCACCACTCCATCATTAACCACTTGCTTGTTCTTATTCCAGTGCAAGTTTTTCCCTTTATCCTTATTAGCATTGTGGTTGTTTTGACCATTATTGTTGTTCTTGTTGTTGGTCAAAATGCCTTTCTCTTTCAACACATCCTCAATTCTGCATGCGGTTTCGACCATGGTGTCAAACGAGTCAAAGACCATTTTCCTCACTTCATACTACATCTCAAGAATCAAGTTGCTAATAAGAATGTCAATCTTCTCCTTCTCAGGAATGGTCCTGGAGTAACAAGAACATCTCCATCTCCATCTTTGCAAGAAAACCACAAATGATGCCCCTTGATTTTGTTTCAAGTTACATAGGTCCAACACAGTGACAGATCTTGAAAGATTGTAGGCAAAGTGTTGGACAAATCTATGAACAAGTTCTTTAAAATTATTGATAGGGGGAGTTATGTTGGTAAACCACTCCATTGCTTGACCCTTGAGACTCCTAGGAAACAACCTCATTAGATAGGAATCATCTTGGTGGAATTCAAAGCTCATGATGTAGAATTGGTGCACATGGTCATGTGGGTCCCCATTAGCATCATACTTATCATATTGGGGGATTTCCACCTTCCTAGGAAAGTTCAAGTTCTTCATGCTCACACTCTTGTCAAAGGGATTAGGACATATTGAGTCAAGTGAAAAGGAAATTTTAGGCACCAACACCTTTTCCATCATATGCTTGAGTTGTTTGATCTCCTCGTCTTGGGATGGTCCTTGTTTCTTGATTTTTCTATCCACATCAAAGTTGTAAGGAACCCTGGCACCCTTGTTAATCAAGCTCTCTAGGAACTGATCCTTTTTTTGATCTAGATACCTTTCCACATATTTTTGGAAGATTGGCTCTTGTTGCATCCTCATAAAGTCTTGAGCATCAAAACTTGTACTACTACCTCCATGTTGGGAGCCATGATGAGCTCATTGGGAGGGTTGTCTTGAGTTCCTAGGAGGAATTTATCTCCTATGTTGTGAAGTCCTTCTTCCTCTAGGACTAGGAGATCTTGAAGGGGTTCTTGAATGCCTTCTGCTTCATGGGGTTCCTGAAGGAGTAGATGGTGGAGAGTTGTTTCCACTGTTGGTACCCCTATTGTTGAATTGGTCATTGATTTGTTGGGCTAAAAGGCTATCTTGTTCTTCTTGAAATGCTTTTCTTTCCAATTCTAATAAAGCTTGTCTCTCCACTTCTAGGAGTCTAAGCTTCTCTTCTTTTGCAGTTTGTTCATCCAAAAAGGCTTTTCTTTATCGCTCAATTCTTTTGAGCCTTTCGCTCGCATACCTTGAGGTTGTTTGGAGCGGAGAGTTGGGCCTTGAATGTTTAAACAAGTCTTTAGTAAATGCTGCATTTACATGAGAATCACAAGGTTTGTTGTTTTGGTCTTCATGTTGTGACCATTCATCTTGGTGAGCTCATCTTGTATACCTTTCAGCTCTCTGATGGGCATCTAGATATCTAGTGTTGATAGGGGGTGATTCTGGTTGATTTTCATCACCACATAGCATGTTATCCCTATGTCTCTGAAAAATGTCATCAAGATTTTGATCCATTGCTTCTATCTCCTTTCTAGTCATGGTGTAGCTCATGTCCATATCTAATTGAGAAGGTGCTAAAGAGGTACTCAACTCACTAGGATTTCTCTTTGGGTCAAACCAAACTTTAGACTCACTCCTAGGGGATTGATCAATGATGGGCTCTTTTCCCTTTCACTTTTGATGAGTTTGGACTAAGGGTAATTGGTCAAAGACAACTTGAGGTTGTTTTCCTTGATTGACTTGATACCTTATCATAACCAACATGAAAGAAAAGACCCTTGGTGATAAGATGACCCTACAAAATGTTGATACCAAACTAGGATAGTAAAAGTGTTCAATTGTCCAAAAATAGATGGTAAGATAGAAGATTGCAAAAGGTGTAAACCAACACTACTGCAGAGGTGCCCAATCAAAAGGATAAATATCCTACACATATGGATCGGGAGGATGGATTTACCCAAATTATATTTGAGATTGAAATTGATTTTTGATGGAAGTGAATTGGACAAGAGACTACTAGGACTCTCCAAGTGTGTTACCAAAGAATCTAAAGGTTTACTTTTTCAACAAGGATGATTTCTAACTTACCGATTCCAAGCAAGATCACTTGTGAAACCAAAGAATACTAATTCAAGGGGTCAAAACATAGGAACCCAAGGTACAAATAGGCTTCCAACTACAAGGTAAGAGACCTACTAAAATCTGGATCGACCAAAGGAAGACTGAAAATGGCACAAATAAGACAGATAAAAAATTTACTCTGTGCAACAGTTTCCAGGTTAACAAAATGATACAATATTTTAAAATGATATTTCGCATGACGTAGTGCGATAGTTTCCAGGCAGCAGGTGTGATACTTTCTAGGCAAGCTATGCGATAGTTGTTCAGCAATGAAGAATCACATGATAAAATTTAGACCAGTGTGAGATGATTGTTCAGTATTGTACGATTCTTGACCAGTGAATGTGAAGATTTTAGTTTTAAAGACAATTTGGTCAATGTTTCAGTTTGGTAAGTTCGATTTCATAGTTTAGAATATAGTAACAATAGACAATAGATAGGTTTGCAAATAGTAGGTGATCAAACATGTCGTAAAACACTTGCACAAGGGTGAAAGCAACCTTGCCAAGACAAGCAATTATGATATCAAAGCGAAAAATCCTATGAATGCTACCGTGATGTTTGATGTTTGAGAATGTTTACACAGGTAGATCATAGTGAGAACACTTCAAGCACTTACTAGCCTAAAAAGAAAAAGGCTCAATACTTAACAACTTAGCCCACACTTGATGTCCCATTGCCTCTCACACAAAGTGGTTGCCCACAATAGATGTTGGCTTTGTCGTGGAAGTGCCAATGATAGAACCAAAGGAACACAGATGGTGAGTAATCTTGGGGTGATCCGAGTTATTCCACTAGGATCAATCCTTGCACCAAGATTATAAGCAAAAAAATTGGGTAGCTTTTATCTATGGTTCATAGTAAGGGCTTCTATTCATAATACCCCTCTTGCTCCCCAAAGGGACTCCTTACCTTACGGCAAGTAACAGACCTCACAGCCACAAGAGTACCTTAAGCATTCTTGCTCAACATTTTCCTCATGGTCACAATCCCACAAGTACTCACATTAAGCGAAGACAAGTACTATGTCTACCAAGGTTTTGTGTCCTTGATAGCCTTGATTTTATAGTGGGTCAGAATAGCTTGGTATTAGCTTGTCCCCACTTGGGTTGTTCCTCTTGATTGCTCAAGAGCAAGCCCACTAAAGGATTCTAAACTAAACAAAGAGTGGATTAATTTTTTAGGTTCAAGATTTTTGGTTCACCTCAAGGGTGAAGAGCATACTCTCCTATCTCAAAAATCTCTCCCAAACACACCAAGCAAAGTTCAATTAGCCCTCTTGCTTTCAAAATCTAAAGATGGGTCAAGATTTATGGTTCACCACAAGGGTGAAGAGCATACTCTCCTACCACCAAAAGATTCCTACAAGATATTAAGTGCCTAATAAAAGAAACAACTAGTATATGCTGGACTTATAATGAAAGCAATGAACAAGCACTTGATTGTTTTTATGCTTTGGGCAGCCCTGCAAGAAAGAATTAGTAGCCCTTGTGCATTTGAAGCTTTGACATGCGTTCTTTTGGGCAAATATTCAAGCAATGAGAGCACACCTACAAGCACAACTTGTTAGCCCCACAATGGTTAGCACATGAAAAATCAAATAAAATCTGCAAGTAAACCTCTATTCTACCACAACAAATTAGAAATTCGAAGCAAACAAATCAAATCTTGCAAAGAAATGATCAAAATCACTCACTGCCAAGCCTGTGCAATAGTTTTGTTAGAGAATGAATCGTACGATACTCCACTGTATACTGGTGCGATACTTTCTATTTGAATGATACTTCACATTACCTACATGCGACAGTGTACAAAACACCAGTGCGACAGAATCCTGTATAAGCGTATGATACTTTTACTGGAAAAGTATCACACGGGTATAGGATAAACTATTGTATGATATTGGAAGATTGTCATACGAAACTCTGTCAAAAAGTACAGAAAAATAGCCAAAACAACAAGCAAATATTGATGAAAAATTGATGAAAATGCATGAAAAGAAGGATAAAACAAGAGTGTTCTGCCCCACGGTGGGTGCCAAAAATGTACACACTAAGATGTGCACTTCTCTAGGTCATTACTTCCAAGAAAATCCATGGATGAGAAACCTTGAGAAAGTGACCTAGAGCTCCCTAGGCATGGAGTCACAAGGATATTAAGAATGCTCTCAGCTAGAGCTATTAAGCCTATAACCTTGCTAGTAAACCACACAATAGGAGATTCAAAGAGACAAGGGCAAGAATGCCAATATATTCAAGAATCAACAATGAAGATGCAATGCAATGCTATGCTAGAAATGAAGATGCAAGCTAAGCTATGAAAGGAAAATGAAAGTATTACAAGCCTTACTAATTAAGCTATGTGAGCTAAGCTAGAGCTTGAAAGGAAATCTAAGCTAAGAAAGCATAAACATGAAGCTATGATGCGAGAATGAAAGCTAGAATGCAAGATCTCCAAAGCTCCAAAGTCACCAAGAAATCTTGCAGCATAAGATTAGCATAAAAAGTTGGTGATCTAGAATGAGAAGAGAGCTCTTCTTTTATAAGAAATGAGAATCAACGGATGATGGAGATTAAGAGGAAAAATATTTGATCAAAGGTAGGGTTTGAAAGAGGAGAAATCCATGTGCACAAGTTTCCTCCAATGAGAAAGAAGTGTTGACTTTTGAGCCTCATGTGAGACAAAAAGGCCTTTTCTCCTTTTTAAGAATAATGCTTTATTTGTGCAACTTAGGATAAGAGGAAAGTGGGGGCTTTTTATTTAATAAAAGGGGAGGGAATTCCTTTTAAATAAATAAAGACTTAGGATAAAATGGTTAGCCCATAGACTATAATCGAATAAAATGATAAAATTAGGATTTTATCAAGGAAATTGATATAATTTGAAAATATGGATTTTTGAAAATATTGATTCAGGGATTTGATAAATTGCAAGAATGGGGCCCAAAGTCTAAGTGACCATTTTAGGGTGCTTATAGCGACCTGCAGTCCACTTTTATGCTGTCAAAAAAATAGAGATATAGAAATCAACATGTAATAATATCAGAAAATAGTGCATAAAATTCACAGAAACTGAGAAATTTTTAAAAAACTGAGACCAAGTCTTGCATGAGGAAGTACACCACTGTGCATGAGAAAGTACTATGAAGCGTGTGAGAAAATGCTACTATCAGCAAACTTGTGTGTGAGAAAGTACTCAGAAAGAAAATCTTCGCGTGACACAGTCAGAAAGCTCACGCGAGATTTCATACATAGTTGTACGGACTGTACAGATAGAGTGAAAATTTCTTATCAGAGAATTTTTGAGAGTGAGACCAAAAATCAATTTTTTTCCCCATGGTGGGTGCCAAAATGTTTATGCCTGAATATGGACCTCATAATTCATCCATATACACAACATAGTCATTGCTCGATCATCGAATCATGAAGATGAGTATGAATTACTCAATTCACAATATCTATTGATTCGACCTATTGCCTCCTAATTAGCTAGGGTGTTTAAATTACTCTCAGATTGGAGAGCCAAAAACCATTAGACCAAACTAAGATGGAGGATTTGAAAGCTTGAAATGATCAAAATTGCAATGAATTAATCTAAAATGAAGAATGCAGATTTTTAAGCTAGAAATGAAAATGCAAAGTAATCTAAGAATGAAAGTGTAGAATTACTCTAAGAAGCTTGAAAGGAATGTGAAAATTAAGCTACTAGAAAATAAGAAAACTAATTTAATATGAAAATGCAATTACACTAGCAATGATAAATTAATCTAGTTGTGCAATAAAAGCTTGAAAGCATGAAAATTGAGACTAAAATTGGCTATAGTTTGGATACTCTCACAATTGCCTCCTTCACAATGAAGAGAAGGAGCTCATAATATAGAAAAGCCAGGAGAGAGGATGAAGAGTTTCTTGAAAAGAAACGGCTGACTCTTCATTTCCATGGTGAGACAAATATGAGGAATTATTTAATTAAAAGAATGAATTATTTCCACATAGGTGGCTTTTTGAGTAATTTAGAATTAATAAATTCAAATAAAGATGTCCATTCAAATAACCAAATAATTATTTAATTCCATGATGTGTATTAGCTAAAGGGGGTGGAATTAATTTAATTTAAAGCACTTAGGACTTTAGAATTAAATTAATTAATCATAGGGATTATTTAGCCAATAAAGTTGAATATTTAGAAATTAAATATAGTGTACGATTAATGCAAATTAGGGTTTTTGCATTTGACACTAAGTCAAAAAAAGTCAACTAGGAGACAGAATTGCCTAGTACAATAGGACTTTGAAGATGCAGAAATTTGAGAAATGCACCAAAATTGATTTGAATTGTAAGGTGCCAATTTTGGGGTATTACACTTTCATGAGGTTGATGAATGAGGTATTGAAGAAATTATTGGGTAGGTTTGTAATTTTATATTTGGATGACATTTTGGTTTTCAGTAAGACAAAAGAGGATCATTTATATCATTTGAGACAAGTATGTAGAGGTTGAGAGAAGAGAAGTTGTTGATAAATATTAAAATGTTTACTTTCATGAAGGAAGAACTTGTATAATTGGGTTTTGTGATACTCATTGATGGATTGAAGGTGGATCCTAAGAAGGTGAAAGTGATTGTTGAATGGCATACACCTGAAAGAATTAGAGAGGTAAGACAATTTCATGGATTGGCTAGTCTCTACTAAAAGTTCATTAGGAATTTCAGTTTAGTTTGCATTCCTATGATTGAGACAATAAGAGGAGACCAAAAGGGTTTCAAGTGGACAAGTGGAGTACATAGAAGTTTTGAGTTGTTGAAATTTTTTTTGACTGAACAACCTATGTTAGTCCTACTTGATTTCACTAAGGTATTTCAATTTGATTGTGATGCAAGTGGAAATAAAATTGGATCATTATTAAGTCAAGAAGGAGGACATTTTTCATATTTCTGTGAGAAGTTGAATGATGAAAAGAGAAGATAATTAGTATATGATTAGAAGCTATATGCCATAATTCAAGCCATGAAGAAGTGGAGACATCACTTACTGCCTAAGGAGTTTGTGTTGTATACTGATCATCAAGCATTGCAATATTTGAACAGTCAAGGTAAGTTGATCCTAAGACTCATGAGATGGGTAGAACTCTTGTAGAGTTATAATTTTTATTTTGAAACATAGAAGTGGGAAGTCAAATAGAGTTATTGATTCCTTTATTAGGAGAATAAATTATCTAACATAGATGAGAGTTGAATTGTTAGGATTTGAAGAATTGAATACCTTGTATGAAGAAGATCTTGATTTTTCCAAACCTTTGAAAGATTGTAAAGAACCTGTTGCAGTGGACCAAACCAAGTGGTTGGATTATTTCATTTGAGAGGAGTTGTTATTTACAATAATTCAATTGTGTTTTCCTATAATTTCAATGAGAGACAATCTAATTAGAAAAAGGCATTGTAGAGGATTAGTAGGACACTTTGGTATTGACAAGATAGTGTCTTTGGTAAGTGAGAATTAATTTTGGCCTAAGATTCATAAGGATGTAAGGAAATTTTCTTAGAATTGAAGAGCTTATTAAGTTGCAAAAGGATGTAGTCAAAATGTGGGATTTTATACACATTTTATAGTACCATAGAGACCTTGGGAAGACATAAGGATGGATATAATACTTGGATTGTCTATGACATAGAGAGGGAAAGATTCCATATTCATGGTTTTGGATATATTTTCTGAGATGGCCCCTTTAATACCTTGTGAGAAGACAACAAATATAGTGCATGCAGTAGATCCATTTTTCAAGGAAGTTATGAGATTGCATGGATTACCTAGAAGCATTGTTTCAGATCGAGATACAAAGTTTGTTGGTTACTTTTGGAGGACACTTTGGAGGATGATGAAGACAAAATTTAAGTTTAGTTCTTCATTTTAGGCATAGACACATGGAAAAATAGAGGTAGTGAAAATAAGTTTAGGGTGTAGCACCTAAAAATCATTCATATTAATTAAATTTATTTAATTAATAATCCCTATAATATCATGATTAATTTTAATTAATTAATCATGGTTATTATATATTCCTCTACCCATTTAATTATAATTATTTAATTAAATTGGGTTCATACCTAAGGTATTTAAATCTAATTCAAATACTTCCCTCTCTAATGTATTAAAATTATCTTAATACATGTCCCTTATTTTACCCCTTTCTGAATAAATCTCTATTTATTTAAATCCCTCCAAATCCTAATATTCTTCTAAACCTAGATTAATCTAAATCTAATTCAAATTAATCAAAAACCCTACCTAAAGCCTAGCCTCCAGCCATCACCTCACTTTCTAAATCTACTCTCCCACTTAATCATTCCTCTAATCTCACTTAGAAAGTGATTCCTAACCTCACTATCCCTAATGGGTTGCTCACACATGTGTGAGAAAATCTTCCCAAGGAAGCCACCAAACTTCCTTAAATGCTCCAACTCCTATCTTACACCTTTTTCCCCTTCACTCTTCCCCAAATTTTCTCACACATGTGTGAGAAACCTTGAACCACTCAATCTTAAACGCCCATTTTGTCTCAACTTGACCTTTCAAAATTGTCATCTCCTCTAGCCCATGTGTCTCCTATGTGGCTCCTATGTGGATGCCACATAGGTGCCACCTCATCCAATCCCTCTCTCTCCTTCCAAAAATATATAAATAGAGGCCCTTTCATGAGCAATTCACAAATTCCTTTTATGCATTATTATCATGTTAGTTTAGCTCTAGAATTCTGTAGTATTTTAGCATTATTAGTTTCCATTCTTGTTTTCAATTCTTAGCTCACATAGAATAATCCTAAATGGTAAATGAATCATAGTTTGATTTAGCATTGTAATTTCCCTTCAATATTGATCACATATCATTCTTAAAGGTTAATGAATCTTAAATCTTGCATAGCATTTATAGCTTAAATCTTCATCTTCATCTCTTACATCTCTTGGAATCCTAGGGGAAAAACTAGTTCTCAATACTAGTTTTTGTGCCATTTTGTGATTTCCTTGGCTTGCATGTAGGTTAAATCACCCTATAATTTCATTGGGGATCCTATCATAATTTTTGGAGAGCACATCCACATTCTCCTAAAAAGAGCAAATCAAACAGGGGTTGGGTGCTCCTATTTTGGCTCAATCAGAAGTGATGTGTATTGAATTTATTGTTATATGTTTTATTCATGTGTTTGAATAATGTTTGAGTGTCTACACATGATCCTAATAGGTTAGGTTCAAAACATCTACATTTTGGCATGCCCGATGGGACACCCACCACACAATTTTCCTCTCTTTTTGATGGTTTTCATCACCCATTTCTGAAAATTTGACAAAGCTCGTACTAGTTTGTGAGAATCCTAGTACAAGTAAACTCATTTGGCACTATTTACTCATACTACATGTTCCCAATACTCATACTACACAAGCCAAATACTTGTATTGGCCCTTTCTGCATTCTGACTGCTCTCTGTTTGCATTCTTTCTGGCATAGTTTGCTTGTACTGCAACCCCTGTATACTCATACTGAACATGGTATAATCTTTTACTAGAATTCTCTTTTAGGAATTTTCTCATATTTTTCTATGTTTTTACTCATACGAGTCTACACACAAAATTCTCCTTCCCTATTTTCTTGTATAAGAAGCATAGAGCAAGTTTAGGGCCTCAAATCTTAATGTTCTTGGATTTTGGTGATTATTATGGTTGGATATTGTCCTTGACCATATTATTTTAAATTTATAACATGTTTTTGTAGGGAATATCACCAAAATAACACTTTTCAAAGCCATCAATACTTCAAACTAATAACATTTTTTTGTAGGACACTTGCGAAAGAATCACTTGAAAAACTACTAAATCTATCTATCTTGTAGGTTGCCTAGGTGATACGAACAAACTTTTTGTCTTAATTAATATTTTTCTAGGCATCTTAATGAAATTTCACTTGTAGTTTTTTGTCAAGTGGTAGGGGATTATGATCTTTTCTCTTTGAGACAATTAAAAACCTAGACCCATTTGGCATTATACTTTAATAGGAACTTTGGGTAAGAACAAGCATGTTTGATGTGTTTGGGAGAGACCAACATTAGATAGGAGAGTATGCTCTTTTCCCCTTGAGGGAAAATCAGAAATATAGACTCCTCTTGTTTCCAATCCATGCTTTTTAATTTCATCCTTTATATGGGATTGTCTGTGAGGTAAAAATCTCCCGGGAATGACCCACGTGAGAACAAGGTGTTAGCCCACCACTCTAACTCATGTTAATACAATTTTATTTTTGGGGTTAAAGCCTCAGAAGTTGGATGAAATTTGAGCTTATACTTAGCTCTCATCTAACACATTAGTAGGGCCTCACGGTCTAAATCACTTTTACATGATTACTTGTGCCAAGGTTCTTTGTGGGGCTATATGCCTAAATCGCACTTGTGTAGACACAAAGAGTGTGTTCAAATGGAGACCCTTACTAAAAGCCATTAGATAGAGGCTCCCTAGTTCACCCTTGAAATTTTGATAATCCAAGTGCAAGGAGGATAGTAACCTTCCCAAGGCACTCACCATATCATGCCTTCCTAAGTGTTTGAAGTTGGATAATACAACATCATGACTGGAGCCATTGTGTGCTTGGTGATGGCTATATTCTGATTAGATCTTGAAGTGTACCTAAGTCTATGAGTGAGGATTTTCATACTAACCAACTCCCTAGGGTAGAAAGTGTGTTTAACTATTTACAATAAGAACCTGTTAAAAACACATACACATTTAAGAACATTGTCAATTTTGTTGTCACCATTGCTTGTATACCACAAGGTTACTTTGTCCCTTGTCAAATTTTTTTCAGCACATGTATTTGTTATCATTTGGTTTTGAATACTTGAATTTCGGTCCTTTTCCATTGGAGAAGAAATCAAACTGAAAATCCCAAGTGATTCAATTTATCCAACACCTTCAAACCCAAGCACTCTCTAAAACATTTATCCACAAGAATTGATCAAACAAACTCAAGCACTATCCTTTTGAGATATGACCAATTCAACAAAGCACAAGAAGGAAAAGTTACCTATTTCCCATGTTTATCAAGAGAAGAAAGTTACCAAATGTAAACTCAAGGATCATCAACCTACCATAACTCCAATCAAAGAAGAGAACAAGTATCAAGACAAACTCGATAGAGTAACCTACAATGCCAAGGTCATGTAGTTTGGAGCACACTTCCAGATTAGTCATCATTTTGTTACCCTCGAAAGTGAAGACTAGTTGGCTTATCACACACTACATCCTTTCAAATCCCACAAAACTATCTTAGTGTCCTTACATCTTGTATCATCTTAAAATGGAAGCACTTCCATGTTAAGAGAATTTAGCCCTCCAAGTAAGTGGTTTGGGGTCATGTCAAATGCATTGAATTGATCTTTTCTTTGATCTGGCTTTTTCCCCATTTTTCACTTCTTTTCTGCACTTGATTCCTTCATTCTAGGTGAAATTAGGGTTAGGATCTTGAGGATTCTCCTTAATTTCCCTCTTCTATGGATTTATTTTCTAGGTAGAACTTACAAATAGGTCCTCCTAGCCTTCATCATGTTCATCATAGGATTGTGTGCCTCTCCCTGGCACTCTACTCTATTCTGACATCATTTCTAGGTCTCCGAGCACTCCCGGGACCTCCTGTTTCTGATTCTAGCATCTCTGGACTGAGACCTTGAGATCTGTAACCTCAAGGAAAATGATGACCTAAAGGGGTCAAAAATGACCTTGAGGGTCAAGGATGACCTCATCCTTGACCTAGGTTAGGGGTGACCTCATCTTTGACCCCTGGTTCAAGTTTCAAGGTCTCATGATCTTCGAATGTCAGGTTTCGAAAAGAATTCTTTTCCCACTTTTGGGTCAGCTGTTTTGGTCTCTGAAATGGTAAACTGTTAAATTATATTTAATTTAGGTCCATTCCAAAAGGGTTGAGGGATAATTGGAATTTAATTCCCCAAGGTGCCCCTCTAGAGGATTGTGCCCTAGATCACTATAAAAGGAAGCCTTCCTCTCTCATTTTCTCCATCAAGTTTTGTGAGAAGATCCATCTCATTCATTCATGCATCAAGCACTCTCAAGGAGACATTGGTGATCAAGTTTTGGTAATCAAATCCTCTCTCAAGAAAGATCAAGCAAGCATTCATTCAAGAAAGCATCCATTCAAGCATTCAAGTTCTCCATTGAAGATCAAGGATTCAAACATTCAAGCCATTGAAGAGATTTGGTTCAAGCATGCAAGATTCATCATTCAAACCCCAAATCTAGCCATGATGATGGTGTGATCTTCCTTCAAGATCCATTTTTTCATCTTCAAGATCCATTCATTCTTTCCTCAAGGTGGATTCCAAGCATACAATCATGGAGGTTTGATTTATATTTGTTGATGTTATGTTCAAGCTTTCATATTAACATACTTGATTACATTTCAAATATAATTTGCATATCTATTGAATGTCATAGCTTCATTATTAGATCTAATTCTACTACTTTCTAGCATTCTCCATTTCAATTTCAATATTAAGGTTGATTCCAAACTGGGGTTTGACCAAGGTAAACCCCCCAAACAAACAAACAAAACCATTTTTCTTGTAGGTACAAGCATGGAACATCAGATCTAAGCTTAGATTTGGATACCCTTTTCAGAGAACTTCCAAGATCTGCAAACAAAATCAAATTTGACCTTCAGAATAAAAATGTAGCCTTTGACCTTTTATTGAGGTCAAAGACTACCTACTGTCAGAAAGACAAAAGATTTTTGGGTTTTCTTCATCTCGGTGTTTCCAGTCTAGGATAGATTGCAAAATTTCTTGAAATAGTATGCATGCACCAGAAAATAGGTATTTCCAAATTAATTTCATCATGAGGTATGTATCTTACTTTATCTAATTTCAAGTATTTTCTAGATTTACATTCTTACAATTCAAATGTATGTGTAAAATATTGGATTTGGGGTCTCTTTTATGTGCAAACCATTCTTCTAGGACCCCATCCACATTTTATCCTATACAATTTGGTGAACCCGACGTGCTTACCCCTTTCTTTTGTGGATTTAGATGCCCTATTGTGTTAGATCTCCCTTTCTATTATCTTGTGTGTTCACCTTCACTTATACATTTTGGTGAACCCACGATAGACAACTCTTTCTTTTTGGTGTTAGATTTACATTTTTTATTAGATCTTACATGCTTACAAAAGTAGGTTTATTTTATGCTCTTGTATTTATATTTCAAAAATACAAAAGATTGCAAAATTTCTTCAAAAATACAAAAACATTTGCATTAATTTGTGGAGTTAGATGCCCTATTGTGTTGGTGGTGTTTGATTTCCTTTTCATTCTCATAAATTTCATTTGAATGCATTTGGATATATTTAGATCTATTTTCTATGCATTTCTTTATTGGTTATCATGTTGCACAAGTTATCTCAAGTATTTTTCAAGTGCTTTCTTGAACCTTTGGATGGGGATGTTGATTTTTCGCTTCCTCATGAAACCATTGTGACTAATCCCTTGGATAAATACATTGATTTATCCCCTCCTCATGAAGAAGCTTTGATACAAGAGGATGATTTATTACATGATGATAACTCTTTTTATAAAACACACTCCCTTTATGTGGACATTTTAGTGAAAGAAGATGACATTATAGATGCTTTACCTCCATTTGAGATTCCTTCTAGTGATGAGGCATTAGTGGAGAATGAGATGAATTCCCTTAATGCTCTCCCTTTTGGTGATGATCCTATGGAGAATCAAGATATTACCTCATCTCCTCCTAGGATGTCCTCTTTTCTTCCTTCTTGTGAATGTATTTGTAGTGTTGAGACAACTACCATGGTTTATCCCAAACCCTTATTGAGTGTCAAACGTTGTCCTCACATTACTATCAAAGGTAAATCTATGGAGTCTTTCAATGATCAAAATTCTATAGCTCACACATATTGTACAAGGAATAACCTTCAACATAATCCAGTGGTTTCTACTTCTTTACCACCTTCTCAACCTATTCTTCCTCCTCCACATCATCTTCCTAGCAAGGAGTATGATTTGATAAACCAATTGCAAAATACTCCTACCAAGATTTCTTTATGGGATCTTCTTCAAAATTCACCTACCTACTATGAAGCCTTGCAAAAAGCTCTAGCAACTCTTCCCACTCCACCTCCTAATCAAGAGAACATTAATACTTCTTACAATGCATGCATGCTACCTCGGGTTCTCCTGACATTATATTTACTCAAAAGGATTTGCCTTCTAAAGAAGTTCAAAATCAATATGATGCTCTTATGGTTGTTGTTTCTATCAATAAAAGTATCATTTATAGGACCTTGATTGATAATGGATCCGGGCTTAATGTTTGTAGCATGGACATGCTCAAAGCAATTAAAGCTAATCTTTCAACTATTCAACCTGACAATGTTCCTATATGTGGCTTCGATAACATTGCTAAGAACACTTTGTTAGAAAGTAAAGATCCCCAAGATAAATGAGAGGGGGGGGGTGAATCAGTTATCAGATAATTTATGCATTCAACTACTTTAAACAATGTAATCAATGTACTGATCAACCATAGAAAGATAATCATACACAATTGCACAATAACAAAAGATATGTTGACTAGGGAACCTCTTGAAAAGAGTAAACCCCAGTGGGAATGATGCCCAAAAAATGATGCACTAATATGAAAGTTCCTTGTTAGAGGATGGACCCTGTTAGGAGTCTTATGAAATACATTCAGTACATATAAATCCCTGTTAGGAGATTTTGAATCCTTGTTAAAAGATTCTAACCCGGTTAAGAGTTTATGGAAGACAGAAGGACCCACTACCCAAATAGCTTCAAGGCAAGATCTCTGAACCCACTGTCCAAAAGATCTTAGAATTATTCAACAGAATAATATGAAATATATTACATCCTTCACACTATGCCAAAACAGCACTCTCTGCTACACAAGATCACAATTCCAAATCTCTGTACTCACAAGTCTTCCTTCATCACTGAATTAGCTCTTTTCTTCACTTCATGCATATATTCGCATCTCAATTTTCATACAAGGAAAAAATTCCTTCTTATATACCAAACTCAAATAATTACAAATGAGTCAGTCCTCAATTACAAAATAATAAATTCTACACGCTACACACAGAATTCACATAAAACTGTCGGCTTCCAGATACTGTAACTTTCTCCAAACATATCCTCAAAGTTTTCACTATGAACCACATCATAATTAATGAGTCTCCAACATCCCTTTAATTGCATAAAATTAGATTCCATCCCAGCTAAGAGATATCCTCCGATTTCCGAACATCGCTTCACAGAAACATTGTCTAAACACTGCTTTCACCAAAATGCTCATAACTCTCACAAATGAATGAATTTATTTTTGCATTGTTAACCGTAGGTTAATAACACACCAAAGAACATACCATCAATTGTGAAAAAGCTAATCTACAATACAACATGTGTGCAAAACAAAACTGTACCTGCTTTCTTGCTAATATCCAGAATATCACTGTGTTGACATCAATGACAATCCAAGTCATGAATGCAACAATAATTGCTACAGAATGATTGCCAAAATACTTTGCATTCATTCTTAAAAATCTCCCCCATTGGCATTGATGGTAACATAGATGAAAAACATCCAATGTTCCAAAAATCCAATACTGCAACATATCAAATTAAATCTTGCTTCGTTTTCCTATTCAGCTCTCTCATACAATCCACAATGTTTTTAATGTATATCTCTCCCCCATTGACATCAATGACAGAAATTCCATCACTAAGTCAACAACAACTTAATGTCAAAAGACACTATTCAAAAAAATACAATAACAAGAGTCCTCATGACTCAGCTCATAAACTCCCCCATAGAGGAAGTTCCAACATGAAATCCAGAAGAAAGATAGGGCTCATATACCACTGGATGGATGCAATCATCTGCATCAATTCTCAAAAATAGGTTGGGGCATAACCCCAAGAATACCTCTCAGATACACAAATGTATCCGTAGGTAAAGGCTTTGTAAATATATCTGCTATCTGCTCCTTTGTACTTATGTACTCCAATCTTACTTCTTTTTCTGCAACTTTCTCTCTTACAACATGATACTTGATCTCAATATGTTTAGTCTTAGAATGTAAAACATGATTTTTTGACATACTCACTGTACTGGTGTTGTCACAATGTATAACAACAAGCTCATCAAACTTTATTCCAATATCCTTCAACATCTGCTTCATCCAAATAATCTAATTACAATTATTTGCTGCTGCAACATATTCTGCTTCTATTTTGCTTTGTGAAGTACAATTTTGCTTCTTACTTAGCCAAGAGACCAATTTTCCACCAAGAAAAAAGGCTCCACCACTGGTGCTTTTCTTGTCATCAATGCTGCCTCCCCAATCTGCATCAGTATAGGCACATAAAGTAAAATCATCAGAATTCTCATACCATAATCCATAATCCATTATTCCTTTCAGATATCTTAGTATCCTCTTTACTACTGCATAATGTGATTCTCTAGGTTCTGCTTGAAATCTTGCTACAATCCCCACTAAATGTGCTATATCAAGTCTTGTATGTGACAAGTACTGCAATCCTCCAATCATAGATCTTTACTTTTTCTACTCAATTGCTGGTGTCTCATCTTTGCTAGATAACTTATGTCTAGTTACCATAGGTGTTCCAACAAGTTTAGAATCTTCCATTCCAAATCTTTTCAATAAGTCATTCAAATACTTAGTCTGACTTACAAATATACCTTCCTTGCTTTGTGTTATCATATCTCCTTGTGTCAAAGGAAAACCTTCAGGCTACTCAATGTAGACTTCTTCCAATTCACCATTCAAACATGCTGACTTCACATCCATCTGATACACTCTGAATTTCTTGTAAGTTGCATATGCTAGAAACATTCTCACTTCTTCAAGTCTAGACATAGGTGCAAAAGTTTCTTCATAGTCAATTCCTTCTTATTGTGAATATCCTTTACATACCAATCTTGCTTTGTTTCTTATCACTTCTCCTTGTTCATTCATCTTGTTTTTGAATACCCACTTTGTACCAATCACCTTCTTGTCTTCAGGTCTAGGGACCAATTCCCATGTCTTGTTTTTTTCAATCTGCTCTAGTTCTTCTTTCATAGCATTAATCCAATGTTCATCTTCACAAGCTTCATTAGTAGTCTTAGGTTCAATTTGAGAAATCAAACATAAATGTACCTTATTTCGAGTAAAAAATCCTCTATCTAAACTTCCAATAACTTGCTCAACAGGGTGATGTCTTGAAGTATACCTATTAGGTGTCATAGTTACTGATCTTGTTCCGACTGTAGATTCTTCTCTGCTTTATTCTCTATTTTCTTCTCTATTTTCTTCAGTATGACTTTCATTTAGCAAATCACTGTTAGTTTCAAAAAATAATTCTGCATTTTCAATGTTAGGTTGAGGTTGTGCTTCTCCATCAGATTCATAATCAACCATTGTTTCCTGAATTTTAAACTTCTCATCAACTTTTACATTTGTACTTTCAACAATAGTCTTAGTTCTTTCGTTATAACATCTATATGCTTTTGCTTTTCAAAGAATATCCAAGAAATATTCCTTCATCACTTCTAGGATCAAACTTTCCTATATCATCATCTCTCTTTATATAACATTTACTTCCAAAAATTCTAAAATACTTAATTGAGGGTGTATGTCCAAACCATAATTCATAAGGTGTCTTATTTGTATCTGCTCTGATTTGTACTCTATTCATAGTGTATACTGCTGTGTTCACTGCTTCTCTCCAAAAAGTCTTAGCCAAATCATTTTCAAACAACATAGCTCTTGCTGCTTCAGTTATTGATCTGTTCCTTCTTTCTGCAATACCAGTTTGTTCTGGTGTTCTAGGGGCTGAAAGTTGTCTCTTAATACCATTCATTTCACAAAAGGTATTAAACTCTCTAGATGTAAATTCACCACCTCTATTAGATCTTAGACACTTAATCTTTATTCCAGATTCATTCTCAATTTTGCTTTTCATGATCTTAAATTTATCAAATGCTTCAGATTTTTCTTTCAAAAATGCAATCCACATCATCCTTGTAAAATAATCAACAAGAATCATAAAATACCTTTCTCCATAGAATCCTCTAGTCCTAGTAGGACCACTCAAGTCTGTATGAACAATCTCCAGCTTCTCTGTCGATGTGAACTTCTTGTTGGGAAATGATCTCCTTTTCTACTTTTCCATCATACATTCTTTGCAAATCATGTTAGTAGGTTTCATAATTCTAGGTAAATCTCTTACCGCAAGTGTAGTGCTCACCTTGACAATATTATCAAAGTTTATATGACAAAACCTTTTATGCCATAACCAACTATCATCAATCCTAGTTATCAAACTTGTCATCTCAGTAGGATTAAACTGAAATACATTACCTCTAGCTCTGGATCCTTTTCCAATCAAATTTCCATCTTTATCTTTTATCACACAAGTTTTCTCAGAAAACCAAACTTGATAACCCTTATCAGCCAATTGTCCAACACTTAGTAGATTATGTCTCAATCCATCAACAAAGTAAACATCATCAATGTTAGTCTTTCCATCAAGAGTAATAGATCCTATACCCTTAATCAAACAAGGTGCATTGTTACCATCCCTAACAATTCCTCCATCATAATTATCTAACTGAACAAACTTTCTTTTATCTCCAGTCATATGATATGAACAACCACTGTGTATAATCCAATCAGATTTCTTTTCAACTTGTGAATCTAATGCTTTTTCTTCCCTTTTATCAGATTCATAACTTTCTTCTTTAATTGCTACAAATCCTATTTCGTCAAAGTTATCATTATAACTGTCACTTAAACATTTTTCAATTCTTGCTTCAAGATCTTCATCATTTGCATAATAACATTCTTTAGATCTCCTAGGTTTAAAGTTGCTTCTATACTTCTTAACTCTTTTAGGACATTTAGATGCAAAATGACCATATTCTTGACAAGTCCAACATTTAAAGATTTTCTTACCATCTGGTTCTCTTTTTACAAGTAATGCAATACCTTCTTCAATATTCTTATCTTCCTCAGATCTGCTACTGCTAGCATAATCTCCATTCACACTAGTACTTCTTGTAGGTCTAATGTTAAGAGCACTGAATGTTGTTTCCATTCTAGGTAGCTCTCCTAATAATCTCAAGTTCATCTCTACTATTTCTAATCTTCCAAGAAGAGTCTCTCTTGAAAATTTTGATATACAAGGTATCACTTGTTCAATCATCTGCGTTGTCTGCTTGAATACTGGTGTCAAAGTTCTTAGAATTTTCCATATCACTTCATTCTCTATCTTATCACCTTCACAAGACTTTATTCCTGTTACAATCTTAGACATCCTACCAATATAGCTTCTAATAGATTCATCTTCCATCATTCTGATATCTTCAAATGCACAAATCCAATTATGTAACCTAGCCTCCTTTTCATGTTCATCACCTTCAAAAGTAGAATGTAAAGCTTTCCAAATTGCATGAGATGTTTTCAAACATCTTACCTGACTATATTCATTCTCTGGTAGTGCTGACAAAAGTGCTTCTCTTGCAAGTATGTTACACATGAATAGATCTAGTTCATCTTTAGTTCCTGCCTCTAGATTGTCTTCCTCAATGATAGTCTTCTCATTCCTTGTAATCAACCAATAACTTGGTCCTAAACACAATAGATGTGTCTTCATCTTTTCTTTTCAGCTGTCAAAATTTACTCCATCAAACTTAGGGCTTTCTTTTCTGAAATTCACCACGGATCTCCTTAAGTTAAACTTTTCTTTCAAGGACCTGCTGCTCTGATACCAATTGTTAGAATGTAAAGATCCCCAAGATAACTAAGAGGGGGGGGGGTGTGAATTATTTATCAAATAATTTATCCATTCAACTGCTTTAAACAATGTAATCAATGTACTAATCAACCATAGAAAGATAATCATACACAATTGCACAATAACACAAGATATGTTGACTAGGGAACCTCTTGAAAAGAGTAAACCCTGGTGGGAATGATGCCTACAAAATGATGCACTAATATGAAAGTTCCTTATTAGAGGATGGACCTTGTTAGGAGTCTTATGAAATACATTCAGTACATATAAATCCCTATTAGGAGATTTTGAATCCCTATTAAAAGATTCTAACCCGGTTAAGAGTTTATGGAAGACAGAAGGACCCACTGCCCAAACAGCTTCAAGGTAAGATCTCTGAATCCACTGTCCAAAAGATATTAGAATTATTCAATAGAATAATATGAAATATATTACCTCCTTCACACTGTGCCAAAACCGCACTCTCTGCTACACAATATCACAATTCCAGATCTCTATACTCACAAGTCTTCCTTCATCACTGAATTAGCTCTTTTCTTCACTTCATGCATATATTCGCATCTCAATCTTCATAGTACACATTACAACAAGGAAAAAATTCCTTCTTATATACCAAACTCAAATAATTACAAATGAGTTGGTCCTTAATTAGAAAATAATAAATTCTACACGCTACACATAGAATTCACATAAAACTGTCAGCTTCCACATACTGTAACTTTCTCCAAACATATCCTTGAAGTTTGTACTATGAACCACATCATCATTAATGAGTCTCCAACATCCCTTTAACTGCACAAAATCAGATTCCATCCCAGCTAAGAGATATCCTCCGATTTCTGAACATCGCTTCACAGAAACATTGTCTAAACACTGCTTTCACCAAAATGCTCATAACTCTCACAAATGAATGAATTTCCTTTTGTGCTGTTAACCATAGGTTAATAACACATGAAAGAACATACCATCAACTGCACAAAATCCAATCTATAATAAAACATGTGTGCAAAACAAAATTGTACCTAGTTTCCTGCTAATATCCAGAATATCACTGTGTTGACATCAATGACAATCCAAGTCATGAATGCAACAACAACTGCTATAGAATGACTACCAAAATAATTTTCATTCATTCCTAACACACTTTAGGAATCATTACCTTACCTATCAGAGTAGGACCGG
The DNA here is from genome assembly GCA_027943335.1 of Chamaecyparis obtusa. Taxonomy (NCBI): domain Eukaryota; kingdom Viridiplantae; phylum Streptophyta; class Pinopsida; order Cupressales; family Cupressaceae; genus Chamaecyparis; species Chamaecyparis obtusa. Next base: position 363,865 of record BSBK01006148.1, on the reverse strand, counting down.
TTATCTTGAATACTCCTATTCATGTTATGCGTGGACCTCTCAATTATAACCTTCTTTTGGGAAGACCATGGTTGCATGAGATGCACGCTGTCCCTTCCACCCTTCACCGTAATGTCAAGTTTATACATAACAATAAGATGTATATGCTTCATGTGGATGATGTGCCTAATCCTTGGCTGAATATTCAAAATCACACTACTCCTATTCCTAATAGTAATCCTTCTTCCTCTCATGCTCTGCCTGAAGATGATTAGGGAACCTTGGATTTTAATCCTACCTTTATTGGAGAGTATAAGGTTAATGATCTTGATTTTATGAAGAAACAAAGAGAATTTTAACAAGGAGCTTTTACTTCTAAACCCCTTTGTAATAACTTTTTCGCTACTTCTACCCACAATAAATCTATCAAGCCTACTAATGATGACATGTAGTGACTACTGAAGTTCCATTGACTCCTTCTGATATGACTTGTTGTTATGGTCTTGATTATCATTTCCTAGTTAAACAAGGATTTAATACTCAAGGATGTGATAAACATAAATTGGGAATTCATATGCCCTTACACACTAGGGGGCATGAGCATTCTTATGGCTTGGGATTTAATCCTCAACAATGAATCAATGTTAACAACATCTCAAATAACACTTCAAAACATGATGAAACTATGAAGGAATTTGACCAAGAAGCTCTTTTGCATAAACTCCTCCTTGTTAAGATGATTACTAGACCTAAATGCAAAAAGCAACGTAGTCCACACTTGAAGACTCTTCCTTTTTGTTTATATCATAGATTTCATGATCACTCTACTAATGAATGTCAAGCTTTACATTATAAGATTAGGTAGCTCATTGATAGTAATGTTATTTATATATCATGTGTCGATGAGTTGTATTTCAATCTTGTTTTCTCTAAATAACATTTATGTTCCTATTATGGAGCTCCACATTATGTAAACAATATTAGCCTAATCCTTGGGGGCTCATTGTCTTGCATAGTGTTGCAAGTGATATAATAGGTCCCCTTTCATCCTTGTTCCTATTCTTGGGGGGCAAGGATGCCATCACTTTCTTTTCTATCTTTTTGGGATTCACCTCTTTCCTTGGTTAAGCAGTGTCTATCTATTATGTGATATCCAATCATACCTAAAAATTTTGGTTTGCATTGAGGATCTTTGTCCTTGATCACAACCTATTTCATTGTCTAACATTGGGTTTCCATGGTTGATAAATCTCTCACCTTGGAAACTGAACCGTGTGCTATCCCTCACAAGGGTTACTTTTTCACTTCTTGTATGATATCTCTTTGCATTCATCCCTTCTATGGCCTCATAGGAGCTGTGACCATGGCTTGGACTGGGTGTTGTCTGTGGATATTTTCTTGATGTTGAAGAAGGCTTTATCCTTGTTATTTTCTTTCCTTAACATGTCAAAATAGTATGTTTTTTCCATATTAAGGAGGGGGGCATATATACGGCCTCCCTCATTCTATATTATGCATTTTTGTTCTAACTGTTTGTTTTGCAACATGCTAAATCTTAGAAGGTAACACACATAAGTTGCTAAATCCCGAAGAGACATACATTTCTAATTTCAAAATATGTTAAATCCTATGAAGCTAATAGACATAAGTTGCTAAATCCTGAAGGGACATCCATTTCCAATATGCTAAATCTTCTAAAGGTAACACACATAAGTTGCTAAATCCTGAAGAGACACGCATTTCATATTCATAGTGATACAAGAAGGTGGATCTATGGGTATTCCAAAAGCCGTCAAAAGATGCACTACAATTTCAAGGCACATTTTATGGGTGAACCTATTGGGCTCTCCCTCTAGGGTGATTCACAGTAAGGTGGGCATCTTACTGGGCGAGGTAATCACTTTCTCCTCTCTCTCTTTTTGCTTTCATCCTAGTAGGACTGTATCATGAAGCTATGTTATTTATAGTGTTTCTCTTGTCTTTCTTATGTAATCATTTATACTTTTATGATAGCTTTCCAAATATGATATTAGTATGAGAAATATTTCTTAGCGAGGTTTCTTATGCTAATTGATTTGGGTTATTTAGTACTAACCCCTGTTCTTTTGGTTTTCTCTTTTCACACCTTCATACGTGTATGTTGAGTTAGAATCCTTAGCTTGGGTGCTTGTTTCCTTAGCTAAGTGTTATTTTATCTCATTGTGAATCCACTTGTATCTCCTCTTTCTTCTCCTTTACCAAGAGTTTGCATCTAGTCCATACTCTTGCTAAAGTGGGGGCTTGATGTATCATCTTAAAATAGAAGCACTTCCATGTTAAGAGAATTTATCCCTCTGAGTAAGTGGTTTGGGGTCATGTCAAACACCTTGAATTGATCTTTTCTTTGATCTAGCTTTTTTCCCATTTTCCACTCCTTTTCTGCACTTGATTCCTTCATTCTAGGTGAAATTAGGGTTAGGATCCTGAGGATTCTCCTTAATTTCCCTCTTCCATGGCTCTATTTTCTAGGTAGGAATTAAAAATAGGTCCTCCTAGCCTTCATCATGTGCATCATATGATTATGTGCCTCTCCTTGGCACCCTACTCTATTCTGACATCATTTCTAGGTCTCTAGGCATTCCCGAGACCTCTTGTTTCTAATTCTGGCATCTCTGGACTGAGACCCTGAGATCTATAACCTCAAGGTCAATGATGACCTTGAGGGTTAAGGAAGACCTTTTCCCTAACCTAGGTTGGGGTTGACCTCATCTTTGACCCCTGGTTCAAGTTTCAAGGTCTCGTGATCTCCGGATGTCAGGTTTTAGAAAGAATTCTTTTCCCACTTCTGGGTTGGCTATTTTGGTCTCTAAAATGGTAAAATCTTAAATTATATTTAATTTAGGTCCATTCCTAAGGGTTGAGGCCTAATTGGAATTTAATTCCCCAAGGTGGCCCCTCTAGAGGATTGTGCCCTAGATCACTAGAAAAGGAAGCCTTCCTCTCTCATTTTCTCCATCAAGTTTTGTGAGAAGATCTCTACATCAAGTTTTCATCTCATTCCTTCATGCATCAAGCATTCTCAAGGAGACATTGGTGATAAAGTTTTGGCAATCAAGTTCTCTCTCAAGCAAGATCAAAGCAAGCATTCATTCAAGCAAGCATCCATTCAAGCATTCAAGTCCTCTTCTCCATTCAAGTTCTCCATTGTAGATCAAGGATTCAAGCATTCAAGCCATTGAAGGGATTTGATTCTAGCACTCAAGATTCATCATTCAAACCTGAGATCTATATTGGATAACTATGCACAAGAGGGTACTCTCATTCCACCACAACTCCAACTATTCAACCCCAACAAACCCCTACACATCTCCATCATGCATACTCGGTCGTTGTCCAAAAAACCATCGACCCCAGCCAAAAAATATCCCAAGTGGCCTTTCCTATTCCCCATCTTTTACAATCTAGCTTCACAAACCCCACATAAAAAATAATGGCACAATCAACCCCTTTCTCCATCATGGGGGCACCACCTCCACCTGTAACATCTCAAGCTACCACCCAGGCACAAAGTTCCACCTTCACCTTCCACACAAACATAAAATGCCACACAAGTAGTACCTCCACCATTCATGAGCCAAGCCTCCAGATCAGCACCATTCTTCTAGGAGGTAGCACAAGCACCTCCCTCCACCGCTTAACAAACCTTCAACCAAGTATCCCTTCCACCCATCACCCAGCTAACTTTCACACAAGTTTCTCTCCCACCATTCATTTCCAATACATAAGCCCAACAACTTGCTTTCATGATAGGAATGCCATTTTTGGGATCCCAAAACCCACCATCCACATTGCAAAATCCCACCATCACGTCTGTATTCCCAACCACATCCACATCTCAACCCACTGTAAGGGTTACATCTTCTTGGGGTTTTAATTAGGCACAAATGAATGCCCTAAAGATACAAATGTAGTCCCACATCTATAATGTTGTAAGCATACGTCTAGTTCAATACACAACACAATCATCACCATAACCTCCTCCAACTTCATCTCCTCCCACATTCACCAGTTACCTATCCATGCCAGCAACCATATCTCAATCTATGCCACCACCATAGCTACAAAGTTCCTCTCATTTTACTAGCTATCTTGCACAACCACCTCCTCCCACCAGCTTCCAAGCAACCGTTCCACCACCCAGAAATACAGGAATGCACCCTACCTACATTAGCCAAGTACAAGGCCAATCCCATCAGTAATGCACACCATTCTATCAACTTCCTACACAACAATAGTACTTCCCTGCACAATAACAATATCTCCTAAATCCCTAGTAATAACAAGCAACACCATATCCTACACAATGACACATGTCAATATTCCAACAATAATACATTTCCCAACAAACCCCTCAAAATCTATTCTATCTTGCCTACTTAGTAGGGAAATCCCACTATTAGATCCCACAATATCCACCTCAAAACCATCCATATTTGCCTACACCATCAGATCCCTTCCCAATGGGAGTACCCACCCCCAGGCCTACCAATTTGGAATGGGAAGAAATTAAGAATTCTCTCAAAGAGCTCAAAGTTGGTATAGAAAGAAAGACATTCAAATTCAAAGTGGTCTATCCCTATCCTTTTGATAGATCTATTACAACGATCCCATTCCCCAAGCATTTTGAGGCTCCCAAATTTTATAAATATCAGGGGAAGGGAGATCCAATCAGTCATGTTAAATAATTCTACATGGCTTGCCAAGAACTTTCCTACAATGATAATTTTCTCATGCGCTTCTTTCCCACGAGCTTGGGAGGAACCAGTATGAGTGGTTCTACAAAATATCATATGGATCAATCACAAAATTTGTGAAACTATGAGAAGTTCATGGTGCAATACACACACAACATCAAGAATGAGCTATCCCTATTGGACCTATGAAATTCAAAATGAAAGGGAGGTGAGAGCTTGGTTGACTACCTACAGAGATGGAAAAACCTCACAATGAGATTGTCATACCAACCACCATAAAAGTATCTCACCAAAATCTTCATTGATAATCTACATCTGAAGTTATCCCACTTTATGCAAATAAATTTCATTCAAACCTATCAAGACATTAAGGGAAAAGGGATGGATATAGAAAGAGGCCTCTTGGATGATAGTACCATTAGGCACTACAAATAAATCTTGCAAGACAAACCCGGTAATGATGGATCCTGGTGTTGAAATAAGAATAAGAATGTCATCACAGATGGAGCCACCAACACCAAACATGTCCAAATTATTGTGGCTAGTCCTATACAACCTATTCCTACATATCATCAATAGCCACCAATCAACTAGCAAGCCATGCAACACTATCAAAACCAATCCAATCAGACCAATTTCATATCTATCACCTAAGGTAAAAATAATCCTCGCATCCAAAATAATCAAAATTACATGTTCACCCCCCTCGGTGAACCTTTGGACATAATATTCCAATGAATGGCCAATGCCAACTTGATTTTCTATCCCCAAACCCATACATTTGATGAATCAACCCCCAAGCCAACATGGTATAAAGAGAATGAATACTATGACTATCACCATGTCAAGGGAAACACCACCATAAAGTGCATGAAACTCAAGCACATCCAAGATATCATTGACAAGAAGGAGATCCAAGTGGATGCACCAACCTAGCCTTCCCCGAATGCTAACTTGTAGATCTATCAAAATGTGTTCCCTCAACACAACACAAGAAATAACACATCCAATACCAATCCTACACCAAACTAGAACCAAGGAAAAGGCAAGAAAGGTGACCATGTTGATAGAAAGGACTATACTACTACCCATATCAACTATGACAAGTTTGCTGAATGCATATCCCAAGTTAAGCCAACAGTCAATGTCATCCATGTCAAAGGTGTTGAGAGTCAATGTCATCCATGTCAAAGGTGCTGAGAGTCAATGTGCAGTCACTACTCATAGGGGTGGAATTTTTGTTGTCGGTGCTAATCCAATGCTTTCTCCTAATGTGCAGTACAACCTCCTAGAACACGTTCGGAACACACATGCCCAAATCTCCATCCTTGACCTTCTCTATACCTGACCCATCCACCAAGAGATCCTTAATTACGCCCTCCTAGAGGCATGTATCCACACAAACTATTACACCTAATTGCATTAAGTGTTGTCATTAGTGCCACACATATAATTGGTAAAGAAAAGAAAATAGAGAAGTTGGTCAAAGCATTAAGTATAGTAACTGAGCATATCATAAGGAGAAACACATGATAATCGAGCAAAAAAATGATCGAGCATCTACACCGAGCTACAAGATTACCAAGCACACCGAGTACAGTGATAACTAAGTATACCTGATTATCGAACATCAATATTTTACTGAGGCAAAGATAATTCAGGATTCACATAGAAGTTTGAAATGACACTGAAAACAAGGCAAACAGTTTACACTGATCTACAAAATGGTTTACATAAATCGAGGTAAATATTTCTTGGAGATTTCAAATAGATTGGTGATGATGCCTATGCAGATATGAATTATATTATTCATATGGATTGTTGATTAAATGTTTTCTTGATAATTCCATAACCCTAATTAGGTCTAAATCATTATGATTTAAGCATTTCCAAGACAAAAGATGTTAATAACAATGATGAGCAATAACCTCTTACATGAGACAATCTGAAGATCAAACTAGGGTTATGATGCTAGAAGTTTTGACTAAGTATTAAGGATTATATCAGAAGAAGACCAGAAGCTACCAATAATTATTTGAAGGAGATATCTATCACAGAAAGGTGATTATAGATAAGGGATAAGAAGATATGATATTCTACAAAGTAAGCTACAACAACCAGATCATTTATGTTGTTACTTTCTTACAATTGTAGCAGGAATCTCTTAACAGAGTAGACTTAACCATCTCATTATAAATCTCTTAACCAAGTGCACACATAAAGAGTGTTGCTAAAATCCTCTAACAAGGTAGATCTTAATAGGTCTTAAATGTTACTCCTAACAAGGTAAGATCATCAGAAGTGATCAAAATTATATGCCATAATTGGAAACTTTATTATTGCAGTAGTGAAGCTTTATGGGTTTTTCCCCACCATAGTTTTTACCTTCTAACATGGGTTTCTACAATACCAAAATCTATGTCAAATGTGTAAAGTTTCATGAATGCTTATTTGATAGTTTAGATGTATTTACATTTTAGTTATGTTCATGAATGAATGGTAACTATGAATATGATAGCCGATTAATGAAGGGTATTATCTTGTGGGATTGAGTACAATTTTTTTTAGGGTTACTAATTCACCCCGCCCCTCTTAGTAACTCACCTTTCCATAATCCCAACAATTGGTATAAGAGATTGTTCTCTTGTTAAAAAAGTTTAATCACTGAAGAGGAAAGATCCATAGAGATGGAAAGGTACAAGCTTGATAAGATAATTGAAAATTAGAAATTAGAGTTATTGATTACCACTACACAACTTAAAGATATCAAGGAAAAGCTGAGGGAGTCATTAAGAAAGAGGAAGGAATTATCACTTTCACAAAATGACACTCAGTATCAGGAAGAAGAGATTGAGGAATTATCTAAAGGATCCAGAAGTGTATCTGATGCATTTGAAGGAACAATTTCAGATCTGTCTTAAAAGAATCAACACCTCACCGAGGAGTTGAAAACACTACAAATTGGACAAGAAACACAAATGGTGAAAATGATTGGAGTTATGAATAGTACAGGACAAGATGAACAAGAGAGAAACATGGTTATTGAAGACAAAAGACAAATGACTAAAAAATTGGAAGAAAGAGAATTTGAAATACTAAGGCTGACCAAGCATCACTTTGAATTGCTAATAAGATTGTTATCATAAGTCAAGAAGTTAATAGGGTGAACAATGAGCTTGATAGGAAATTGGAAGATATTGGTGAATTAAGAGAAGAAAATGAAAGACTAAAAAATGAATTGAAGATGCAACAACAAAATAATGAATTAATAAAGAAAGCTGAGGAAAGCACCAAAAAGATGGATGAATTTTTAAGGAGTCAGAGGAGACTAGACAACACCACTAGATTAGAGTATACCGAGCAAGGAGAATCATCAGATCAAGTAGAGAAAAGGAATGTCTATGTAAATCCAAGAACAAAGAAGTTATCATGCTATCATTGTGGGAAACCAGGTCACACAACAAATGTCTGCGGAAGTAAAGTAAGTAAAGCTAAAGGTACTCCCAATACTATTCCTAAATTTGACGGTTATTGCTACAATTACAACAAATATGGACATCAAGCATTTGAATGTAGATCAAAGAAAAACAAGTCACCTAAGAAGCACTACATGGATAGTCATTGTAGTATTTTCAACAAGCATGGTCATATTTCACAAGAATGTAGGGCACAACTGAAGCTAGTTTGGAAACCAAAGAGACAAAACAATACATATCAACTGAGAAGACAAGGGAAATCTTATACTTGGGATTACAACACATGGGTTAATTGTACTGCCTGTGGAAGATATGGTCATATTTATACAAATTGTATGAGACTACACTAGAGAGAAAGATCTAGAAATTGGACAATTCTGGAATGGCATGTCTACACTGTCACAAAGTTGGTCACCTAAGAAAAGACTACAGAAATTGAGCACTAGAACTAAAGGAAGATATGAATTAAAATACCATTGACAAAATCAGAATGAAAATTAGCCAAATGTGGAGAAGAACAACATAAGAAAATGGAGGAACAAGCATAATAATCGGTGACACCTCATCCTATGGATTAGGTGATTTCACTACTTCTACTTAAGTTACAATCAAGTATGGGAACTAAATCTTAATCAATTATATCTTACAACAATTCCTTATATCTATTGTATGAATACCATATTAGCATGAATTAAGATGCACTAGGTTGTTATATGTTATTAACCTGAAGTGAGCATAGTCAATAAAGCTAGACCGAGTAAGTGATTGTTAGTCAGTGAAAGTGGTAAAGGTAACTGATTTGTGTAATGAAAGATGGTATCGACTGAGCACTAGTAGTGTTAACTGAGCTGAAGTATCTAATGTGGATAAAAAGGAGAAAACCAAGTGATTGTTCATTGACTGAGTAGTGGTTGGTAAAGCATTTAATGCACCATACTTATGCGGAAAAGTGTTTTTGGGTATAAATACACGTTGAACCAGTTCATTATTTACATTGCATTTGAAGAGAGAACCCAAGTGAAATCGAGAGAAGAGTGAGCAACTAGATTCCAAGAAAATACAATGATTTGTGAGTTAGAGAGTGATTGAAGGATATTTAGGAAGGTTTGAAGTGTAACTAAGTGATTTGAACATAGATTTCTCAAAACCCTAACTTATCGATATTAATGGCATCGTCATTGAAATCCATTCAATTGAAGGCTAGAAAGGAAAGGAAAGTCACGTTGATCAAGAACTAATAATATGAAGAAACCAACTACAAGTTACATCCAGAGATCACAACATAGATCGATGACAAAGACATGTTTTCATCTATATCATCTAGGGTTTTACTGGTTAAAGGCATTAGGTCTTATATTCATTGCAAGATAAGCGAGATAGGTGATTTCAAGCTCCAATATACCTATCAGGAACTATACAAGGATGACAATTTAAAGGATGAACAAAATCACTTGTAGGTAAAAGGTAAAAGAAAACAAGTTGATACAAAAACACGTGCAAGGGCAAGGTCCACTACATGTAATACTTCACCTTTAAGAAGAGGAGTTGCTAAGATCACTAGGCCTACATCGACCAAAACATATCAAAAGAAAAGAGGTACAAAAGGTACCACCGAGTTACCAGAAGGTAAGAAGAGGAGGAGATTAATTAGAAACAAAGATGATCATATTTAGAGGAAGAAGAAAATAGTCAATTCCAAGTTGTAGTAAATAAAACACCTCAGACAATCGATGAAATTGCAGACAGGATAAGAGAAAGAGGAGGACTAAGTTATCCTAAGATTCAAAGATGTTCAAGTCTAAACAAAGAAGATCAAGAAAAACTTGAAGAGGTTGTCATTGATATGATGTGTAAATTTAAAAGAGTACTAGTTGAATTTTTGCATATAATACCTAAAGAATTTTATAATAAAGTTTTAGCTATATGGACCTATGCCTTAAATACTGAGAAAAAAATGAGAGAAAGGTCCTTGATTCTAGCAATGCCTAATCTATCAATTCTTGAGATTGAATCTACAATACAAACATATGCCAACAAATTTTTGATGAAATCAAGGGCACTTAATATACAGTGGGGAAAATTAAATGAAGTTGATGAAGAAATTATAGAGATATGAATTAACATTCTTAGTTCAAACGAGAAAACCAAGAAAACTGCATATGTAGTTAACACCAAGAAATTTGTCCCAGTTAGAGGAAAATCAATACAGATAAATGACACAACACAAGAGCCTATTCACATCTCCAACACTAATAAGCCTGAAGACCAAACATATGCTGAAGATTTCTTATTTGCTGTACAAACTGTAATGGAAGATAATATTCCTGAGATGTTGAAGAAGACATGGGAAGAAGTACTCATAGAAGATATCATAGAAGGAGACCCTGATGAGGAAGCAAAGGATGATGAATATGTAACTGTTTCTACCAAGAATCAAGAATAAGCCCAACCTACCAAGGTAGGTAGAGCACAAATATCAGGTGATTTACCTACTCTTGTACACGTAATTGATATAGTTACCGAGAAACACATAGAAATACTAGAAGATATAGATTCTTTAAATTTATTTAATTCTATTATTGATAATCAACCTGAATAAATTGAGACACAAGAAATTATACCACTCAAGAAAGAAAAGGATATAGTTGATGACAAGGGTGATGAGGCAAAAAAAGACACCGAGACCACCAATGTAGAGGTAAATGATCAAGGAGATAAAGATGAAAATAAAGTAGATGCCTCTACTATAGGCACAAGTCCATAAGCCCTAGGACCTTAGACTGAGGGAGTTTCTATGGGATAGGACAAGGAAGAAAATTTGTCTATCGAGCCACCAAAGATTCATCAGGAGCAACAGGCTCTATTTCCACTTAATCAATCACCATCGTTAAGAAAGCAAGAAAAGAAGAAAATAAAGAAACATGAAAGTAAAGGTCTAGTCACACTTGATGAAATCATTTAAATACCCTAATTGTGACCCAAGGACATTGGAACCTGAAGCTCTTAGAAGATATGGAGAGCTATGCACTAGGAAATTAATTCAGGAGAAGATGAGGCAAGAAAATAAGAACAAACATGTGCTATAAGATGTTAAAGAAATATTGATGCCATTTGTACCTGAGGTCAATGTTGATGAGAGTACACCTATCATTGACCAACTTTATGTGTTAATCAAAAAGATCAATGTACCTACAACTAATGTAGAGAAGAAAATAGAAGAAAGAGCTGAAAATAATATAGAGTACAAAGTTACCAAGAAGATCATCCAAGTAGTGGCAAAAAATAAAGTCAAAATTTTTGTAATAGTAAATGCCATTGAAGGTATCATTCAGAAAATCCTTACTGTTTTGCAAAAATTGTGTACATTAGATTATTTTACTACAAAGATTAATGATTCATTGAAGAAACTAGATGAAGAATTGAATAAGAGTGGAGATAGTCTTAACACTGAACCCCATACATTTCAATTGCATGATTCAAAAGACAAACATATTCAGGGGTTCCACCAAGATTTGAGAAAAGAAGAAGATTGAATAAGAGATCAAATAACTAAGCTATAGGCTGAGTTATTACCACACATTTAGGTGATGCGGAAGGATGCCAAGAAGGAAAAAAAAATGATTTCCATCCTTGAACTTTCAGTAGTTTATCACATTTTTGATATGCATGCATAGTTAGGCATATAATAAATTGCGATAGAAAGTCTAAAGGAGGAATGGGAAAACCTTATAGAAAACCTACAGAAAACCCATTAGAATATTTTTAATAAGCTGTAATTACTTTTTTTTTTTGGCATTACTATCAAAAAAGGGGGAATAATATGTATAGTATGTACATTACCGAGTATTAGTATTGACAGGGGGAGTTTACAAGTTTTTGAAAAAGATTTTGAAAAATGGTATACATATGTGTTTTTGTCACTAATGCCAAAGGGGGAGAATGCTACACCTAATTGCATTAAGTGTTGTCATTAGCACCACACATATTGTCAGTAAAGAAAAGAAAATAGACAAGTCAGTCAAAGCATTAAGTATAGTAACCAATAAGAGCATAAGGAGAAAGATATGTTAACCATGCACAAACTTGATCAAGCATCTACACCAAGCCACATGATTACCGAGCACATCGAGTATAGTGATAACCGAGTATACTTGATTATTGAACATGAGTATTTTATCAAGGAAGAGATACAATATTTATTGAGTAATGCGAGATTCACATAGAAGTTTGTAATGACACTGAAAATAAGGCAAACAGTTTATACTGATCTAGAAAATGGTTTACATAAATCAAGGTAAAGATTTCTTGGATATTTCAAATGGATTGGTGATGATCCCTATGCATATTTGAATTAGGTTATTCATATGGATCGTTGGTCAAATGTATTCTAGATGATTCCATAACCCCAATTAGGTCTAAATCATTATGATTTAAGAATTTTGAAGACAACAAATGATGATAACAATGATGAGAAGTAGCCGCCTATAGGAGACAATCTAAAGAACAGACCAGGGTTATGATGCCAAGTTTTGACTAAGTATTAATGATTATATTAGAAGCAGACCAAAGGCTACTGAGAAGTATTTAAATGAGATATCTATCACATAAAGGTGGTTACATATAAGGGCTAAGAAGATATGATATTCTGCAAAGTAAGCTGCAATAACCAGATTATTTATGCTATTAATTTCTAACAATTATATCAGGAATCTATTAATAGAGTAGACTTAATCATCTCATTCTAAATCTCTTAACTGAGTGCACACTTAAAGAGTGTTGCTAAAATAATCTAACAAGGTAGATCTTAAAAGGTATTAAATTCTACTCTTATTAGGGTAAGATCATTAAAAATGGTCAAAATTGTATGACTTAATAGACAACTTTATTATTACAATAGTGAAGCTTTGTGGGTTTCATCCCCATCACATTTTTTACCTTCTAGCAAGGGTTTCCACAATACCAAAATCTTTCTGTCAAATGTATAAAGTTTCATGAATAATTATTTGATAGTTTAGATGTATTTACATTTTAGTTATGTTCATGAATGAATGGTAACTATGAATATGATATTCAGTTAATGAAGGGTATTATCTTTTGGATTGAGTACAAAATATTTTAGGGTTATTGATTCAGCCCTCACCTCTCAGTAACTCACCTTTCCATAATCCCAACACAGACATCAACACCATCTAGTTCAAGAACCTCATGGGATATTTGTTTGCATCATGTACCCTTTCCTTCAAGCCTTCTAACATGCCTTCCATTGACCTCAATCACAATCTCCCTCTCTATATCATCATCATGGTAAATGAATTTTCCATCAAGTAGGTCATGATAGATAATGGTTCAACCCTAAATTTGTGCACATTAAAGTTCATTTGGAAAGTGGGATACATAGAGGGTTCAACATTTCACATGAAGTCATCACTATAAAAGCCTATGATAACTTGGAGCATACCTCAGAAGGTACTATTTTGTTTCCCATCAAGTTGGACCCAAAAATTCAAGAGACCATTTGCCATGTTGTTGATCTTAACCTCCCATACAAAATTTTACTCAGCTGACCATGGATTCATTTCATTAAGGTTGTCCCATCCACATATCATTAGTACATTAAGTTTCCACATCAAGGAACTAAAATCACCATCCACACTGATCCACAACCCTTCATATATTTTCATGTGTTGGAAGTGTCCCCCACTACACCCATTGTCCTGGCATTGAAATTGGCACTTTAGTCGCCAGCTCATCCTGATCCCACTGTGATCCAGAGACCCTCCTAGCCTCCACACTCACCACTGTCAAGATCAACAAAAATGGCTTTGGAGATTATATCCAAACTAATTCCTTTTAAATAAGGGCCCTATTGCTTGACCCACACACACAAGGATGCCCTTTCCACCAGAAAAAACCCCCTCAGGTAGAGCCTGACATCAAGAAAATGGGGCCATCAACATTCATATCACACGGTATCCTAAATAATCAAGAGATGGACCCCGATATTAATAGATGGTTATAAAAATATCCTCCACCTCCTGACACCAAGATCCTTGAATACTTCAAGGAAAAATACTCGACATCACACAAATGGGCTATTGAAGAATGAAACTATCAGGGTGGTGGTCTCAGACTTGAAGAAGGTGGTGTAAAAGATCTAATGGGCAACCTCACAAAATACACTAGATCAAGGCCTTGGATTTGATACCCCTCTCCTACATATACAAGGACCCAATACCATAATTGGGGACACCAATTCACCTAACCTTACCCTATTGAACATACATGATGAACCTATGGAAATCAAAGACATCCCCGAAGAGGAAGAAAATAAATCCTACGATGATATATTTGATGATATCTATGATGATGAAACCTTCTTGGGAAATTTTTTCCTCCATCAACTCACCATCAACCTAATCAACCTCCATCTCATCCATCTAAAAATCATAGATTGGTACCAACTAAGTGTAACACACATCGATGAGTTCCGAAGTGAGGAGGTGCTCCTAAGATTCATGGGAGCATTAGATCAGCAAGATTGCGGGCATGAATCGACATATGTCTACAAGCTCGACCCCAAGGGATACTTCAGGGAAGAGGAAGTCTTTAGCCGTAAAAGTAAAAATAAAAAATAGTAGAATGCATCCTTTTGTGACAACCTGTATGGGGCACATTCTGATTAAAAAAAAGTAAAAATAAAGGGCATATATTTTAGTGAAAAACCTCTCTGAGGTGCTAGAAGATGAAGACTTGCCTCTTCCTCCCATCCAGGACTACAAACTAGAGCAGTATTCCATCCTCATTGAAGATACTAACCCAGTCAATTTGGGAATTGAGGAATGCCCAAGGATCACATACATCGCAATATCCCTAACTGAGGGCAAGGAAGTAGCTTTCACAACACTTCTTGAAGAAGCTATAGTAAATTTCACATTATCATATGCTCACATACCTAGGATCGATCCAAACTTAGTTGTTCACCACCTTGTAGTAGATCCAAATGCAAAACCAATGAAACAAAAGCTCCACAAGATGTATCCTAAGGTATCCCTACTAGTTAAAGTAGAGATCAAAAAGATCCTGCAAGAGAAGATTAATCAGGCCATTGATTATTCAAAATGGATATATAACCTGGTGCTAGTGACCAAGCCCTTAGGGGAAACCTAGATCTGCATAGACTTTAGAGACTTGAACAAATCATGCCCAAAGGATGATTTCCCTAGCCAAACATTGATATGATTGTTGACCTCACAGCTAGTCACAAGATGTTATCACTCATGCATGGTTTCTCAAGGTACAATCAGATCTATAGATCAGAAGAAGACCAACACAAGACAACATTCACAATGCCATGGGGCACCTTCTATTACAATATGATGTGATTCAGATTAAAGAATATAGGAGTTGGATATATCTAAGAGTAATGAACACTATCTTCCACAAAATACTTGAAGACTGTGTGGATGATATTTTGGCTAAATCTTAGACATGATTGCAACACCTTGACATTCTTAAGTGCATGTTTGATCATCTACATTACTATGGCTTTAAGATAAATCCAGAGAAGTGAGTCTTTGGTGTAACATCAAGAGAGTTATTGGGGTTCATTGTATCATAGCAAGGCATTGAGATTGATCCCAAGAAAGTCAAGTCCATAATGGACATGCCTCCTCCCCAAACACTCAAGAAACTAAGGAGCCTATAGGACCAATTGCAATCAGTCCATAGATTCATATCACAACTAGCTGATAAGTGTCAACAATTCACACATTTGCTTGACAAGGACACCAATTTCAAGTGGGATCCAATCTTTCAACAAAGTTTTGAGAAGCTAAAAGAATACCTGGCTAACTCTCCCATTCTTGTGCCACCATTACTAGGATGCCCTCTCATCCTATACATGTCAACAACCACAATAGCACTAAGGGCATTATTGGTACAAATTAATGATAATGGAAAAGAAGGAGCCATCTACTATTTTAATCATACACTTGTCAGCTATAAGTTGAACTAATCACCCATGGAAAAGACATGCCTTGCAGTGGTTTTCACCACTCAAAAGATCAAGCATTACATGCTAAGACATACTGTCAAAATCATCTCCAAAGTGCACCAACTCAAGTACCTTCTATCCAAAATAACACTCATAGGCTGAATGGTAAAATGCGTTATGCTTCTAAGGGAATTTGACATCCAATTAATAGACATAAAACAATAAAGGGGAAAGTCATTGTAGATAAGATAGCTGAAGAACCCCTGGTAGATGCACATCTATTGGTCATGGAGTTCCATGATGAACATCTATGCATGGTCGAAGAAAAAAAGACATGGAAGCTATACTTCGATGGTCCCTACACATCTCATGGATCAGGGGTAGGAGTCCTCTTTGTCACTCCTCAAGGTGACTATATCCCCAAATCATTCAAGTTGGGATTCTCTTGCACCAAAAAAATTGTAGAATATGAGGCACTCGTCTCAGGCCTCAAAACCACTATCCAATGGAATATCATAGAACTACAAGTGCTCGAGGATTCCCAACTAATCATCAAGCAAGTCCTGGATGAGTTTCAAACCAAATATGATAAGCTACTATCCTACAAGGAGCTTGTGGAAAAATGAAAGAACAATTCCCAAGTCTACATGTCATGTAGATACCCAGGCTACAAAACAAAGTTGTCGATGCCATGGAAATCATTAGGTCCTTACTTGAAACCCTCAAGATTCAATGCAGTATGAATTATTAGTTGAGCAGCTACATACACCCGCTTATAAGAATGTCGACTCTGAAATGGTGTGTGTTTTGGTTGGTCCAAAATACCGTAGAAGTTTCAGTTTACATGTAGGAATTTTGGTGGGATTGTATTTAAAAACACCATATCAATTATATAGTTCCTATAGATCGCGGGTACATTTCCTTAGGCAATGTTTTGTAAACATTGATATTTTTTAAATGCCTTAAGTCTGAGTTAAGTGATGACAACATTGATAGGTAAGGTAGGGTGTAGGATATCCAAGTTGAATTTAGTAATTTATATTATTAGATATATTTTATGCTTAGTAATATATATTGAATTGAATTTTATTATTTTCTTACCTTACTTTATTATATTTTTTAGTTAATTGTTATGTGTTAAATCTTTATTGAGAATATGATAATTAATTAAGAATATTAGTGAAGGGGGGTACGTTTTATTTTGCATAACTATTATTTTGTAACAAATGAAGTCAAAGGAATACCTATAATTCTTGATTCATTATGTTATTTTTACATGCAAAAAGGGAGAAATTGGCATTCTTGGTCAATGTAGAGGGGGATTTTTGTTTTTCTCATGTGAGATTTTACTTAGTCTCTTGGAGGGATAAGGTTGTATTAATGAAGATAATTTGTCTTGGGGGTTGATTTGGTCAAAAATATGAGGAGGAATATAGTTTTCTTGGAGGTGGTTTAGGGAGGGTCGGTTTTGACTTTTCTAGATCCTTTTGAGGAGCATTGACTGATTGTTGTAACATTTTAGGGGCAATTTGGATGAGCTATTGGATTGGTTATGGTATGAGATGAGTTTTTCATGATGGTAACATCTTTTCTTTGGGTTTGAGGTCCTATTCTCAGGCCTATTTTTCTGCATCCAACCCATGATGGTTGGTAGTTTTTACTTAATGAGTTTGGAGACTCATTTTGTATTTAGTTCCACTATATGTAGTTCGTTATTTTTGGAGTGATATCTTTAGAGTCCTCATTTTTAGTTTATATAATATTTTTAGTAACTCATTTATGAGTACATTACTATTTCACCATTCATTCTTGGAAAATGAATAGTTTGGAGGCCTATTGTTGAGTTAATTCTATTGTATGCAAGATTATCAATTCAATGTTATTTTTGTGATTCACAATTGGAATCCTTAAGTGTTTGTCTCTGTCCCAACATCTATAAATGAATAGGTCATGCTAAGCATAGGTTATGAGTTTTGATTTACATTTTAGTTTAGTTGTTAATTGTGAAAGTATCCTTTCCTATTAACTTGTGACTTAAATCAATCCTTCTTATGAATTACTTATATGCTAAGTATTTTGACATTAATATTGTGTCTAGTATTGAAATTTTAAAAATGTTTTCTTGTGTCTATTACAACAATGAATTCATATAATATTTTGGTGCATCACCTTACATTTATGAAAAAATTTAAGTTAATTTTGAGTTATGCAAGCTTTCTATCCCTTTTCCAACCAGTTTTAGTTTTCCATTTATTCTTTTGGGTGACGTATCAGAGAGGAAGCCAACCTTCTCTAGAAGTTCATTTTAGTTTTAAATAGCCCACATAATTTGAATTGATCCCGTGTTATTCTAGAATGTCAAGTTTTTATGAAATTTGATAACGGTGCATTTTTTAGAACTAATAATTTTGGCACGACTGGTGGGACAGTTCTAAATGAACTAGTCTTTAGAAGTCATAAATGGTTTGCATGCTTGCTAGTTTTGATATGCTATTAGTGAGTTTAAAACTTGTAAGAGGTTATTTTATGCATATCTGGTGACTTTGTTTCAAGGATTAAAAGGATTAGTGCTGTGTGAATTTTTATGAGAATAATTAAGACTAGAAGTTCAAAGTCTTTTGAGTATTTATAGTTGTCCCCACCAAGAAGACAAGGTAGAACTGAAAGAAATCATCCTTCAAAGATGATTCATGTTAGAAATTAAAGTCCACTGAGATAAATAAGAGGGAGGGGTGAATTAGTTATCTTATTAAAATAACTCTTATTAACCTTATTAAATCTAAAACATGAAATCAACATAAACATCAACCATAAAAATATAGCCATACACAATGACACCAAAATTGTTAACTAGGGAACCTCTTGATCAAAGAGTAAACCCTAGTGGGGATGGTACCCACAAAACATGTACTAGTATGAAAATTCCTTGTGAGAGGATGGACCCTGTTAGGAGTCAATGAAATACATTCAGTACATATCATTCCCTATTAGGAGACTTTGAATCACTGTGAGGAGATTCCAACCCTGTTAGGAGTTGTGGACGATAGAAGGACCCACTATCCAAACAACTTCAAGGGAAAGATCATCGAACACACTATCCAACTGATCTTTGTATTATTTGAATAGAATAATACCAAATATAACCAATCTCAACAACTTTTCTTCTCTCCTCTGACCGTGCCTATGCTGCACCAAATACTTTCCAGATCTCAATACCAGATTTGCATAGTTTGCATCACAATCAATACCTTAGATCACTTACTCACATCATTTCACAGTTCACAACTTATCTTATCACAAAATCTTACTTATAATTAAGTAAATAGTCCTTTCTTTATGTTGCGCTCAATATTTGATAATTGTGTCAACCAATTAAGATTTACTAATTACAAAATATAAAATAATACATGTTACATAATATTTTTATGATTACACAACATTGTCAGCTTAAAAACTTAATTAATCTTCACGCATGAAACCTATGACTATTATGACTTAGCCAAGTCACCTTCGCAATGTCTTCAACCTCTGTATAACTTCTCTTGTCCAAATTCTATCCCTGTTAGGAGATATAATCCATTCATCACAAACCGCTTCTGAGGAACTCTGTCAGAATATAGTCTTCACTAGATCTCTTATAACTGACACAATTAATTGAATTTCTATACATGCTCTTAAGCATCTCATCAGGACACTATGAAAAATATGTCCCCAACTCTACATAATCTCATCTAAATTTCTCTATGTGCGCTCACTAAAACTCCATTTGCTACTATGTTAATGTTAAGTATAAATAGTATGTTGACATCAATGACAAGCACAGTCATGAATGCAACATGTGACTATTCTAGTATTACTAGAGTGCTCCCCCATAGGACATATTTAGCATTCATGCTAACAATCTCCCCTTTTAGCATTGATGAAAACATAGATGAAAAATATCCAAGTTCCATGACTACCAAAATGTAACTCTACTGCTCTTGTCTTTTCAAATCCTCTTCATCAATAACTGCTCTTATACATTCCTAGATTATTTTTTCATGCATTTCTCTTCCCCATTGACATCAATGATAAATGCATCATTATGTCAGATCAATCTTACTGCTAAATTTTTTTAGCCAGCTCAAGTGTCCAAAGACACTATTTAAAAAAACCTCTTACCAAGAGTCCTTCATGACTTATCTCAAACACAGATACTCCCCCATAGAGGAAGCATCAGTATACACTCCAGAAAAAATATTTCTCTGTATCACTGGAGTGATGCAACTTTCTACATCACTAATAAAAATTAGGTCGGGGTATAACCACCATCATACCTCTCAAATACTCAATTGTATCCTTAGGTAAAGGCTTCATAAAGATATCTTCTATCTTCTCCTTTGTGTTGATATACTCAAGTCTGACTTCCTTCTCTACAAATTTATCTCTTACAACATGATACTTTATCTCTATATGTTTTTTTTTAATGTAACACAAGATTCTTAGACATATATCACAATGTATGATAAAAAGTTCATTAAACTCAATTCCAATATCCTTCAACATTTGTTTCATCCATATTATCTGGTTATAATTATTTTCTACTGCTACATACTCTGCTTTTGTTGTACTCTATGAGATACAATTATGTTTCTTGCTTAGCCAAGAAACCAATCTTCCTCCAAGAAAAAATGCTCCACCACTTATACTCTTTTTATCATCCATACTACCTCCCCAATCCACATCTATATATGCACATAGGGTAAATTCATTTGATTTGTCATACCACAACCCAAAATTAGCTATACCTTTCAAATATCTGAATATCCTCTTTACTATTGCATAATTTGATTTCTTGGGATCAACTTGAAATCTCACAACAATTCCAACTACATTAGCTATATCTGGTCTCAAGTATGTGTTGGATATTGCAAAACTCCAATCATAGATATGTACTTCCTTTGTTCAACTATAGGTGTCTCATATTTGCTAGATAATTTATGACTAGTTGCAATTTTCCAAGCCAGATATTTGCAATACGTCTTTCAGATACTTATTTTGAGATAAGAAAACAACATCATTATTTTTCACAATCTACAAACCCAAGAAAATTTCCACTTCTCCAATCATGCTCATCTCAAATTCCTTCTTCATTTTATCAATAAATTTATCACTTGTTTCATCCTCACCTCCAAAGATTATATCATCCACAAAAATAAAAACAATCAATAGACCATTGTCTATTTCTTTTAAATACAAGTTACAATCTACATTGCCTTTAGTGAATCCGAATTTTTCCAAATATTTATCCAACCTTGCATACTAGGTTCTAGGTTCTTGCTTTAGTCCATATAGTGCTTTGTTCAACTTGCAGACCATATCTCCTTGTTGAGTCAAAGGAAAACTGTCAGGCTGCTCAATGTAGACTTCTTCTAATTCACCATTTAGAAATATTGACTTCACATCCATCTAATACACTTTGAATTTCTTATAAGCTGCATAAGCCAAGAATATCCTTACTGCTTTAATTCTTGCAACAAGTGCAAATGTTTCTTCATAATTTATACCTTCTTGCTGTGAGTATCCTTTACATACTAGTCTTTCTTTGTTTCTTACAACTTTACCTTGTTCATTCATCTTGTGTCTAAAGACCCATTTAGTTCTAATAACATTTTTATCCTTAGGTATGGGAACCAATTCCCGAGTGTTATTCTTCTTGATCCAATCCAATTCTTCCTTCATTGTTTGAATCCAATGATCATCTTTACAAGATTCATCAGTATCCTTAGGTTCAATCTTAGAAATCAAACACAATTATTCATGTACCTTATTTCTTGTCATAACTCCTTTATTTTTTCTCCTAATAATCTAATCATCAGGGTGATTCTTTATCAAATTATTGTTTGGTATTACCATTTCAACTATTGCTTGAATTCTAGGTTCAGATCTTGGTTCTTCTCTTTGTTCCTCATCTTGAATCTCATTTTGTAAATCATTGTTAGTTTCATAAAACAACTCAACATTCTCTTTATTAATCTTAGAATAAGATTCTTCATCTGAATCATAATCAAGTACTATTTCCTAAATTATGAACTTTTCATCCAATTTAACATTTGCACCCTTAACAATAGTTTTAGTTCTCTGATTAAAGCATATATAAAATTTTATTTTTAATTAATAACCAAGAAAGATACCTTCATCACTTCTCAGATCAAAATTACCAATGTCATCATCTCTTTTAATGTAGCACTTACTTCCAAAGATTTTGAAGTATTTTATTGATGGTGCATGTCCAAACCATAATTCATAAGGAGTCTTGTTTGTATTTGCTCTGATCTGTACTCTATTTATTGTATACACTGTTGTATTCACTACTCTCCAAAATATTTTTTCCACATCATTCTCAAACAACATAGCTCTTCTTGCCTCAGTTACATACTTGTTTCTTCTTTCAACAATACCATTTTTCTCGGGTATTTTAGGGGTTGAAAGCTATCTCTTAATGTCATTCACTTCAAAAAAAGTGTTAAACTCATTTGATTTAAATTATCTACCTCTATTAGATCTTAGACATTTAATCTTCATTCCTGATTCATTCTAAACTCTATTTTTAAGCAATCTAAACTTTTCAAATGCTTCAAACTTTTCTTTAAGAAATGCCACCCACATCATCCTAGTAAAATCATCAACAAGAATCATAAAATACATTTCACCATAAATCCTCTTGTTCTTGTAGGACCACTTAGATTTGTATGAACAATCTCCAATTTTGCTACTGTGGTGAACTTCTTGCTGGAAAAAGATCTATTTTTCCATAACACATTCTTTGCATACCATTTTAGTAGGTTTCACAACTTTAGGAAAATCTCTTACTGCAAATGTAGTGCTTTCTTTCACAATGTTATCAAAGTTTATGTGACAAAATATTTTATGCCATAACCAACTGTCAACAAATTTAGCAATCAAACATGTCATCTCAGTAGAATTCAAGTGAAATACATTACCTTTGGTTCTTGTTTTAGTACCAATCATCTTACCATCCTTATCCTTGATAATACAAGTCTTTTCTGCAAACTATACCTAATATCCCTTATCAACTAATTGTCCAATACTTAAAAGATTATGTTTCAATGCATCTACAAAGTAAACATCATTAGTGTTAGTCTTTCCATCAAGAGTAATAGATCCTACTCCTTTTATGTGATAGTGTGCTTTGTTTCTAACTCTAACAATTCCTCCATCATAATTGTTAAAGTTGTTAAAATTATTCATATCACCAGTCATATGATGTGAACATTCACTATCTATGATCCAATCAATTTTCTTTTCAACTTGTGACACCAAATCATTTTCTTCTTTGACTTCTATTTCAAAAATTTCTTCTTTTATTGCAATATATCCTATATCATCACTTTCATTATCACTTTCACTTAAGAATTTTTCCATACTAGATTCCAATTCTTCATCATTCGCATAGTAACATTCTTTAGGTCTTCTAGGGTTAAAGTTCTTCTTGTATATCTTCACTCTCTTTGGACATTTAGAAGCAAAATGACCATATACTTGACAAGTCTAACATTTAAAGATTTTCTTCTCTTTTCACAGGAAAGGCAATTCCTTCTTCAATCTTTCTATCTTCTTCAGATTTAGATTTGTTGTTGCTGGCATAATCTCCACTAATACTGGCACTAATAGAAAAAATTAGGGAAAACACTAAGTGTGCTAAAAGCAATTTCAATTCTGGAAAAATCTCCAAATTGTTTCAAACATATCTTTGCTGATTCCAATCTTCAAAGAAGAGTCTCTCTAGTAAAATTCTCTATATAGGGTATAACTTGTTCAATCATCTGCACTGTCTGCTTAAATGCTAGAGTCGGGGTTTTCAAGATCTTCCTTATGATCTCATCTTCATCCTTATTTCCTTCACAAGCTTTGATACTTGCAAAAATATTTGATATTCTGCCAATATAACTTCTAACAGATTCATCTTCCATCATTTTAGCCTCTTGAAATAAACATATCCAATTTTGTAATCTGATTCTCTTAGCATGCTTATCACCTTCAAAAGTAGATTCCAAAGCTAACCAAATTTCATGAGATTGTTTTAAAGATTTTACTTGACTCTACTCAATCTCAGGATGAGCTAACAAAAGTACTTCTCTAGAAATTATGTTACACATGAATAGATCTCTTTCTTTTTCAGTGCAATCCTCAATCTTTTATTCTTCAATGATAGTTTTCTCATTCTTAGTGATCAGCCAATATCTTGGGCATAAACATAACAAATGTGTCTTCATCTTCTCTTTCCAGTTGTCATAGTTAAATCCATCAAACTTAGGACTTTCCTTTCTGAAATGACTCACCATGGATCTCCTTAAGCTATTAAGTTTCTCCTTCAAGGACCTGAGGCTCTGATACCAATTGTTAGAAAGTAAAGTCCACCAAGATAACTGAGAGGGGGGAGGGGGGGGGGGGGGGGGTAAATTAGTTATCTAATAAAAAAAAATCTTATTAACCTTATTAAATCTGAAACATGAAATCAACATAAACATCAACCATAAAAAGATAACCATACACAATGACACCAGAATTGTTAACTAGGGAACCTCTTGATCAGAGAGTAAACCTCGGTGGGGATGGAACCCACAAAAAAAGTACTAGTATGAATGTTCCTTGTGAGAGGATGGACCTTGTTAGGAGTCAATGAAATACATTTAGTACATATAAGTCCCTGTTAGGAGATTTTGAATCTTGATGAGGAGATTCCAACCCTGTTAGGAGTTGTGGAAGGAAGAAGGACCCACTGTCCAAATAGCTGCAAGGGAAAGATCACCAAACACACTGTCCAAATAATCTCTGTATTATTTGAATAGAATCATACCAAATATAATTGATCTCAACAAATTTTCTTCTCTCCTCTAACCGTGCCTATGCCACACCAAATACTTTCTAGATCTCAAAACCAAATCTGCACACTTCGCATCACAATCAATCCCTTAGATCACTTACTTGCATTATTTCACACTTCAAAACTTATATTCTCACAAAATCTTATTTATAATTAAGGAAAATATCCTTCCTTTATACCATTCCCAATATTTCATAATTGATTTGACTAATTAAGCTTTACCAATTACAAAATATAAAACAATACACGTTACATAATATTTTCATAATTACACAACACTGTTGGTTTAAAAAATTAATAAATCTTCACACATGCAACCTTTGACTATGAAAAATTAGCTAGGCTTCCTTCACAATGTCTTCAACCTCTGTTTAAATTTTCTTGTCCAGATTCTATCCCTATTAGGAGATATAATCCATTAATCACAAGCCGCTTCTTAGAAACTCTGTTAGAATATAGTCTTCACTAGATCTCTTATAATTGACACAATTAATTGAATTTCCATATGCACTCTTAACCATTTCATCAGGACTCTATGAAAAAAATTTCCTCAACTTTGCATAACCTCATCTGTAATTCTTTGTGTGTGCTAACTAAAACTCTATGTGCTACTCTTTCAATCTTTAGTATAAATAGTATGTTGACATCAATGACAAGCACATTCATGAATGCAACATGTGACCGCTCCAATAATGCTAGAATAATCTCCCATAGGACATATTTAATATTCATGCTAACAATTAAATCTTCACCTCCTGTAAGAGATCCCAGGAGAAGAGGAAGGCCACCAAAGATAGAAGTTAGTAGGAATTCAACCTCACCAACTTTTAGAATAGAGCCTTCAGTTTCTACCTTTTCTGCTATTTAATTTTCATCAGTAGGTACTATTTTAGTAGCTTCTAATTCATCAATTCTCATAAGTACTTTTTTTTAGAAGCTACTTCATAATCTGTAGTAGAAAGTACAATTGTACTTGCAAGTTTGGTACCAATTCAAACCAACATTATGGAAAGACCTTTTGATTTTGTGCCTTTTAATCAAGGTATCTTGTTAAATCTTTCCAAACATAATGACATACCATTGGAATCTTTGAAGAGCCCACCTGATTTCATGGGAGAGAGCCAAACTAAAACTTTTGAGAATATTAGAGATGTGGCTTCTCTTTGCAACCTTCACCACATCACTGAGGAAAATGTAGCTATAATGTTTCTACAGTGATTCATAAGTTTACCAATTTGAACAATTACCACATGGGATCAGCTTAGAGATTCCTTGAGAAGATTCTTTGAAGACAAGTCATATCACTTATCTCTAGGAGAACAAATTACTACTATATAATGGGCTCCCAAGGAGAAAATGAATAATTTCAAAACACGCTTTCAGAGGACATGGAACTGAATTTATGTCATAGTAAGACCATTAGATGACTATGCTTTCCTATACTATTTAAAGAGTTTGAATAGTGATATCTCTATAACATACAATATATGGGGGGTACTTATCTACCCCAAGATTTTCCTATTGTACCTAGGCCACCTATACCTATTTTTCCTATTATTCACCCAAACATGCCTTTAACCATACCAACTTTTTCCATGTTACCTACTGTTCCATCATCACAAGCTGCTGCAACCAGTGACTTAGCTGTTGCATGTCTGTCACAAGAGCTGCAAGACATTAAAAGTAGCCAACAAAAGATAGAGAATATTCTAAAAACCTTGGGAAATGAGTTAGTGATCACTAAAAAGTAATAGTTCCAAGGTAGAACACCTTACCAATAGAAAAATCAAGGTGGTAATCAATATCAACAACAAAATCAAGGTGGTAATCAATACTACCAAAAAACATAACCAAGTTGGAGGGAAACAAAAAAAATCAAGGTGGTAGGTGACCATACCAAGCAAATTATCAAGGGGCAAGACAAAACTTAAATCAAAGGCCATTTACAGCTTATGCTTTGGCACCTTTAAATTTTTTTAAGGATCTTGTACCAGCTCAACACAACCTGGTAGGGGAGTACGAGTAGTGTTATCCATGCAATCAAGTACATAATCAAGATGTTAGGAATGAATGCAAAGTATTTTGGTAGTCACTCTATAGCAGTTATTTTTGCATTCATGACTTGGATTGTCATTGATGTCAACATAGTGATATTCTGGATATCAGTAGGAAAGTAGGTACAGTTTTGTTTTGCACACATGTTGTATTGTAGATTGGCTTTTGCGCTATTGATGGTATGTTTTTTGGTGTGTTATTAACCTATGGTTAATAGCGCAAAAAGAAATTCATTCATTTATGAGAGTGATGAGCATTTTGGTGAAAGTAGTGTTTAGACAGTGTTTCTGTGAAGCGATTTTTAGAAATCGGAGGATATCTCTTAGCTAAGATGGAATCTAATTTTGCACAATTAAAGGATGTTGGAGACTCATTAATGATGACATGGTTCACAGCGCAAACTTTGAAGATATGTTTGGAGAAAGTTACAGTATATAAGAAGGAATGTTTTCCTTGTTGCAATATGTACTATGAAGGTTGAGATGCAAATATATGCATGAAGTGAAGAAAAGAGCTAATTCAGTGATGAATGAAGACTTGTGAGTACAGAGATCTGGAATTGTGATCTTGTGTAGCAAAGAGTGTGGTTTTGGCATAGTGTGAAGGAGGTAATATATTTCATATTATTCTATTGAATAATTCTAAGATCTTTTGGACAGTGGGTTCAAAGATCTTGCCTTGAAGCTGTTTGGGCAGTGGGTCCTTCTGTCTTCCATAAACTCTTAACCGGGTTAGAATCTTTTAACAGGGATTCAAAATCTCCTAACAGGGATTTATATGTACTGAATGTATTTCATAAGACTCCTAACAGGGTCCATCCTCTAACAAGGAACTTTCATATTAGTGCATCATTTTGTGGGCATCATTCCCACTAGGGTTTACTCTTTTCAAGAGGTTCCCTAGTCAACATATCTTGTGTTATTGTGGAATTGTGTATGGTTATCTTTCTATGGTTGATTAGTAAATTAATTATATTGTTTAAAGTAGTTGAATGGTTAAATTATCAGATAATTGATTCACCCCCAACCCCTCTAAGCTATCTTGGGGATCTTTAGTTTCTAACAATTGGTATCAGAGCAGCAGGTGCTTGAAAGAAAAGTTTAACAACTTAAGGAGATCCATGGAGAATTTTAGAAAAGAAAACCCTAAGTTTGATGGAGTAAATTTTGACAGCTAGAAAGAAAAGATGAAGACTCATCTATTGTGTTTAGGACCAAGTTATTGGTTGATTACAAAGAATGAGAAGACTATCATTGAGGAAGACAATCTAGAGGCAGGAACTAAAGATGAACTAGATCTATTCATGTGTAACATACTTGCAAGAGAAGCACTTTTGTCAGCACTACCAGAGAATGAATATAGTTAGGTAAGATGTTTGAAAACATCTCATGCAATTTGGAAAGCTTTACATTCTACTTTTGAAGGTGATGAACATGCAAAGAAGGCTAGATTACATAATTGGATTTGTGCATTTGAAGATATCAGAATGATGGAAGATGAATCTATTAGAAGCTATATTGGTAGGATGTCTGAGATTGTAATAGGAATAAAGTTTTATGGAGGTGATAAGACAGAGAATGAAGAGATATGGAAAATTTTGAGAACATTGACACCAGTATTCAAGCAGACAACACAGATGATTGAACAAGTGATACCTTGTACATCAAACTTTTCAAGAGAGACTCTTCTTGGAAGATTAGAAACAGTAGAGGTGAACTTGAGATTATTAGGAGAGCTACCTAGAATGGATACAACATTCAGTTCTCTTAACATTACACCTACAAGAAGTACTAGTGTGAATGGAGATTATGCCAACAGTAGCAGATCTAAATTTGAGGAAGATAAGAAGATTGAAGAAGGTATTGCATTACTTGTAAAAAGAGAACTAGATGGTAAGAAAATCTTTAAATGTTGGACTTGTCAAGAATATGGTCATTTTGCATCTAAATGTCCTAAAAGAGTTAAGAAGTATAGAAGAAACTTTAAACCTAGGAGATCTAAAGAATGTTATTATGCAAATGATGAAGATCTTGAAGTAGGAATTGAAAGACGTTTAAGTGACAGTGATAATGATAACTTGGAGGAAATAGGATTTGTAGCAATTAAAGAAGAAAGTTATGAATCTAATAAAAGGGAAGAAAAAGCATTGGTTTCTCAAGTTGAAAAGAAATCTGATTGGATTATAGATAGTGGTTGTTCACATCACTGGAGATAAAAGAAAATTTGTTAAGTTAGATAATTATGATGGAGGAATTGTTAGGGTTGGTAATAATGCAGCTTGTTTGATTAAGGGTATAGGATCTATTACTCTTGATGGAAAGACTAACACTGATGATGTTTACTTTGTTGATGGATTGAGACATAATCTACTAAGCGTTGGACAATTGGCTGATAAGGGTTATCAAGTTTGGTTTGCTGAGAAAACTTGTGTGATAAAAGATAAAGATGAAAATCTAATTGGAAAAGGATCCAGAACTAGAGGTAATGAATTTCAGTTGAATCCTACTGAGATGACATGTTTGATAACACAGATTGATGATAGTTGGTTATGGCATAAAAGGTTTTGTCATATAAACTTTGATAATATTGTCAAGGTGAGCACTACACTTGCGGTAAGAGATTTACCTAGAATTATGAAACCTACTAACATGATTTGCAAAGAATGTATGATGGCAAAGTAGAAAAGGAGTTCATTTCCCAACAAGAAGTTCACATCGATAGAGAAGCTGGAGATTGTTCATACAGACTTGTGTGGTCCTACTAGGACTAGAGGATTCTATGGAGAAAGGTATTTTATGATTCTTGTTGATGATTTTACAAGGATGATGTGGATTGCATTTTTGAAAGAAAAAGTTGAAGCATTTGATAAATTTAAGATCATGAAAAGCAAAATTGAGAATGAATCTGGGATGAAGATTAAGTGTCTAAGATCTGATAGAGGTGGTGAATTTACATCTAGAGAGTTTAACACCTTTTGTGAAATGAATGGTATTAAGAGACAACTTTCAACCCCTAGAACACCAGAACAAAATGGTATTGCAGAAAGAAGGAACAGGTCAATAACTGAAGTAGTAAGAGCTATGTTGTTTGAAAATGATTTGGCTAAGACTTTTTGGAGAGAAGCAGTGAACACAGCAGTATAAACTATGAACAAAGTACAAATAAGAGTAGATACAAACAAGACACCTTATGAATTATGGTTTGGACATACACCCTTAGTTAAGTATTTTAAAATTTTTGGAAGTAAATGTTATATAAAGAGAGATGATGATATAGGAAAATTTGATCTTAGAAGTGATGAAGGAATATTTCTTAGATATTCTTTAAAAAGCAAAGCATATAGATGTTATAACAAAAGAACTAAGACTATTGTTGAAAGTGCAAATCTAAAAGTTGATTAGAAGTCTAAAATTCAGGAAAGAATGCTTGATTATGAATCTGATGGAGAAGCACAACCTCAACCTAACATTGAAAATGCAGAATTATTTTTTGAAGCTAACAGTGATTTGTTGAATGAAAGTCACATTGAAGAAAATAAAGAAGAAAACAGAGAAGAAAGCAGAGAAGAATCTACAGCTGGAACAAGATCAGTAACTATGACACCTAACAAGTATATTTCGATACATCAGCCTATTGAGCAAGTTATTGGAAGTTTAGACAAAGGAGTTTTGACTCAAAATAAGGTACATTTATGTTTGATTTATCAAATTGAACCTAATACTAATAATGAAGCTTGTGAAGATGAACATTGGATTAATGCTATGAAAGAAGAACTGGAGCAGATTGAAAAAAACAAGACATGGGAATTGGTCCCTAGACCTGAAGACAAGAATGTGATTGGAACAAAGTGGGTATTTAGAAACAAGATGAATGAACAAGGAGAAGTGATAAGAAACAAAGAAAGATTGGTATGTAAAGGATATTCACAACAAGAAGGAATTGTCTATAAAGAAACTTATGCACCTGTGGCCAGACTTGAAGCAGTGAGAATGTTTCTAGCATATGCAGCTTACAAGAAATTCAAGGTGTATCAGATGGATGTGAAATCAGCATTTTTGAATGGTGGATTGGAAGAAGAAGTCTACATTGAGCACCCTGAAGGTTTTCCTTTGACACAAGAAGGAGATATGGTATGTAAGTTAAAGAAAGCTTTATATGGATTAAAACAAGCACCTAGAACCTGGTATGCAAGATTGGATAAGTATTTATTGAAATTGAGATTTATAAAAAGAACAACAGACAGTAACTTATACACAAAAGAAATTGAGAATGGTTTGTTGGTTATAATTATATTTGTTGATGATTTTATCTTTGGAGGAGAAGATGAAGCTAGTGACAAATTCGCAGATGAAATGAAGACTGAATTTGAGATGAGCATGATTGGAGAAATGAAATATTTTTTGGGATTATAGATAACACAAAGCAAGGAATGTATATTTGTAAGTCAGACTAAGTATTTGAATGACTTATTGAAAAGATTTGGAATGAAAGATTCTAAACCTGTTGGAACACCTATGGTAACTGGACATAACTTATTTAGCAAAAATGAGACACCAGCAGTTGAGCAGAAAAAATACAGATCTATCATTGGAGGATTGCAGTACTTGACACATACAAGACCTGATATGGCACATTCAGTTAGGATTGTAGCAAGATTTCAAGCAGAACCTAGAGAATCACATTATGCAGTAGTAAAGAGGATACTGAGATATCTGAAAGGAACAATGGATTATGGATTATGGTATGAGAATTCTAATGATTTTATTTTATGTGCCTATACTGATGCAGATTGGGGAGGCAGTGTTGACGACAAGAAAAGCACCAGTGGTGGAGCCTTTTTTCTTGGAAGAAAATTGGTCTCTTGGTTAAGTAAGAAGCATAATTGTAATTCACAAAGTACAGCAGAAGTAGAATATGTTGTAGCAAAAAATAATTGTAATTAGATTATTTGGATGAAGCAGATGTTGAAGGATATTGGAATAAAGTTTGATGAGCCTATTGTTATACATTGTGATAACACCAGTATAGTGAGTATGTCAAAAAATCCTATTTTACATTCTAAGACTAAACATATTGAGATCAAGTATCATGTTGTAAGAGAGAAAGTTGCAGAAAATGAAGTAAGATTGGAGTACGTAAGCACAAAGGAACAGATAGCAGATATATTTACAAAACCTTTACCTAAGGATACATTTGTGTATCTGAGAGGTATGCTTGGGGTTATGCCCCAACCTATTTTTGAGAATTGATGCAGATGATTGCATCCATCCAGTGGTATATGAGCCCTATCTTTCTTCTGGATTGGATGTTGGAACTTCCTCTATGGGGGAGTTTATGAGCTGAGTCATGAGGACTCTTGTTATTGTATTTTTCTGAATAGTGTCTTTTGACATTAAGTTGTTGTTGACTTAGTGATGGAATTTCTGTCATTGATGTCAATGGGGGAGAGATATACATGAAAAACATTGTGGATTGTATGAGAGAGTTGAATAGGAAAACAAAGCAAGATTTAATTTGATATTTTGCAGTGATGTTGCAGTATTGGATTTTTGGAACATTGGATGTTTTTCATCTATGTTGTCATCAATGCCAATGGGGGAGATTGTTAGGAATGAATGCAAAGTAATTTGGTATTCATTCTGTAGTAGTTGTTGTTGCATTCATGACTTGGATTGTCATTGATGTCAACATAGTGATATTCTAGATATCAGCAGGAAAGTAGGTATAGTTTTGTTTTACGCACATGTTGTATTGTAGATTGGCTTTTGCGTAGTTGATGGTATGTTATTTGGTGTTTTATTAACCTATGGTTAACAAAACAAAAAGAAATTCATTCATTTATGAGAGTTATGAGCATTTTGTTGAAAGCAGTGTTTAGACAGTGTTTCTGTGAAGTGATTTTTAGAAATCGGAGGATATCTCTTAGTTGGGATGGAATCTGATTTTGTGCAGCTAAAGGGATGTTGGAGACTCATTAACGATGATGTGGTTCATAGCACAAACTTTGAAGATATGTTTGGAGAAAGTTACAGTATCTAGAAGCTGACAGTTTTATGTGAAATTTTGTG
Source organism: Chamaecyparis obtusa (assembly GCA_027943335.1). Lineage (NCBI taxonomy): Eukaryota > Viridiplantae > Streptophyta > Pinopsida > Cupressales > Cupressaceae > Chamaecyparis > Chamaecyparis obtusa. The sequence goes on along the minus strand of BSBK01006148.1, from coordinate 330,674 downwards.
TAGCGTGTAGAATTTATTATTTTGTAATTGAGGACCGACTCATTTGTAATTATTTGAGTTTGGTATATAAGAAGGAATCTTTTACTTGTTGCAATATGTACTATGAAGGTTGAGATGCGAATATATGCATGAAGTGAAGAAAAGAGCTAATTCAGTGATGAAGGAAGACTTGTGAGTACAAAGATCTGGAATTGTGATCTTGTGTAGCAGAGAGTGCGGTTTTGGAATAGTGTGAAGGAGGTAATGTATTTCATATTATTCTATTGAATAATTCTAAGATCATTTGGACGGTGGGTTTAGAGATCTTGCCTTGAAGCTGTTTGGGCAGTGGGTCCTTCTGTCTTCCATAAACTCTTAACCGGGTTAGAATCTTTTAACAGGGATTAAAAATCTCCTAATAGAGATTCATATGTACTAAATGTATTTCATAAGACTCCTAACAGGGTCCATCCTCTAACAAATAAATTTCATATTAGTGCATCATTTTGTGGGCATCATTCCCGCCAGGGTTTACTCTTTTCAAGAGGTTCCCTAGTCAACATATCTTGTGTTATTATGCAATTGTGTATGGTTATCTTTCTATGGTTGATTAGTACATTAATTATATTGTTTAAAGTAGTTGAATGGTTAAATTATCAGATAACTGATTCACCCCCCCGTCTCAATTATCTTGGGGATCTTTACTTTCTAACACAAGATACCTATTTAAATGGGTTCATCAATCAAGCGTTGATGGTGCAAAATTATTTAAGCTCATAACTAGATGTAACTAATGATGGAATTCAATAGCAACAAGATCCAACTCTAACTGAGGCTGCCTTCCTAAATTGTGTTACAAAGTAAAGATCCCCAAGATAACTGAGAGGGGGGGGGGGGGTGAATCAACTATTTGATAATTTAACCATTCAACTGCTTTAAACAATATAATCAATTTAGTAATCAACCATAGAAAGACAACCATACACAATTGCACAATGAAACAAGATATGTTGACTAGGGAACCTCTTGAAAAGAGTAAACCCCGGTGGGAATGATGCCCACAAAATGATGCACTAAAATGAAAGTTCCTTGTTAGAGGATGGACCCTGTTAGGAGTCTTATGAAATACATTCAGTACATATAAATCCCTGTTAGGAGATTTTGAATCCCTATTAAAAGATTCTAACCTGGTTAAGAGTTTATGGAAGACAGAAGGACCCACTGCCCAAACAACTTCAAGGCAAGATCTCTGAACCCACTGTCCAAAAGATCTTAGAATTATTCAACAAAATAATATGAAATATATTACCTCCTTCATACTGTGCCAAAACCGCACTCTCTGCTACACAAGATCACAATTCTAGATCTTTGTACTCACAAGTCTTCCTTCATCATTGAATTAGCTCTTTTCTTCACTTCATGCATATATTCACATCTCAACTTTCACAATTCAATCCTCTCTACTCAATTCTCTTTTTTTACAATTCTCTTTTTCTCAATTCTCTTTTTCTCAATTCTTCTTTTCTCAATTCTTATTACAACAAGGAAAACATTCCTTCTTATATGCCAAACTCAAATAATTACAAATGAGTCAGTGCTCAATTACAAAACAATAATTTCTACACGCTACACAAAAAATTTCACATAAAACTATCGGCTTCTAGATACTGTAACTTTCTCCAAATGTATCCTTGAAGTTTGTGCTATGAACCACATCATCATTAATGAGTCTCCAACATCCCTTTAACTGAGCAAAATCAGATTCCATCCTAGCTAAGAGATATCCTCTGATTTTTTAAAATCGCTACACAGAAACACTTTCTAAACACTGCTTTCACCAAAATACTCATAACTCTCATGAATGAATGAATTTATTTTTGTGTTGTTAAACATAGGTTAATAACACACCAAAGAACATACCATCAACTATGTAAAAGCCAATCTACAACACAACATGTGCGCAAAACAAAACTGTACCTACTTTCCTGCTGATATCCAGAATATCACTGTGTTGACATCAATGACAATCCAAGTCATGAATGCAACAACAACTGCTATAGAATGACTACCAAAATACTTTGCATTCATTCCTAACAATCTCTCCCATTGGTATTGATGACAACATAGATGAAAAACATCCAATGTTCCAAAAATCCAATACTGCAACATCATTGCAAATATCAAATTAAATCTTGCTTCATTCTCCCATTCAACTCTCTCATACAATCCACAATGTTTTTCATGTATATCTCTCCCCCATTGACATCAATGACAGAAATTCCATCACTAATTCAACAACAACTTAATGTCAAAAGACACTGTTCAGAAAAATACAATAACAAGAGTCCTCATGACTCAACTCATAAACTCCCCCATAGAGGAAGTTCCAACATCCAATCCAGAAGAAAGATGGGGCTCATATACCACTGGACGGATGCAATCATCTGCATCAATTCTCAAAAATAGGTTGGGGCATAACCCCAAGCATACCTCTCAGATACACAAATGTATCCTTAGGTAAAGGTTTTGTAAATATATCTGCTATCTGTTCCTTTGTGCTTATGTACTCCAATCTTACTTCTTTTTCTGCAACTTTCTCTCTTACAACATGATACTTGGTCTCAATATGTTTAGTCTTAGAATGTAAAATAGGATTTTTTGACATACTCACTATACTAGTGTTATCATAATGTATAACAACAGGCTCATCAAACTTTATTCCAATATCCTTCAACAACTGCTTCATCCAAATAATCTGATTACAATTGTTTGCTGATGCAACATATTCTGCTTCTACTGTACTTTGTGAAATACAATTTTGCTTCTTACTTAACCAAGAGACCAATTTTCCTCCAAGAAAAAAGGCTCCACCACTGGTGCTTTTCTTTTCATCAACACTGCCTCCCCAATCTGCATCAGTATAGGCACATAAAGTAAAATCATCAGAATTCTCATACCATAATCCATAATCCATTGTTCCTTTCAGATATCTTAGTATCCTCTTTACTGCTACATATGCTAGAAACATTCTCACTGCTTCAATTCTGGCCACAGGTGCATAAGTTTCTTCATAGTCAATTCCTTCTTGTTGTGAATATCCTTTACATACCAATCTTGCTTTGTTTCTTATCACTTCTCCTTGTTCATTCATCTTGTTTCTGAATACCCATTTTGTTCCAATCACATTCTTGTTTTTAGGTCTAGGGACCAATTCCCATGTCTTGTTTTTTTAATCTGCTCCAGTTCTTCTTTCATAGCATTAATCCAATGTTCATCTTCACAAGCTTCATTAGTAGTATTAGGTTCAATTTGAGAAATCAAACATAAATGTACCTTATTTTGAGTCAAAACTCCTCTGTCTAAACTTCCAATAACTTGCTCAATAGGGTGATGTGTTGAAATATACCTGTTAGGTGTCATAGTTACTGATCTTGTTCCAACTGTAGATTCTTCACTACTTTCTTCTCTATTTTCTTCAGTATGACTTTCATTCAGCAAATCACTATTAGTTTCAAAAAATAATTTTGTATTTTCAATGTTAGGCTGAGGTTGTGCTTCTCGATGAGATTCATAATCAAGCATTCTTTCCTAAATTTTAAACTTCTCATCAACTTTGACATTTGCACTATCAACAATAGTCTTAGTTCTTTTGTTATAACATCTATATGCTTTTCTTTTCAAAGAATATCCAAGAAATATTCCTTCATCACTTCTAGGATCAAACTTTCCTATATCATCATCTCTCTTAATATAACATTTACCTCCAAAAATTCTAAAATGCTTAACTGAGGGTGCATGTCCAAACCATAATTCATAAGGTGTCTTGTTTCTATCTGCTCTGATTTGTACTTTGTTCATAGTATATACTACTGTGTTCATTGCTTCTCTCCAAAAATTCTTAGCCAAATCATTCTCAAACAACATAGCTCTTGCTGCTTCAGTTATTGACCTGTTCCTTCTTTCTGCAATACCATTTTGTTTTGGTGTTCTAGGGGTTGAAAGTTGTCTCTTAATACCATTCATTTCACAAAAAGTATTAAACTCTCTAGATGTAAATTCACCACCTCTATCAGATCTTAGACACTTAATCTTCATTCCAGATTCATTCTCAATTTTTCTTTTCATGATCTTAAATTTATCAAATGCTTCAGATTTTTCTTTCAAAAATGCAATCCACATCATTCTTGTAAAATCATCAACAAGAATCATAAAATACCTTTCTCCATAGAATCCTCTAGTCCTAGTAGGACGACTCAAGTCTATATGAACAATCTCCAGCTTCTCTGCCGATTTGAACTTCTTGCTGGGAAATGAACTCCTTTTCTACTTTGGCATCATACATTCTTTGCAAATCATGTTAGTAGGTTTCATAATTCTAGGTAAATCTCTTACCGCAAGTGTAGTACTCACTTTGACAATATTATCAAAGCTTATATGACAAAACCTTTTATGCCATAACCAACTATCATCAATCTTAGTTAACAAACATGTCATCTCAATATGATTCAACTAAAATACATTACCTCTGGTTCTAGATCCTTTTCCAATCAGATTTCCATCTTTATCTTTTATCACACAAGTTTTCTCAGCAAACCAAACTTGATAACCCTTATCAACCAATTGTCCAACGCTTAGTAGATTATGTCTCAATCCATCAACAAAGTAAAAATCATCAGTGTTAGTCTTTCCATCAAGAGTAATAGATCCTATACCCTTAATCAAACAAGCTGCATTATTACCAACCCTAACAATTCCTCAATCATAATTGTCTAACTTAACAAACTTTCTTTTATCTCTAGTCATATGATGTGAACAACCACTATCTATAATCCAATCAGATTTCTTTTCAACTTGAGAAACTAATGCATTTTCTTCCCTTTCATCAGATTCAGAACTTTCTTCTTTAATTGCTACAAATCCTATTTCCTCAAAGTTATCATTATCACTGTCACTTAAATGTCTTTCAATTCCTACTTCAAGATCTTCATCATTTGCATAATAACATTCTTTAGATCTCCTAGGTTTAAAGTTGCTTCTATACTTCTTAACTCTTTTAGGACATTTAGATGCAAAATGACCATATTCTTGACAAGTCCAACATTTAAAGATTTTCTTACCTTCTGGTTCTCTTTTACAGTTAATGCAATACCTTCTTCAATCTTCTTATCTTCCTCAGATTTAGATCTGCTACTACTGCCATAATCTCCATTCACACTAGTACTTCTTGATAATGTAGGTCTAATGTTAAGAGTACTGAATGCTATCTCTATTCTAGGTAGCTCTCCTGATAATCTCAAATTCATCTCGGTTGTTTCTAATCTTCCAAGAAGAGTCTCTCTTGAAAAGTTCGGTGTACAAGGTATCACTTGTTCAATCATTTGTGTTGTCTGCTTGAATACTAGTGTCAAAGTTCTCAAAATTTTCCATATCACTTCATTCTCTATCTTATCACCTCCACAAGACTTTATTCTTGTTACAAGCTCAGACATCCTACCAATATAGCTTCTAATAGATTCATCTTCCATCATTCTGATATCTTCAAATGCACAAATCCAATTATGTAATCTAGCCTTCTTTGCATGTTCATCACCTTCAAAAGTAGAATGTAAATCTTTCCAAATTGCATGAGATGTTTTCAAAGATCTTACTTGACTATATTCATTCTCCAGTAGTGCTGACAAAAGTGCTTCTCTTGCAAGTATGTTACACATGAATAGATCTAGCTCATCTTTAGTTCCTGCCTCTAGATTGTCTTCCTCAATGATAGTCTTCTCATTCTTTGTAATCAACCAATAAGTTGGTCCTAAACACAATAAATGTGTCTTCATCTTTTCTTTCCAGCTGTCAAAATTTACTCCATCAAACTTAGGGCTTTCTTTCCTAAAATTCACCATGGATCTCCTTAAGTTGTTAAACTTTTCTTTCAAGGACCTGCTGCTCTGATACCAATTGTTAGAAAGTAAAGATCCCCAAGATAACTAAGAGGAGGGGGGGGGGGGGTGAATCAGTTATCTGATAATTTAACCATTCAACTACTTTAAACAATATAATCAATGTAGTAATCAACCATAGAAAGATAACCATACACAATTGCACAATAACACAAGATATGTTGACTAGGGAACCTCTTGAAAAGAGTAAACCCCGGTGGGAATGATGCCCACAAAATGATGCACTAAAATGAAAGTTCCTTGTTAGAGGATGGACCCTGTTAGGAGTCTTATGAAATACATTCAGTACATATAAATCCCTATTAGGATATTTTGAATCCCTGTTAAAAGATTCTAACTCGGTTAAGAGTTTATGGAAGACAGAAGGATCCACTGCCCAAACAGCTTCAAGGCAAGATCTTTGAAGCCACTGTCCAAAAGATCTTAAAATTATTCAACAGAATAATATGAAATATATTACCTCCTTCATACTATGCCAAAACTGCACTCTCTGCTACACAAGATCACAATTCCATATCTCTCTACTCACAAGTCTTCCTTCATCATTGAATTAGCTCTTTTCTTCACTTCATGCATATATTTGCATCTCAACTTTCACAATTCAATCCTCTCTACTCAATTCTCTTTTTTTACAATTCTCTTTTTCTCAATTCTCTTTTTCTCAATTCTTATTACAATAAGGAAAACATTCCTTCTTATATACCAAACTCAAATAATTACAAATGAGTCAGTCCTCAATTACAAAATAATAATTTCTACACGCTACACACAAAATTCACATAAAACTATCAGCTTCCAGATACTGTAACTTTCTCCAAACATATCCTCAAAGTTTGCACTATGAACCATGTCATCATTAATGAGTCCCCAACATCCCTTTAACTACACAAAATTAGATTCCATCCCAACTAAGAGATATGCTCCGATTTCTAAAAATCGCTACACAGAAACACTGTCTAAACACTGCTTTCACCAAAATGCTCATAACTCTCATGAATGAATGAATTTCTTTTTGCGCTGTTAACCATAGGTTAATAACACACCAAAGAACATACCATCAACTACACAAAAGCCAATATTTAATACAACATGTGCACAAAACAAAACTATACCTACTTTCTTGCTTATATCTAGAATATCACTGTGTTGACATCAATGACAATCCAAGTCATGAATGCAACAACAACTGCTACAGAATGACTCCCAAAATATTTTGCATTCATTCCTAAAAAATTTCTAGGGAGATGAATCTTATGGAGTTAGTAGGGATGATTCTCTAGCTGTAGAAAATACTAGAGCTAAGAAAAGAGCTTTGGAGATGGATAAATATGTAGAAAATAAAGTCAAGGAGGTAGAAGTTGTAGAACCATCTACCTCCGAAATACCTCATGTTTTACAAAGAAGTCCTCAAGAAGATGCCAAGGGGAAGCCATAGTTTCAAATAGGTTTGGATGGTGTTAAGGTACATCACAAGGTGCATGCACTTGTTCCTTTCAACATTCTAGATAATATGAAGAAGATAAATATTACTATGTCAATGTGGGATTCATTGGCAATAGCAAGGTAAAATAATTTATTAATGAAAAATTTATTAAAAGAGAAGGCTCCTAAAGAAGTTTGTGATGAACCCCTCAAGGCTATTTTGACGAATGTTGTCCAAGAAGGTACTCCTCAAGATAGAAACAAGATACAAGGTAAAAATGTGAAACCTCCCTCTTTTTATGTATGTTTGATTATTGGGGATAAGATAGTTCATAAATGTATGGGGGATAGTTGGGCTACAAGTTTTGTTATACCCAAGAAAAATGCTGATTAGTTAGGATTAGTTTACCAACCTTTGGAGAAAGGAGTAGTGCAATTAGATGGATCAATTGTCAATACAATTGGTGTGATTAAGGATGCCAGTTTGACACTCCATTCTTATCCCAATTTCTCAATTCCACATGACATATTTTTCATTGATCTCCCTCCCCATTTTTCCTTATGTCTACCTAGGGAGTTTACAACCAAGATATGAGTTTATATATGTTGGATGTTGCTGATGTATTTAATGTGTTTAATCACTACACAACACCGGTAACCTGATTGAGTGATGTTGGAATTGTTACTATTGTCATTCATGTTTTGTCACTAATGTCAACATATGTTTATATGGAGAGAACAAACTAGTTATTACAGTGTACGAACACTATACAAATGATTCAGAATGTGCGAACATAGTTGTGTATATAGGGAGGTGTTGTGATATTATATCTAAGATAGCATGATGTAATATTGTATATTGGATGAGTTATAGAAGATTTAGTGAAGACTGAATACTGGACTATGATAGTGGAAGCTAACAAAGTTAGTCTCTAAGTTTTGAGTATATCTTACAAGTGATGAAGATTCAATGTATGAGAGCTTAAGGAATGACATATAGAATACTAAGGAATGTTCATTGATCTTAGCAAGTTGTGTAAGACATGATGATGTGAGTGATGGTGTGTGTTTTGAAGGAGACCTACATGGGGCTGACTTAAAAAATGAAGTGTGTATTATGAATGGCGAGCATGAATTATGGATGTCAGAACTTAATTGTTGAAATATAATTGTTGTATACTTGTTATAGATACCGTGTTTATCTTAGCAAGGAGTTATGTAATTATTTGTATATTAGGAAAGCCTAATTGGCTGACCTGATCATTTATTTTGTAATAGGGTATATATGAAATATCTTTTCTTTTGAAAAGATGTGAAGTATGAATGTGATGTAATAGAGGATTGTGGAAGTTGTGAGCTTATGTCTACTAGATGTAGAGAAAATGATATCTTATATACTTCATCGAAACTGATCAAGCAAAGATAGTTGCTATCAGACAGTTCACAAGGATTGTGTATTTTCCTTATATACATTTGTGTTTCAAACAATGAGTTTTGTAGGTGGACATAACCTTCTTTGGGTAGTGAGCCTACTCTTTCTCTTGACTCCTAACAAGGTCTATTCTCTAACAAGGATTATGTACTATAATTTCAATTAGCTCCTAACAGGGCTAATCTTCTAACAAGGATACTATACTCTCAGTACATCATTAGTGGGTGTTAATTCTGACCAGGGTTTTACCTTTAACAAGGTTTCCTCGACAACAAAATATTGTGTTATCATTCTATTTGGTGTTGTTGCTTTTCAAAGTTTAAATTTTAATAATCTTGCATACAACTGATTCACCCCCCCTTTTAGTTGTATTGGTGGATTGTTATTCCTAACAATTGGTATCAGAGCTACTGGTCCTTAGCGAGAAAGCTTAATAACTTGAGGTGATCTTGGAGATGGCATTCTATAGGAAGGATAATCCAAAATTTGATCCTGAAAACTTTGACAGTTGGAAGAATAAGATGAGAACTCATTTTCTATGTTTGGGCATCGACTATTGGATGATTTCAAAGAATGAGGTAACCATGAAGACTGAGAATGAATTAGACAAAGCTATTGACAAGGAAAAAAAGACATTTTCTTATAACATGGTCACAAGGGAAGCACTGGTCAGTGCACTCTCTGAAGGAGAATTTACTGAGGTGAAAGACCTGGATTCAACACACAAAATTATGGTAAGATTAGAAGAATTGTATGAAGGAGATAATTTTACTAAGCAAGAAAAAATTGCAGAACTGGAAAAAAAGAATGATGTGGATCACTTACTTAAAAGAGAAATCAGAAGCATTTGACAAATTCAAGTTATTCAAAGAAAAAGTAGAAAATGAATCAAACTTAAAGATAAAATGTCCAAGATTAGATAGAGGTGGAGAGTTTACTTTAGATATATTCAATTCATATTTTGAAGAGTATGGAATACACAAACAAACATCTTCTCCTAGGACTCCGCAAAAAAATGGAATAGCAGAGTGAAGGAAGAGAACAATATTGGATGCTCCTAGGACAATGTTGCTAGAAGGAAATGTATCTCATGTACATTAGAGAGAAGTTGTTGGGACAATAGTATACACATTGAATAAAATTCAAATAAGAGAAGGTACAAGTAAGACTCCTTATGAATTGTGGTTTAATCATACTCCTACTGTAAAATATTTCAGAATATTTGGTTGTAAATGCTATATCAAAGGAGATGATGAAATAGGGAAATTTGATGCTAGAAGTGATCAAGGAATTTTTCTTGGTTATTCTACTAAAAGCAAGGCTTACAAATGTTTTAACCTGAGTTTGAGGAAGATGATTGAAAGTAACAATTTGAAGATAGATGAAATGTTTCTTGTTACAAGAGAGAATGCATGATTGTTATCAGAATACAGAAATCAAGGAAGATGATATTACAAAAGAAGAAGAACATGGCGAGATTGACCGTGAAAATGGGATTTGTGATGAGGACACAAATGAAGCTTCTAATACTCCTAAAACTCCAAGGTATGTTAAGAAAGACCATCCTAAAAACAAATTATTGGTAATTTAAATCAAGGTATGATGACTAGATTAAAGATAAGGGAAGAAATTTGTTTGATTTATGAAGTTGAACCAAAGACTACTGATGAAGCTTGTAGAGATGAATCTTGGATCAAAGCTATGAAGGAAGAGTTAGATCAGATAAAGAAAAATAAAACTTGGTGTAGGATTTGTGTGCCAAAACAAATAATTCTACCTCAGGAAGTGTGCCAATCCATACAAATTCTACCTCGGGAAGCATGCTAAGTTGTCTGGTACCAAAAAATGCCCAAAAATGCAAAGTTGTTCAAATTTGATATTTTTTATATCTAAATAGGTGTTTTTGGGTGCTGCAAGTTGAATGGTGAGGTCTGATTGAGCTCAAAGTGTACCAAAATTTAGGGACGCCCTAATTTCAATAAAAAACCAAAAAAACCCTAATTTGAAATAGATGAATTTCTAATTTCTGAATCCTTCAAATGCAAACAAGCTGTAGCAGATTAGGCTCTGATACCATATAGGATTTGAACAATACAAATCCACAAAACCCAAATATCACCTGCATACAAAAACCTATTACAAGGAAGTAGAGACAAGAAGAGGGCAAGGGTTTGACTCAAAAATATGAAAAAAATATCCTCAAAATAATGAATGAATAAAATATACAATGGATCATTCTTATAAAGGAGATCGAAAGCCTTGAAAGGAAAACCCTAGTGCATGTAATAATTAGTTTAATTATTACATGACTAATGCATGCAAGTTTATATTTAAAACAACTAGTGCATGCGTGTTTAAATATAAATACCTAAAGCAAAAGAGTTGACATCTTAAGAAGGGAGTAAAGTTAATTAACATAATTAATACTTTACTCTAACACTTGGGAATTGGTTCCTAGACTTAAAGACAAAAATGTAATAGGAACTAAGCGCGTTTTCAGAAACAAAATGAATGAAGAAGGAATTGTTGCAAGAAACAAAGCAAGATTGGTTTGCAAAGGCTACTCACAACAAGAAGGCATAGATTTTAAAGAGACATTTTCTCCTGTTGCTAGGTTGGAAGCTATGAGATTATTTTTGGCTTATGCTGCACATAAAGACTTCAAGGTATATCAGATGGATGTGAAATCTTCATTTTTAAATGGGGATCGTGAAGAGGAAGTATACATAGAACAACCTGATGGGTTTCCTCTAACCGAAGATGAAGACATGGTATGCAAGTTGAAGAAGGCATTGTATGGACTAAAGTAAGCTCCAAGGGCTCGGTATGTAAGGTTAGATAGGTAATTACTTTGGCTTAGATTCAAAAAAGGTAATGTTGATAGTAACTTGTATTTAAGAACTAGTGAAGATGGAATTATGATAATAGAAGTTTTTGTTGATGATATTATCTTTGGAAGCAATGATGAAATGTGTAATAAATTTTCTAAAGAGATGGAGAATTAATTTGAGATGTCCATGATAGGAGAAATGAAATTATTTCTTGGACTACAAACAAATCAGAGCAAGAATGGGATTTTTATTTCTCAGACTAAGTATCTTAAAGAAATGTTGAATTTTTTTGGAATGGAAGACTGTAAACCAGTTGGTATACCTATCGTGACTGGTCATAAACTGACAAATATAGATGAGACAAAGAATGTTTTTCAAACCAAGTATAGATCAATGATTGGAGGATTAAAATATTTGACTCACTCCAAACCAGATATTGCTAATGTTGTTGGAATTGTGGCTAGATATCAGGTAGATCCTAAAGAAACACACATGGATACTGTAAAAAGGATATTTAGATACCTAAAAGGAACAATGGAATATGGCTTATGGTATGATAAAAATGATGACTTTGAAATACATTCTTATACTGATGCTGATTGGGAAGGGAATATTGATGACAGGAAGAGTACTAGTGGAGGTGCATTTTTCCTTGGGAAAAAGTTGGTTTCATGGTTAAGTAAAAAGAAAGATTGTATAGATCAATCTACTATTGAATCTGAGTATGTTGCTGCTACTATTAACTACACTCAAATTGTTTGGATGAAACAAATGGTGAAAGATACTGGAATAACTTTTGTTGAACCAGTGGTTATCCATTGTGATAACACCAGTACAGTAAATATGTCAAAGAATCCTATGATGCATTCTAAAACCAAGAATATTTATATTAAGTATCACTTCTTGAGAGACAAGGTTGCAGAGAAATAAATAAGGTTGCAATACATTAACACAAAAGAATAGATAGTAGGCATCTTTACAAAGCTGTTTCCAAAATATTCCTTTGAGTATCTCAGAGGTATGCTTGGGGTGCAAACCAGTGAAAATTAAATGATGTAGGGATGCATTATTCCAGAGGTTTTCAGAGCCTTATAATGTTCTATACTTGATGTATGGATCTACTCCTTAGGGGCAATGATCGTTGAAGACCTAAAAAATATGTTTGGGTGATTCAACACCTGATTGATGAAGATAGTTGATGACTTATGGAACCCTTTACCATTGTTGTCAAAGGGGGAAAGAGACTATGTGAAAATCCTTACTATATAAGAGATACTATGGAGAAGAGTTCACTGTTTAAGATTATGTTGAGGATACTAAGATAATACTTTTTGGGTTGATGGATTTTCCCATATGTTTCCATCAATGCCAAAGGCAAAGATTGTTGGATGTTGCTAATGCATTTAATATATCCAATCACTACACAACATCAATAACTTGATTGAGTGATGCTAGAATTGTTGTTTTTGTCATTCGTGTTTTGTCACTGATGTCAACATATGTTTCTATGGAGAGAATAGATTGGTTATTATAGTGTACAGAAACTGTATGAATGATTCAGAATGTGCAAACACAATTGAGTGTACAAGGAGGTGTTGTGATATTATATCTAAGATCACATGATCTAATATTGTATATTGGCTAAGTTACAAAAGATTTAGTTCGTCATGGGTAATGATACTATTGCTAATTTAATGACTTATATAAGAAATGCTGACATGGTAAAAAAAAATAGTTCGAGTAGCAGCTACTATTATTACCGAGAACATAACAAGGATTCTTCTACGGGAAGGTTTTATAGAGGATGTTAGGAAACATAGAGAAGGTTAGTGAAGACTGGTTACTGGACTGTGACAATGGAAGCTGATAGAGTTAGTCTTTGAGTTTTGAGTATATCTTACAAGTGATGAGGATTTAGTGTATGCAAGCTTAAGGGATGATATATAGAATACTGAGGAATGTACGCTGATCTTAGAAAGTCATGGAAGACATGATGACATCAACGGTGTCATGTGTTCTAGAGGAGACCTACTTGGGGTTGACTTCATAAATGTAGCATGTATTATGAATGGCAAGCATGAATTATGGATGTCAGACCTTAATTATTGAAATATAACTATTGTATACTTGTTATAAATACTGTGTGTATCTTAGAAATGAGTTATGTAGTTATTTGTATATTAGGAAAGCCTAATTGGATGACCTGGTCATTTGTTTTGTAATAGGGTATAAATGTAAGATCTTTTCTTTTGAAAAGATGTGAAGTATGAATGTGATGTAATAGAGGATTGTGGAAGCTATGAACTTGTGTCTGCTAGATGTAGAGAAAAGGATATATTATATACTTCATCAGAACTGATCAAGCAAAGACAGTTGCTATCAAACAGTTCAAAAGGATTGTATATTTTTCTTATATACACTTGTGTTGCGAACAGTGAGTTATAGAGGTGGACATAACCTTCTTTGGATAGAGAGCTTGGGAAATGAGCCTAGTCTTTCTCTTGAGTCCTAACAGGGTTTATCCTCTAACAAGGAATATGCACTGTAATGTTTCAATTAGCTCCTAACAAGGTTAATCTTCTAACAAGGATACTATACTATTAGTACATCATTAGTGGGTGTTAATTCACACTGGGGTTTTACCTTTAACAAGGTTTCCTTGAAAATAAAATATTGTATTATTGTGTTGGCATTCATTGTGTTATCATTCTATTTGGTGTTGCTACTTTTCAAAGTTTAAAGTTTAATAATCTCTCATACAACTGATTCAACCCCCCTTTCAATTGTATTGGTGGATTTTTATTCTTAACAATATATCATCATATTGGCCCCATATGTTATTTAGAACTTGTTATGGTACAAAGGTAACCATAAAGTCTAATGTTATTGCAAAAGAACACATTGAGGCTTATATACCTAGTGTCATCAATGAAAACTATGTTGCATTTGATCAATGTCAAAAGCTTGATGTTTCAGAATCAAACACCTAAATTGATAGCATCCCAGATATTCTATTAGATAAATGGGAAATATAAAATGCTCACAATGATGAAAACAACCTTTTTTATGGAAGTCAGTATTGGGAATTATATGTTCTAAGAACCCAGTTTGATAATGCAAAACCTTTTTAAAAATACAGATACAAGTCTTGAATTGCAAGACAAGGTTTGGGAGATGTATTTTGATGGGTCTAGGAGAAACAATGGTGTTTTTAGAGGTGCAATTCTAGTGTCTCCTTAAGGGGACATATATTATTTATCTTTTCAATTTAGTTTTTCATGTACTAACAATACTGTTGAGTGTGAGAGTTTGATTTAGGAGATGGAATGGGCAAGAAAGAGAGAGATCAAGTGCATAAAAGTATTTTGTGGTAGTGAGTTAATTATAAATCAGGTGAGGGGTATCCATGTTGCAAAAAATGATGTCCTTAAGTCTTACAAGTATAAGGTGTGAGAAATAATAGAGGGGTTTGATGCTTTTAATTTGATTTCTATACCTTGAAGATTAAATCAACATATTGATAGATTAGCTGCTATTGGTTCAAAATTTGATGTTCCAAGTAACATTAATCAAGAGTATTAAGATTGTAGTCAGACATTCAATTCCTAACAATGATACCAATTGGCAAGTGTTCGATAATGATGAGAAGATTCTGAATTTTTTTCTTGAAGATGTATTTGCAACCAGCAATCAGGATAAGTTGAAGCAACAATATGGTGATCAAATCATCCAACTAAAGTCAAACAAGTTATCCAAGGGATTAGTCACCTTGGAATCTATTTTTCAGTACTAATGATTAAGTGAAAAAGAATACAACATGCTAGTTAAATAGGAACATTATGAGGAATTGGAAATTTCCCAAGGTAAGTCCCTCACATTTGGTAAAGTCAGTTCTCCTTGTGAAAAGAAAGTTTTTGTTTAATTATTTCAAGAGTTTAGTGATGTGTTTTCTTGGGAGTATGGAGCCTTGAAGGGTTTTAACCTACGGTTGGATCAACACACCATAGAGCTAGATCCTAATGCTAATCCAATAAGGCAAAAGTAGAGACTTGTCAACTCCAAACTCAAGCCTTTAATGCAGAAAGTGGTTCATAAAATCATAGAAAGTGGTATTATTTTTCCAATTAAACACACAAGTAGGGTTTCAAATCTTGTTCCCATCAGAAAGAAGAATGGGGAACTAATGTTATGAGTTGACTTTAGGAATCTCAATAAAGGTTCATTAAAAAACCATCATCCCTTACCCTACATGGAGAAAATTCTTCAATGTAACTCTAGTTTAGAGTTTTTTAGCTACTGGATGGGTATTCTTCTTATAAAAGTATTTTAGTAAGAGAAGAGGATCGGTTCAAAAATTCATTCACTACAAAGCAGGGTGCCATGGTGTATAGAAATATGTCTTTTGGCTTGTCTAATGTAGGGGCAACTTTTCAAAAAGCCATGGACATGGATTTTGATAATTTGATGTATAGATTCATATTGGTTTTCATGGATGACATACCTATGTATTCCAAAGAAGAAGGGGAGCACATTATTCACCTTAGGTAGATTTTTGAAAGGTGTAGAGAGTTTGGTATCTCTCTAAATCCCAAAAAATGCATTTTTACTATACATGAGGGAAAAATTTTGGGGTACATTTTGTCCAAACAAGCTACTACTATTGATCCTAAGAGAGTGGAAGCCATCCTTGAGTTACCTTTACCTCATCACAAGAAAGGTCTACAAAGATGCATTGGCATAATTAATTTTGTTAGCCATTTTCTACTTGATATTGCTAATCTTTTGAAGCCTTTGACATCAATGTTAAATAAAAAATCAGTTTTAAACTGGACGAGGGAAGCAAAGAGTAGCTTTTAAGAAATTAAAGAAGCCCTATCTTCATCTCCTACTTTGGTAAATCCTAACTTTTCCAAAGATTTCATACTTTATTCCTATGATATCATGGACACTATTTATGAAATCTTAGTACAATAGAATGTAGAAGGCCTTGAATAGCCAATTTCCTTCATCAATAAGAGTTTGGAATATTATGAACAAAGGTACAATTTTATGGAGAAACATGTCTTAGATGTAATAAAAAGTATTAAGAAGTTTAGGCATTTGGTTTCTCATAACAAGATACATCTAATGGTGGCTCATCTTAGTGTAAATGAATTCTTGTTGAGTAGGGATATAAATGAGAAAAGAGATAGATGGATCACTTAGGTGATAGAGTATGATGTTGACGTTCAAGTTACTAAACTTGTTAGAGGTAAAGATCTTTGTGAGAAGATGGATAGTGAGCCAATTTTAGAAGTTGAAATTGTCATAGAAATAATTTTTGTTGTCTATGGAGAACTTGCAATTGATGAAACATCAAGCTAATTGAAAGAAATGACTCAATTTTTACAAATAAGTGAGTGTCCACCTAGTCTTGATAGAGCTAAAGGAAGGTACTTTAGACTTCAGTCTATTCCTTATGTGCTTATTGACAATTTTTGATTTAGAAGAGATACGACGGTATTTTAGTAAGATGCATAGATACTCATAAGATCGGTAAAGTATTGCATGAGTTCCATGATGGAGCTTTAGGGGGTCATTGTTCCACAAGAATAATAGTATTCAATGTTATGAGGGCTGGCTATTATTGGCCAAGCCTATTTAAGAATGCCCATGTTGGAATAACTATTGATGAGATTATTGAGTGTTGATTGGTATAGGTTTGATGATAGGAAGATCAGTTATTATGTTTTCATTGATGTCAACTAAGGATTGTGTTGGTTGAAAGTGAGATGATAAGTTTTTAAGTTGTTGAACCCAATATGTAGTGAGTTTGTGAAGGATTTAGAGTGTGCGATTGTTGTTGGAGACTTAGAGATGTATCTAGATGCATTTTGTGTGATCGAAGATGATGGAAATTGTTGGAAATATCGATGTAGTAACTGAGAGGGGGGGTGAATCAGTTAACCATAAGTTTTCTTTCCACAGATCCCTTAGATGTCTTATTAAATCATTTGTTGCTATTATTCGACAAACATACAAAGAAATGCTAAAACTCAGTTATTGCAGTGAGTATTAATTATAACTGTTCTTAAGCATTCATCAGTGATTAACATATATGAATAAAGAAAATAACATGAACACAAGAGACACCAGATTTAACGTGGAAACCCAATATGGGAAAAACCACCAATGTAGTTCTAGTTACTGTTTTTCACTCTTCTGAAGTGATGCCCTATTAGGAGCCAACCTAGTAAAAGGTTACAAAACACACTATTAGGTGTGACCTTGTTAGAGGATTTAATCACCCTGTTAGGAGTGGCCTTGTAAGAGGTCTTGAAACAATTCAATAGAACTATCACCTTGTTAGAGGATTTACAAAATGGTTGTTAAACCAACTCGGTTAGGAGATTTTGAAATCACTGCTACAATGGTAAGAAAGTAACAATGAAATGAACTGAATAATGATGCAATTAAATTTCTAAATATATCTTTGTTCTGCTTCACTAGATCCTTCCTAATCAAAATATATCTCTGCTGCTCCTCAAGGATATCTAATCATCCTTCAAAATTCGCTCACACTTTCCTTTTTTTTTACTTCCACACTTTTAATTCGCAACTTTACCTTCTATATATACCATTCGGATTGTCCATTTAGATTGTCAAGTCAACACTAATAACATTATTAATCATTACAACAGTCGGCTGGAATAATCAAACTTTATTTCTCAAATTAACAAAATCCTTTACTAGGCCGACCTTGCTCGGTAAACACTAATCTGAAAAGATTTCCTTTGGTGATCGAGAGAACTTAGTAAGCACTGCGAATTCTGCAACATCCTTTGGAGACTGAGTGAACTCAGTAAACACCAACTTTCCTTCATTAACCGTGGAAGCTCGGTTAACACTATTTTCTGCCATACTTTTCTTTGACACCCGAGATATCTAGGTAGACACTAAAAATTGCCTATTGACCGACTAAGCTCGGTAAATACTAAGAACTGCTTTGCTAACCGACTGAGCTTGATAAATAATATGACATTTGTGTGACATCAAAGACAACACACAATTAATCCAACAATCTCCCTCTTTGGCATTGATGGCAACACAATATGTCATAGCACAATGAAATTTCATAGAAAACATAGAGTAAGGAGCATATCCTTAGCTTCATTCTGATTCTCAACTATGAGAACTCCCTCTGTCAACAAACTTCACTTTCTAACTGAAAAACTCTCCCTCTTAGAAATCTAAAGAAATTTCTTGAAATATGACAGCAAACTCTCCCTCTTTGACAACACATGCCAAATACAACACATACCAGGTGAATAGTAATTTACCTTGAGTACTGATTCATATGCAATGATTCCTTGACTAAGATGCATCAATTGACTGATCTTTAATATGCTCTGGTTGATGCATTACTAAAACTTCATTTAGTGAGCCTCGGATAGGGGAATGACCCCTAACTTACCTCTTAGATACAAGAATGCATCCTTAGGTAGTGGCTTGGTGAATATATCTGCAATCTATTCTTTTGCATGAATATATTCTAATTTGATTTCCTTGTCCTGCACCAATTCTCTGACAAAGTGATATTTTATAGCAATGTGTTTGGTTTTAGAATGCATTACTGGATTCTTTGAAATATTTATTGCACTTGTATTATCACAAAATATAACAACTGGTTCTTTGATCTCAACCTTCATGCCTTCCAATAACTGTTTGAACCAAACAATTTTAGAGTAGTTTACTGCTGCAGCAACATATTCTGCTTCTGCTATGGATTGGGATGTGCAATTTTGCTTTTTACTGGTCCAAGATACCAACCTCTTGCCAAGAAAGAATGCTCCACCACTTGTACTTTTTCTATCATCAATGTTTCCTGCCCAATCAGCATCAGTAAACACTTTTAAGTCTAGATTGCCTCCAACTTTATACCACAAGCCATAATCTTCAATTCCTTTCAAGTATCTCAAGATTCTTTTGATTTCCATCATATGATTTTCTCTTGGTTTTGCTGAGAATCTTGCTACTATACCAACTGCTAAGGCAATATCAGGCCTTGTATGAACTACATACTGTAATTTTCCAATCCTTGATCTATATAAGGTCTGATCTACTTCTTTTGAATCATCCTTGCATCTTCCATACCAAACTTCTTAAGTATTTCCTTGATGTATTTAGACTGAATAATGTAGATACCATTCTTGCTTTGCTGAATTTGAAGACCAACAAAAATTTTTATCTGACCAAACATAGACATTTCAAATTCTTTGTTCATTTTCTCTGAAAATTCTTTGCACTGATCATCATTACCTGTAAACACAGTATCATCCACAAATATTTCTGCCAAAACAATTCTATTATCTGGTCCTTCCTTGATGTACAAACTACTGTTATCATTAGCTCTTTTAAAACCAATCTGAATAAGATAGTTATGTAATCTTTCATACCATGCTCTGGGGGCTTGTTTCAGACCATACAATGCTTTGTGTAACTTGCAGACCATATCCTTTTTGTCTGGATCAACAAGACCTTCAGGTTGCTCAATGTAGAGTTCTTCATCAAGAATACCATTGAGAAATGTAGATTTTACATCCATTTGATATACCTTAAATCCTTTATGTGTTGCATATGCAAGTAGAGTTCTTACACCTTCTAATCTTGCAATAGGAGCAAAAGTCTCTCCATAATCTATACCTTCTTCTTGAGAATACCCTTTACACACTAATCTAGCTTTGTTTCTAGGTACTTGACCATCTTCATTCAGCTTATTCCTGAATACCCATTTTGTTCCAATTACATTTTTGTCTTTAGGACTAGGTACAAGAGTCCATGTCTTGTTTTTCTCTATTTGTTCTATTTCTTCATTCATAGCCTCAATCCAACTTTCATTTTCCAATGCATTTTTAACATTTTTAGGTTCAAAGTCAGCAAGTAAACATGTACCTTTCAGTTTACTTCTTGTCATAGTACCATCTGATTTGTTTCCAATAATCTGATCTGGTGTATGATGCTTCCTGACATACTTGGCCAATATAGGTTCCTTGCTTCTTGAATGAGTTACATTGTCATCTTCTTGAATTTCATCTTTAGGTTCAGTTTGCTTGGGCTTGGTAGATATTCGCTCAGTAGCTTCAGGCTGAGACTTAGTTTCTTGTGACTCGGTTTGAATTTCTTCTTGTGACTCTGTTACTGTACTGGGCTTGGTAGATGCAGTTTCCTTATTGACAGATGTGTTTGGCAATGTATCAGGTTCAATGTAAACAAATCTTTTGTAATCCTCTGGTTCCTTTTTGCTTTCTTCTTCAGTCTTTTTTGCAAACTCATCAAGTTTAACATGTGCACTTTCTATGATTTTGTGAGTAGACAAATTCAGACATCTATATGCTTTACTTTTTCAAGAATATCCCAAAAATATTCCTTCATCACTTTTTACATCAAATTTTCCTTTTCTAGATTCTTTTAAGATGTAACATTTACTACCAAATACTTTCAGGTAACTTACATTGGGTTTATAGCCATACCATAACTCATAAGGAGTTTTGAATGTGCCTTTCCTCAACTGTACTCGGTTCAAGGTATGAACTACAGTGCTAATAGCTTCCTTCCAGTATTTCATAGCAATGTTCTTTTCAATCATTAGATTCCTTGCACAATCCATGATAGATCTGTTCCTTCTTTCAGCTATTCCATTCTACTCGGGAGTTCTTGGGGTTGATACCTGTCTTTTGATTCCTCTTTCAATGGAGAAATTATTGAATTCATGGGAGATGAATTCACCAGCTCTGTCTGATCTCAAGAACTTCATTCTTTTTCCTGTTTCCTTTTCTACTCTTTCCAAATACCATTTGAATTTCTCAAATGCCTCTGATTTTTCTCTTAAATACATAATAGTCATCATTCTAGAGTAATCATCAACAAAGAGAAAAATAATTTTTCTCCAGTATAGCTTTCAACTCTAATAGGTCAACATAAATTAGTATGCACAATATCCAAAATATCTTCAAACTGATAGATTTTACTTTTAAAGCTAGTCTTTCCCATTTTACCAATCTGACAATTCTTTCATAGACCAACATTAGGTTTCTTCAAAGTAGGAATACCTCTTACTTTCTTGAATTTGCTTATTTTCACCATATTATCAAAATTTACATGACATAACCTTTTGTGCCATAACCAACTTTCTTCAATTTGAGCAATAAAACATGCGCATTCACCAAGATCAAGATAAAATAGGTTACCTTTGGTTTGTTTACCTGAACCAATCAGTTTTCTTTTGTCATCCAACAGTCTTGCTTTGCCATCCATGAATTCAACCTTGAATCCAATGTTGATTAGTTGTGCTACACTTAGAAGATTATGCTTTAGTCCTTCAACCCAATATGCATTATCACATACAAGTTCTTTGGTTAATGAAATTCATCCTCTTCCTTTTATACAACAAGGTTCATTGTTTCCAAACCTTACATTACCACCATCATAGTCTTCAAGGTGTTCAAACTTTGTTCTGTCACCATTCATATGATGTGAGCATCCACTGTCTATAATCCATATATCATTTTTGCTTATATGGGAGATAAGTGCCATCTCATCTTCATCATCATCAGATTCATCTTTTATAGCAATGAAGACAATTTCTTCTTCACTATCATCAGAATCCTTAGCCAAAAAACATGTTTTCTTACCTTTATCCTTGAATGACTTGAAATTTTTCATGCCATTGTACTTGTGACCTTTCTTCTCATCCTTGTTTTTCTTGTTTGGGCACCTAGCTGCAATATGACCAATTTCTTCACATGAGAAATAGATTAAAGGAGTTTTACCTTTGTATTTACCTCTGCCTCTAGTATATTTCTTTGCAAGTAATGCTTCAATAACTCCAAGATCACTATCTGAACTTTCCTCTGATTCTTCTTCACTTTCTAACTGGATTTTCTTGCCCTTCTTAAGTAAAAGTTTGGCCTCAAATGCTGATTCAATATTTTTAGAAGTTGGAACATAGTTGTCATAGTTATCCAATTCAAAAGCTGTCAATCTTCCAACTAAGGCATCCAAAGTTATATTGTGATTTTGTTCACATCTTATTTCTTGAATAGCAAATACTCTTATTGCATAGATAGGAAGCAATGTTCTAAGAACCTTACTTATAATAGTTTCATCATTAATTTTTCCTCCAGAAGCTCTGATTGCACTAACACTCACCTTGATTCTTTCAACATATTTTGCAATGTTTTCATCTTCTTTCATCTTCATCTGATCAAACTATCCTCTTAGGCTTTCTGCTTTGGCTCTCATCACATTGTCATCACCACCATAAATTTTCTTTAGCTTGTTCCACATTTCATAAGCAGTTGTGTAGTCTTTGATCTCATCAAATTCTTCATAGCTAAGAGCTGATGCAATGTCTATCATCATGGTGTTATGGTTCTTTTTCTCTGCAATGTCTTCAACAGTTAAAGTGCCAGTAGGAACTGTATATTCTTGATCAATATATTTTCATCCTGAGTCACCAATGGAAGCCAGATGAAGTCTCATGAGACCTTGCCATGCTGAAAAGTTATCTTTGTTAAGCCTGGGAATTTCTCTCTTGTAAGACATCTTGATCTTTAGCTTAGGTCCTTGAAACCCTTCCTGCAAGCACCAAAAGCTCTGATACCAATTGTTGGAAATATAGATGTAGTAACTGAGAGGGGGGTTGAATCAGTTAACCATAAGTTTTCTTTCCACAGATCCCTTAGATGTCTTATTAAATCATTTGCTGTTGTTATTCGACAAACATACAGAGAAATGCTAAAACTTGGTTATTGTAGTGAGTATTAATTATAACTGTTCTTAAGCATTCATCAGTGATTAACATATATGAATAAAGAAAATAACATGAACACAAGAGACACTAGATTTAATGTGGAAACCCAATATGGGAAAAACCACCAATGTAACTAGTTACTATTTTTCACTCTTCTAAAGTGATGCCCTATTAGGAGCCAACCCGGTAAAAGGTTACAAAATACACTGTTAGGTGTGACCTTGTTAGAGGATTTAATCATCCTGTTAGGAGTGGCCTTGTAAGAGGTCTTGAAACAATTCAATAGAACTCTCACCTTGTTAGAGGATTTACAAAATGGCTGTTAAACCAACTCGGTTAGGAGATTTTGAAATCACTACTACAATGGTAAGAAAGTAACAATGAAATGACCTAAATAATGATGCAACTAAATTGCTAAATACAGATCTCTATTCTGCTTCACTAGATCCTTCCTGATCAAAATATATCTCTGCTGCTCCTCAAGGATATCTAATCATCCTTCAAAATTCGCTCACACTTTCCTTTTTTTTTTACTTCCACACTTTTAATTCACAACTTGACCTTCTATATATACCATTCAGATTGTCCATTCAGATTGTCAAGTTGGCACTAATAACATTATTAATCATTACAATAGTCAGCTAGAATAATCAAACTTTATTTATCAAATTAACAAAATCCTTTACTGGGCTGAACTTTCTTGGTAAACACTAATCCAAAAAAATTTCCTTTAATGACCGAGAGAACTGGGTAAGCACTGCAAATTCTGCAACATCCTTTGGAGGCTGAGTGAACTTGGTAAACACTAACTTTCCTTCGTTAACCGTGGAAGCTCGGTTAACACTATTTTCTGCCATACTTTTCTTTGACACCCAAGATATCTCGGTAGACACTGAAAATCGCCTGCTGACCGACTGAGCTCGGTAAATACTGGGAACTGCTTTGTTGACTGACTGAGCTTGATAAATAATATGACATTTGTGTGACATCAAAGACAACACACAATTAATCCAACAGGAAATAAGTATGGAGTGAATTACGATCAATTAAAGTAAAGCAAGACAGATAGGAGAATAGATAGTGACAAAGAATGAATGATTGATTTTTCTATCAAATTGGTATGGATCCAAGTGTTGTAGTCATGATATGTTTATATTGAGTAGGATATCTTATTGATTCTATGATTTCTATTTGATTGGTGTACTGGAAGGTGTAGTTTCAAGGGACATAAGATCATTCAATTGAAGTTAGAAAAATGTTTGAACAAGTTTGAATAGTTGATGTTAGATTGGTGAGCGATGGATCTATTTGTGATCAAGGTGGCATGGTGATGTGGAATAAAAAATTTGTAATGATGATTTGATGTTATATTGTTTGAGGTGATCAAATCTATCAGGGTTAGGAAGCATGTAGGGAAGTCAAATAAAGTTTGATTGTTCTTGTATTAAATCGATGTGCAATGAATCTTGAGGACAACTTGAGTTTGTAATTGAATGTTCTACATTGGTAATATGTTTTAGGGGTCAATGATCAAGTAGGAATGATAGTAATTAAAATGTAATACATTTTGTAAGTCAAATTAGGCTGAATAGATATGTAATATATTTATATATAAAACAACAATTATGCAAGTGTAGCTCAGGGATGCAAAGCTGTGGTCGAGTGAAGAGAGAAGATTGTTTGCAAGAGAAGTCATGTTTGTGCTTAATAGGATCAAAACAAGTAGAGGATAAGTTTTACAACCAGATAATTGTACTTATTGAATCCTAATAGGTTTTGCAAGAAAATCCCTTAACCAGGTAGACTTTAATAGGTCTGAATTGTAAATCCTTTAACCAGGTGATTCTTTAACTAGGGTTTTAAATCCTTTAACAAGGTTACTCCTAAAAGGGTAAAGATCCTAATAGGAATAGAGGTAAATCCCATAATTGGGTGACTCCTAACAAGGTTTTTTCCTAACCGAGAATTTGTAAAGCTCCTAACAAGGATAAGCCTTCAACATGACATATTTTAGAAGAGTGCAAATTATTAGTGGGTTCTAATTCCCACAATGATTTTTACTCGTAATCATAGTTTCCATGATAAAAATACTAGTGTAACTTTGTTGCATTTTTCGATGGTTGTTTGGTTAATTTTTTCATTGCATGCATAAAGTTTAAAGTTGATGAATGTGTTTGATGTTGTTGAAATAATTTTAAAAAGTTCCAAATCTAATAGATTACTGATTCACCCCCACTTAGTAATATTGGACCTTATAGTATTAAAAATTGGTATCAGAGTTCTTGGTCCTCTTTGTGGAAAGCTTAAAAGCTTTAGGAAAAGATCCAATGATGAAGAAGGAAGGTCCTAAGTTCACAAAAGATAACTACACAATATAAAGTAATTAGATGAATATCTATCTAAAAGGTATGGGGCCACAATTTTGGAATCATTTTGAGACCAAATATCTTGTTCCCGCTGGGAATCCTACTGTAGTTCAATTGGAGCAACATGAGAATATGAAAGCATTGGAGGATATAGTAAGTACTCTATATGACATTGAATATATTGATATACATGGTTTAGAGACTTCTCATGAGATTTGGGGAAATCTTAAACTAATCTATGGTGGAGACAAGCATGTGCAAAAAGCCAAGGTAGATAGTTTAAAGGGTAAATATGATGACATGAACATGGTTGAAGGAGAAAACATTGCATAATATGGTCAAAGGATAAAAGAAGTTGTTGGTGCTATCAAGAGTGTCGATGGTACCATTGAAGAAGAAGAAGTGATAAGTAAAAGGTTGAGGAATCTACTACCTACTTATGCCATTAGAGTTTCTTCCATTCACGAGTTGAGAAAAATAGATAATGTCTCTATTGATGGTTTGATTGGTAAGTTTATTGATTTTGAGTTGAGTAAGTTTGATAATAGTGTTCTTAGAGTTGAAGCATATTTTAAGGCCTCTTTGGCATTAGCATAAGAGAAGAAGGAAAAGTAGATAAGTCATGAATCTCCCTTCATGTCAAGTTATTCCATGGATTTTGAAGCTATCATTGATTACGAGAAGAAGCAAGTGGAACTTGAAGCATTACTTGCAAGAAGACTGCCTAGAGGTACCAATAAGTGGGTATATGCACAAAGATGGGGGACCAAAAAGATGCCACTTTTCTTTTTGGTCCTCCATCAGGCATAGTGTGTACACACTATAGGGCACATGCCCTTTGGCTTGGGTTGCCCAAGCCTTAGGCTTGGACGCACTTTGAAAAACACTTTTTAGTGTTTTTCAAAGTGTGTGTGCCCTATAGCACACACACGCTTTGAAAAAAGTCTATATATAAGCTTGTTGCAGGTTGGAAAGCTTATTTTGCTTTCCTCAAACCTGCGTTTGTGGCTAAGAAAGGCTTCCCAAGTGCACATGCAGCCTTGCTTAGGCTTGGAATCCATTTTTTTCATTGATTCATCCATCAAATGGCTCCACGGCGTCGTCACGTTCGATCCGAAAGAAGAGGTAAGTCTTTTTACAGCCCATGCCTCTTATTTGTTTTAAATTTTCAGTTTTGTAGCAATTTGTTTTGTTTAAATTTGAGTGAAATGAAGATTTTAAAATCTAGTTTTTTCAATTGCCAAGAAGAAATATTCTCCCTCAACCAAACCCTCCACCAAACTCTCTGTCTCCTCATGAAGAACCAAATGAAGAAACAAATGAAGAAAATGAACCTCAATTGCCTCCACCAATCATGAAACCTCCTCCTGGAACACAACAAAATTTGATGAACCAAATTGAAAGAGGGAAAAAAGAATTAGAATCTTTAATTACTAGGTTAAAATATTCTAGTGGTACAAATCTCGGAAGGGAAAGACATGCAAAATCATTGGAAGCAATCTTGACCCATGTAAGCTCAATTAGTGGGAAAATTAATTTATGGCGGGATAAAAGAGAAGAAAAAAATAAAATTATGCAAATAAATTATCTTATGAGGACATAAAAAAGAAAAAAATCACAAAAGATGACATTTACAAGCTATTTAAAAAACCAGGGGACACAGATACTCTTAGAACTACAACAAGGAGGTTCCCAATTCATTGGTGCTTAAATGAAGACATTAAAAACAAATTTGGGAGAGATGGTGGATGGTCTTTGATTCGCCTCCTTGTAACAATCATGAGGTTCCTATATATTTCTTGAGGAAACTCTATTGCAATTTTATACTCAAGGAGGTGCCAAATTATTTTGACATTCTAGATTCTCAGGGTAGATGAGGGGGGTTATCATTTGATCAAGTGGGGGCACATCGTGACCCTAACACACCTAGGGTTCCTATTGGCAAGCCACAGGTGTTGGAAACAATTGTCTGAAGGAAATTGCTACTCAATTATGTATTGTCTTTGATGTCACACAATGTCATAGTCCGCAGCAATCTGCTTCTACCGAGCTCAGTCGATCTGCCAGATAGGAATATTAGTGCTTACCGAGTCCACTCGGTTATCGAAGAAAAGCAGTGTCTACCGAGTTCACTCGGTTGCCGAAGAAAGTTTAGTGTTTACCGAGTTCAGTCGGTCATCGAAGAAAGTTTAGTGTTTACCGAGTTCAGTCGGTCATTGAAGAAAGTTTAATATTTACCGAGTTCAGTCGGTCATCGAGGAAAGTTAGTATTTACCGAGTTCAATTGGTTATCAAAGGTAAAGGATTGTTGGTGTTTACCGAGTTCCCTCGGTCTCCAAAAAATTATAAAAAGATATGGTCACCGAGCACTGTCGGCCCTTGAAGGATTTTTGCAAATAAAGTTTACTTAATTCAGCCGACTGTTATACTAAATAATGTCGATTTGACTAATCCAAAATCATATAAATAAAAGGTCAAATGTGAAAAGTAAACAAGAACACAGCAGAAGATTTACAGAAGAAAAGAAGAAAAAGTATATGCGAATTTGTGAAGGATGTTCAGATATCCTTGAGGTGTAGCAGAGATTTATTCGATCAGAAAGGATCAGACTTATGCAGAACAGAGATCTGTAATCAGCAAGACAGTTGCATTATTATACAGGTCACTTTTTCATTGTTACCTTCTTATCATTGTAACAGTGAATTCTAAATCTCTTAACCGAGTTGGTTTAACAGCCATAATGTAAATCCTCTAACAAGGTGACAATTCCATTGAATTGTTTTCAAGACCTCTTACCAGGCCACTCCTAGCAGGGTGTTTTAAATCCTCTAACAAGGTCACACCTAACAGTGTGTTTTGTAACCTTTTATCGGTTTGGCTTCTAACCGGGCATCACTTCAGAAAAGTGAAAATCAGTATCTAGATACATTGGTGGTTTTTCCCATATTGGGTTTCCACGTTAAATCTTGTGTCTCTTGTGTTCTTAATCATATACATGTGCTGATGAATATCTAAATATTGCTAATACTTTCTGCATCTTCAAGGTTACTGCAATCTATTTACCGAGTGCTAAAACAGATAACATTGTTAAGATATCCTAAGGGATCTGCAAAGAATTAATTGTGAAGTGTTTTTATGGTTGACTGATTCACCCCCCCCCCCTCTCAGTCACTTCATCCATATTCCATCAATTGGTATCAGAGCATTTGGTGCTTGCAGGAAGGGTTTCAAAGACCTAAGCTAAAGATCAGGATGTCTTACAAGAGGGAAATTCCACAGCTTAACAGAGATAACTTTTCAGCATGGCAAGGTCTCATGCGACTTCATCTGGCTTCCATTGGTGATTCAGGATGCAAATACATTGATGAAGAGTATACAATTCCTAATGGCGCATTAACTGTTGAAGACATTGCAGATAAAAAGACTCACAACACCATGATGATAGACATTGCATCTGCTCTCAGCTATGAAGAATTTGATGATATTAAAGACTGCACTACTGCATATGAAATGTGGGTGGCACTGAATAAAATATATGGTGGTGATGCAAATGTGAAGAGAGCCAAAGCAGAAAGCCTAAGAGGACAGTTTGACAAGATGAATATGAAGGAAGATGAAAACATTGCAAAATATGTTGAAAGAATCAAAGCAAGTGTAAGTGCAATTAGAGCTTCTGGAGGAACAATCTCAGATGAGACTATTATAAGTAAGGTACTCAGAACACTACTCCCTATCTATGCAATAAGAGTATCAGCCATTCAAGAAAGAAGATGTGAAGCAAACCACAGTATAACTTTGGATGCTCTAGTTGGAAGATTGACAGCTTTTGAATTAGACAACTATGACAACTATGTTCCTAGTTCCAAAAATATTGAATCAGCATTTGAGGCCAAGGTTTCACTAAAGAAGAACAAGAAAATTAAAGAAGTTCAGTCAGAAAGTGAAGAAGAATCAGAAGAAAGTTCTGATAGTGATCTTGAAATTGTAGAAGCACTACTTGCAAAGAAGTACTCTAGAGGGAAAGGTAAATATAAAGTTAAAACTCCTTTAATCTATTTTTCATGTGAAGAAATTGGACATATTGCAGCTAGGTGCCCAAACAAGCAAGTCAAAGAAGAAAAGAGAAGTCACAAGTATTATGGCAAAAAGAATTTCAAATCATACAAGGATAAAGGTAAGAAATCATGTTTTATGGCTAAAGATTCTGATGATAGTGAAGAAGAAATTGTCTTTATTGCTATAAAAGATGAATCTGATGATGATGAAGATAAGATGGCACTTATTTCTCATATAAGAAAAGATGATATATGGATAATAGACAGCGGATGTTCACACCACATGACCGGTGACAAGACAAAATTTGAATTTCTAGAAGACTGTGATAATGGTAATGTAAGATTTGGAAACAATGAACCTTGTTGTATAAAAGGAAAAGGAAGAATCTCATTAACCAAAGAACTCATATGTGATAATGCTTACTGGGTTGAAGGACTAAAACATAATCTTCTAAGTGTAGCACAGCTAATCAACACTGGTTTCAAGGTTGAATTCATGAATGGTCAAGAAAGACTGCTGGATGGAAAAGGAAAACTCATTGGATCAGGCAAACAAACAAAAGGTAACTTATTTTATCTTGATCTCAATGAATATTCATGCTTTATTGCTCAAATAGAAGAAAGTTGGCTATGGCACAAAAGGTTATGTCATGTGAATTTTGATAACATGATAAAAATAAGCAAATTCAAGAAGGTTAGAGGCATTCCTACTTTGAAGAAACCTGACACTGGTCTATGTAAGAATTGTCAGATTGGCAAAATGAGTAAAACTAGTTTCAAGAGTAAGAACTATCAGTCTAAAGAAATTTTGGAAATTGTGCATACTGATTTATGTGGACCTATTGGAATACAAAGCTATACTGGAGATAAATTCTTTATTCTTTTCGTTGATGATTATTCTAGAATGATGACTGTTATGTATTTAAGAGAAAAATCAGAGGCATTTGAAAAGTTCAAATGGTACTTGGCAAGAGTAGAAAAAGAAACAGGGAAAAGATTGAAATGCTTAAGATCAAACAGAGGTGGTGAATTCATCTCCCATGATTTTAACAACTTCTGCATTGAAAGAGGAATCAAAAGACAGGTATCAGCTCCTAGAACTCCTGAGCAGAATGGAATAGAAAAAAGAAGAAACAGATCTATTATGGATTGTGCAAGGACTCTAATGATAGAAAAGAACATCGCTATAAAGTACTGGAAGGAAGCTATCAGCACTGCAGTTCATACCTTGAACCGAGTACAATTGAAGAAAGACACATTCAAAACTCCTTATGAATTATGGTATGGCTATAAACCTAATGTAAGTTACATGAAAATATTTGGTAGCAAGTGTTATATCTTAAAAGAATCCAGAAGAAATAAATTTGATGTGAAAAGTGATGAAGGAATATTCCTAGGATATTCTAGCAAAAGCAAGGCATACAAATGTCTGAACTTATCTACTCACAAAGTCATAGAACGTATACATGTAAAATTTGATGAGTTCGCAGAAAAGACTGAGGAAGAAAGCAAAAGGGAACCTGAAAACTACAGAAGATTCGTTTACATTGAACCTGAAACACTGACAGACACAACTATCAATAAGGAAGCTATATCTACCAAGCCGAGCATAGTTACCAAGTCACAGGAAGAAGTTCAAACCGAGTCACAGGAAGAAATTCAGACCGAGTCTCAGTCTGAAGTTACCGAGCTAATATCTACCGAGCTCGAGCAACCTGAAGAAGAGATCCTAGAAGACAACAGCATGAATCATTCAAAAGGCAAGGAACCTATACTAGCCAAATATGTCAGAAGACATCATACACCAGATCAAATCATTGGAAACAAATCAGATGGTACTATGACAAGAAGCAAGCTAAAAGGTACATGTCTACTTGCTGATTTTGAACCTAGAAATATCAAAGATGCATTGGAGAATGAAAGTTGGATTGAAGCAATGAATGAAGAATTAGAACAAATACAAAAGAACAAAACTTGGACTCTTGTACCTAGACCTAAAGATAAAAATGTGATTGGAACAAAATGGGTATTCAGAAATAAGCTGAATGAAGATGGTCAAGTATCTAGAAACAAAGCTAGACTGGTATGTAAAGGTTATTCTCAAGAAGAAGGTATAGATTATGGAGAAACTTTTTCTCTGTTGCAAGATTAGAAGGTGTAAGAATTCTACTTGCTTATGCAGCACACAAAGGATTTAAGGTATATCAGATGGATATAAAATTTGCATTTCTCAATGGAATTCTTGATGAAGAAGTCTACATTGAACAACCTGAAGGTTTTGTTGATCCAGATAAAAGGGACATGGTCTGCAGGTTACACAAAGCATTGTATGGTTTAAAACAAGCTCCTAGAGCATGGTATGAAAGACTCCATAACTATTTGATCCAGATTAATTTCAAAAGAGCTAATGATAACAGTAATCTGTATATCAAAGAAGGACCGGATGACAAAATTGTATTGGCAGAAATATTTGTGGATGATACTATATTTACAGGGAATGAGGATCAGTGCAAAGAATTTTCAGAACAAATGAACAGAGAATTTGAAATGTCTATGTTTGGTTTAATAAAATTCTTTGTTGGTCTTCAAATTCAGCAAAGCAAGAATGGTATATACATTACTCAATCCAAATACATTAAGGAGATACTTAAGAAGTTTGGAATGGAAGATTCAAAACCAGTTGGTACACCCATGTGTACTGGACTGAAACTTACCAAAAATGATGATTCAAAAGAAGTTGATCAGACCCTATACCGATCTATGATTGGAAAATTGCAGTATGTAGTACATACAAGACCTGATATTGCCTTAGCAGTCGGTATAGTAGCTAGATTCTCAGCAAAACCTAAGGAAAATCACATGATGGCAATCAAAAGAATCTTAAGATACTTAAGAGGAAATGAAGAGTATGGTTTGTGGTATAAATTTGGAGGCAATCTAGACTTGAAAGTGTTTACTGATGCTGATTGGGCAGGAAACATTGATGACAGAAAAAGCACAAGTGGTGGAGCATTTTTTCTTGGAAAAAGACTGGTATCCTGGACTAGTAAAAAGTAGAATTGTACATCTCAATCCACAGCCGAAGCAGAATATGTTGCTGCTGCAGTAAACTGTTCAAATATTGTTTGGTTTAAACAACTATTAGAAGGTATGAAGGTTGAAATCAAAGAACCAGTTGTTATATTTTGTGACAATACCAGTGCAATAAACATTTCTAAGAATCCAGTGATGCATTCCAAAACCAAGCACATTGCTATTAAATATCACTTTGTCAGAGAATTGGTGCAGGACAAGGAAATCAGATTAGAATATATTCATACAAAAGAATAGATTGCAGACATTTTTACCAAACCATTACCTAAGGATGCATTTGTGTATCTAAGAGGTAAGTTAGGGGTCATTCCCCTATCCGAGGCTCATTAAAATACAGTTTTAGTGATGCATCAACCAGAACATGATTGAAAATCAACCTGTTGATGCAGCATATTAAGGAATCATTGCATATGAATCAGTACTTGAGGTACATTAATTTTCACCGGTAATATGTGAATTGTCTTTGGCATGTGTTGTCAAAGAGGGAGATTGTTTACTTCTATCTTTGCTATTACTTCAAGAAATTTTCATTAGTCAGAAGGAAGAGTTTTCAAGATACAGGAAGTTTGCTGACAGAGGGAGATTTGAATCCAAACCGAGCTAAATCTTTCAAATTTCTTATGCTATGACATATTGTGTTGCCATCAATGCCAAAGAGGGAGATTGTTGGAAACAATTGTCTGAAGGAAATTGCTACTCAATTATGTATTATCTTTGATGTCACACAATGTCATAGTCCGCAGCAATCTGCTTCTACCAAGCTCAGTCGGTCTGCCAGACAGGAATATTAGTGCTTACCGAGTCCACTCGGTTATCGAAGAAAAGCAGTGTCTACCGAGTTCACTCGGTTGCCAAAGAAAGTTTAGTGTTTACCGAGTTCAGTCGGTCATCGAAGAAAGTTTAGTGTTTACCGAGTTCAGTCAGTCATCGAAGAAAGTTTAATATTTACCGAGTTTAGTCGGTCATCGAGGAAAGTTAGTATTTACCGAGTTCATTCGGTTATCAAAGGTAAAGGATTGTTGGTGTTTACCGAGTTCCCTCGGTCTCCAAAAAATTATAAAAAGATATGGTCACCGAGCACTGTCGGCCCTTGAAGGATTTTTGCAAATAGAGTTTACTTAATTCAACCGACTGTTATACTAAATAATGTCGATTTGACTAATCCAAAATCATATAAATAAAAGGTCAAATGTGAAAAGTAAACAAGAACACAGCAGAAGATTTACAGAAGAAAAGAAGAAAAAGTATATGCGAATTTGTGAAGGATGTTCAGATATCCTTGAGGTGCAGCAGAGATTTATTCGATCAGAAAGGATCAGACTTATGCAGAACAGAGATCTGTAATCAGCAAGACAGTTGCATTATTATACAGGTCACTTTTTCATTGTTACCTTCTTATCATTGTAACAGTGAATTCTAAATCTCTTAACCGAGTTGGTTTAACAGCCATAATGTAAATCCTCTAACAAGGTGACAATTCCATTGAATTGTTTTCAAGACCTCTTACCAGGCCACTCCTAGCAGGGTGTTTTAAATCCTCTAACAAGGTCACACCTAACAGTGTGTTTTGTAACCTTTTACCGGGTTGGCTTCTAACCAGGCATCACTTCAGAAAAGTGAAAATCAGTATCTAGATACATTGGTGGTTTTTCCCTTATTGGGTTTCCACGTTAAATCTTGTGTCTCTTGTGTTCTTAATCATATACATGTGCTGATGAATATCTAAATATTGCTAATACTTTCTGCATCTTCAAGGTTACTGCAATCTATTTACCGAGTGCTAAAACAGATAACATTGTTAAGATATCCTAAGGAATCTGCAAAGAATTAATTGTGAAGTGTTTTTATGGTTGACTAATTCACCCCCCCCCCTCTCAGTCACTTCATCCATATTCCATCAACAGGTGGATCATGTTACTATTCCTTCCGTTGTGAAGGAACATGTAGAGGTAGACACACTAGGCATGATTAGTGCTCTGACATAGACTCTCATTTAGTGTGCCACTCCTTTAGTTGAGGGTGACCATGGTCAATCCTCGAGGGGTCATATTTTTCAGTCATGTGGATCCTTATGCACATTTAGTACTGGCAATAGAGACGAAGAGGATCCTGGAATGATGAGTGATAGCTTTCTAAATATGACATTTGGCATTGACACAGGTAAATATTTCCAAGTTCATTAAATTGCTTTGATCATATTTCATTTATAAAAGAATAACTAATTAATTTAGTATCTATTGATTATGATGAAAATTTACAGCATGAGTGTTAGTGGCGGTAACAATGATCCTCATGTCCCCTTCTACACATTGTCATCAATTCCACAAGTATGTATCGAATAAAACATTTTAATTAATATATTTGATTATTATGTAATTATATGAATAATTGTATCATAACTTATTGTGCATGTGCATTAGACGTTCATCGGTGGACCATCGACATTCACAACAGACAATGAAGGACATCGTGCCACTTTCCTTGAGGTATATTTATTTGCATGTTAATTTGATTTACTTGATTATATTTATTTAATAAATGGATGAATAACTAAATTACTAGACAAATTATGATCAAAATCCAGAGGCACGATGATCACATTCTTTTTCCTGGCTTTGTGACATCACCATTGAGTCCACAGGTATATATGTAATAATGCATTATAATTAACATGTCAGTGGTACATTCTTATATGAATGGTTATCTTATAATTTTCCATGTACATGTGCACTAGTTGAATGTTGGAGCTTTGACATCGACACCACACACCGGAGGACGCGGTGGAACCTTCACGAAGGTATCATTTACTCATTAGTAGGGTTGTAAAAAATATATGCGTAATCTTGATAACTAAATAATACCTTTTTTGTTTCATTTTCAGTTATTGACATCGGAGACTCCTCCTTCTGTCCGTGATACTTTGGATCATGGAATAGCTGCAGAAATAGCTAGTTTTGAAGCATTGATTGAGGTATGTAAGAAATCAATTAATTTTAATTGTTATTTTAATAGTTTGTATCGAATTTTATAATGATATTCATGTATGTATTTTAATTATTATTTTGATCATTGTTGTAGGGAATTATTACTACAGATCACCAGCATGCGCCTTCGGTGGATGAACATAGTGACTATTTGCTAGCGGTAAGGGAATATTCAATTTTATGTCATTGTATAACTCAATTTTGATGTATATTAGTTATTGATGCTTAAATTTTTTTTATTAGATCAAGCTACAGAAGAGTCTAGACAAAAGGATGAGTGAGCGCACTTGGAAGACTACAACATCCACTACATCTCCATCGATGCAACGGTCGAAGATAGCTCAGAATTTGTTTTCTTCCCCGGATGGGAAAGGACTAGATTAGGGATATGGATTGTATGCCTATATGGAATTAGTGGACATATTTTTTGTATCTTGTATAAGTGATAGGTTGTACATCCATTTGGCTTTGAGGAAGCCAGTTTAACTGTATTGAATATATTCAATGTATGACATTATTGGACATATATATTTGGCTTCATGCCCTACGAATATTTTTTTTTTATGTTTTATGTATGCAATTCATGTGTTTGGTGTATTGATGTATACTAATTTATATTTATGTGGATGTATTATGCTTTGTAAATTTCCCATGCCTTATAGTTATGCTTGTATGTTTAACTTGCTGACTGTGCTACAAATGTCAATCACTGTCCTCAATAACAGTCAATTCCTTGACTGTAATAATTAAAAAAGTAATGAAATGAATGCAGAAATGTATAAATATAATATAAGGCAATATTTCTATTTCACAACCTATCCAAGATCATGTGGAATCAAACATTTATATTCATTAGTGTGTTCCCTCTTCCACGGGACAGTCACAATATAAAGACATGACCTCGAACAGGTGAGGCAACATATGGAAAGGTTGTCGTCTATTAACCCCAATACCAGGCCTATTTTGATCTATGGGTACCCTAATGT
Organism: Chamaecyparis obtusa; assembly: GCA_027943335.1. Lineage (NCBI taxonomy): Eukaryota > Viridiplantae > Streptophyta > Pinopsida > Cupressales > Cupressaceae > Chamaecyparis > Chamaecyparis obtusa. The sequence goes on along the minus strand of BSBK01006148.1, from coordinate 293,784 downwards.
TGGCAAGAGTTATTTTATTAATAAGATTACTATGGCAGATGTGGATGTGCAACCTTATGCTTTTACAAACTAACTTCTAATTGTCCCCTAACTGATTGATTGTCAATGACAAACACTAGAATACATATTTAAACTCATCCTACTACTCACCCCGGAGTCGTCGGTGGCATTCGAATGACTGTGTGTGCCAAAAAAGGTTGTCAGTAGCATTGATCTGGTCATTCAAAGTTGTTGGAACAAATGGTTTGATGCTACGACTTATGGTTTGAAAGATACGCAATGTTGGCTGTTTGAATTGAGGAAGACTGTGAGTTCTGACATCGACCCAGAATGTGTTGCCAAATATAAATGAACTTGAATATCTAAAAATTGAGATAGGCTATTGTAGGCCTCAGAAACATAGTCCCGTAGCACCTAATGGATTGATGCTACCTTGCACAAGCTCCGAGATATGACCCCACAAAGATCACTGATTTCATGCTTAAGGGACCTTGAGGAACACTTTGGCCCAGAGTTGTCGGCAGGGTTCAAATGACTGTGTGTGCCAAATGAGGTTTCCCCTAGCATTTACCTGACCATTCAAAGTTGTTGGAATAGATGGTTCCATGCTACGACTGACGGTTGGAAAGATACACAATGTTGGTCATTTGAACTGAGGAACACTGTGAGTTTTGACATCGACCAAGAATGTGTTTCCAAATATAAACAAACTTGAATCTCTAAAAAATGAGATAGGTTATTGTAGGCTTTAGCAACATGGTCTCGTAGCACCTAATAGATCGATGGTACCTTGCATGAGCTCTGAGATATGACCCCACAAAGATCATTGATTTCATGCTTAAGCGACCTTGAGAGACACTTCAACCTGGAGTCGTCGGCGAGGATCGAATGACTGTGCATGGTGAATGAGGTTGCCACTAGAATTTACCTAGCCATTTGGATATGTTTGAATATATGGTTCATTACTACGACTGACGGTTGGAAGGATACGCAATGTTGGCCATTTGAACTAAGGAACACTTTGAGATCTGACATCGACCGAGAATGTGTTGCCAATTTTAAACAAAGTTGAATCTTTGAAAACTAAGATAGACTTTTGTAGGCCCCAGCAACATGGTCCCATAGCAACTGATGGATCAATTCTACCTCACAAAAGCTTTGAGATATGACCACACAAAGATCGCTGATTTCATGCTTAAGCGACCTTGAGGGACACTTCAGCCCGGAGTCATCGGTGGGGATTGAACGACTATGCATGGTGAATAAGGTTACCACTAGCATTTACCCGGCCATTCAGAGATGTTGGAATAGATGGTTCAATGCTATGACCGATAGTTGGAAGGATACAGAACGTTGGCCATTTGAACTGAGGAACACTTTGAGTTCTGACATTGACTGAGAATGTGTTGCCAATTTTAAATGAAGTTAAATCTCTGAAAACTGAGATAGCCTTTTGTAGGCCCTGGAAACATGGTCCTATAGCAACTGATGGATCGATGCTACCTCATACGAGCTCTAAGATATGACCCCACAAAGATCGCCTATTTCATGCTTAAGCGACCTTGAGGGACACTTCGATGCGGAGTCATCGGTGGGGATCGAATGACTCTATGTGGCAAATGAGGTTGCCACTAGGATTTACCCAGCCATTCAGAGCTATTGGAATAGATGGTTTGTTACTATGACCGATGATTGAAAGGATACACAATGTTGGCTGTTTGAACTGAGGAAAACTATGAGTTCTGACATCGACCAAGAATGTGTTGCCAATTTTAAACAAAGTTGAATCTCTAAAAATAGAGATAGGCTTTTGTAGGCCCTAGCAACATGGTCCCGTAGCAACTAATAGATTGATTCTACCTCAAATGAGCTCCGAGATATGACCTCAAAAAGATCATTGATTTCATGCTTAAGCGACCTTGAGGGACACTTCAACCCAGAGTTGTCGGCGGGGATCAAATGACTATGGATGGAAAAAGAGAATGCCACTAGATTTTACTGGGCCATTTGAAGCTATTAGAATAGATGGTTCATTGCTATGACCGATGGTTGGAAGGATATGCAACATTGACCATTTAAACTGAGGAACACTATGAGTTTTAACATTGACCGAGAATGTGTTGCCGATTTTAAATGAAGTTGAATCTCTGGAAATCGAGACAGGCTTTTGTAGGCCCCAGCAACATGGTCCCGTAGAAACTAATAGATTGATTCTACCTTGCATGAGGTCTGTGATATGACCCCACAAAGATTGCTAATTTCATGCTTAAGCGACCTTGAGAGACACTTCAGTCCGGAGTCATCGACGGGGATCGAATGACTGTATGTGGTGAATGAGGTTGCCACTAGTGTTTACCTAGCCATTCAGAGCTATTGGAATAGATGGTTCATTGCTACAACCAACGGTTGGAAGGATACGCAATGTTGGCCATTTGAACTAAAGAACACTATGAGTTCTGACATTGACCAAGAATGTGTTGCCGATTTTAAACAAAGTTGAATCTCTAAAAATTGAGACAAGATTTTATAGGCCCTGGCAACATGGTCCCATAGAAACTGATGGGTTGATTCTACCTTGCACAAGCTCTAATGTATGACCCCGCAAAGATCACCAATTTCATTCTTATTAAGCGACCTTGAAGGACACTTCAGCTTGGAGTCGTCGGCAGGGATCGAACGACTGTATGTGGTGAATGAGGTTTCCACTAGTGTTTACTCAACCATTCGAAGATGTTGGAATAGATGGTTTGATGGTACAACCAATAGTTGGAAGGATATAGAATGTTGGACATTTGAACTGAGGAACACTTTGACTTCTCAGATCGACTGAGAATGCGTTGCTGATTTTAAATGAAATTGAATCTCTAAAAATCAAGATAGGCTTTTGTAGGCCCCAGCAACACGGTCCCATAGCAACTGATGAATCAATTCTACCTTTCACGAGCTCTGAGATATGACCCAGCAAAGATCCCTAATTTCATGCTTAAGCAACCTAGAGGGACACTTCGGCCCAGAGTCGTTGCTGGGGATCGAACGATTGTGGGTGGCAAAAAAAGTTTCCAGTAGTGTTTACCCAGCTATTCAAAGCTATTGGAATAGATGGTTAATTTCTATGATTGACAGTTGGAAGGATACGTAATGTTGGCCGTTTGAACTGAGGAACACTATGAGTTCTGACATCGACCGAGAATGTGTTGCTGATTTTAAACGAAGTTGAATATCTGAAAACTGAGATAGGCTTTTGTAGGCCCTAACAACATGGTCCTATAGAAACTGATGGATCAATTCTACCTCACATGAGATCTGAGATATGACCCCACAAAGATTGCTAATTTCATGCTTAAGCGACCTTGAGGGACACTTCGACCCAGAGTCATCAGCGGGGATCGAACAACTATGCGTGGTGAACAAGCTCGCCACTAGCATTTAACCAACCATTTGGAGTTGTTTGAACAGATGGTTTGTTGTTACAACTGATAGTTGGAAGGATACACAACATTTTTCATTTGAACTGAGGAACACTGTGAGTTCTGACATCGACCGAGAATGTATTGCTGATTTTAAACAAAGTTGAATCTTTAAAAATTGAGATAGGTTTTTGTAGGCCTTGGAAACATGATCCCATAGAAATTGATGGATTGATTCTACCTTGCATGAGCTTCGAGATATAACCCCACAAAGATCACTGATTTCATGCTTAAGTGACCTTGAGGGAAACTTTGGCTCAGAGTCGTCAGCAGGGATCGAATGACTATGCGTGGTGAACAAGATTGTCACTAGTGTTTACCTAGCCATTTGGAGCTATTGAAATAGATGGTTCGATGCTACGACTGACGGTTGGAAGGATACGAAATGTTGGCCATTTGAACTGAGGAACACTTTGAGTTATGACATCGACCGAGAATGTGTCTCTCATTTTAAACGAAGTTGAATCTCTAAAAACTGAGATAGGCTTTTATAGGCCCCAACAACACGGTCCTATAGCAACTGACAAATTGATGCTACCTTGCATGAGTTCTGAGATATGACCTTGCAAAGATTGTCAATTTCATGCTTAAGTGACCTTGAGGGACACTTCAGCTCAAAGTCATCAGCGGGGATTAAATGACTGTACATGGTGAATAAGGTTATCACTAGCATTTACCTAGCCATTTGGGGCTGTTGGAATAGACAGTTCGATGCTATGACTGATAGTTTGAAGGATACAGAATGTTGACCATTTGAACTGAGGAACACTTTGAGTTCTGACATCGACCGAGAATGTGTTGTCAATTTTAAATGAAGTTGAATCTCTGAAAACCGAGATAGGCTTTTGTAGGCCCTGAAAACACAGTCCCATAGCAATTGACAAATTGATGCTATCTCACATGAGCTCTGACATATGAGCCCACAAAGATCATTGATTTCATGCTTAAGTGACCTTGAGGGACACTTCGACCTAAAGTCATTGGCGGCAATCGAATGATTGTACGTGGCGAATGAGGTTGCTAGTAGTGTTTACCAGGCCATTCAAAGCTGTTGGAACAGATGGTTTGTGGCTATGACCGATGGTTGGAAGGATACACAATGTTGGCCATTTGAACTAAGGAACACTGTGAGTTCTGACATCGACCAAGAATGTGTTGCCAAATTTAAACGAAGTTGAAAATCTGAAAACCAAGATAGGCATTTGTAGGCTTCACTAACACAATCTTGTAGAAATTGATGGATCGATGTTACCTCACATGAGCTCTGAGATTTGACCCCACAAAGATTGTTGATTTCATGCTTAAGTGACCTTGAGGGACACTTTGGCCCAAAGTCGTCGAAGGGGATCAAATCAATTTGCATGGTGAACGAGGTTGCCACTAGAATTTACCAAGCCATTCAGAGCTATTGGAAAAAATGGTTCATTGCTACGACTGACGGTTGGAAGGATACACAATGTTGGTCATTTGAACTAAGGAACACTATGACTTTTGACATAAATCGAGAATGTGTTGCCAAATTTAAACGAAGTTGAATCTTAGAAAACCATGACAAAATTTTGTAGGCCCTAACAACACAATCTCATAACAACTGACAGATCGATGCTACCTCACATGAGCTTTGAAATATGACCCCACAAAGATCATTGATTTCATGCTTAAGCTACCTTGAGGGACACTTCAGCCTGGAGTCATCGGCAGTGATTGAATGATTGTGCATGGTGAATGAGGTTGCCACTAGTGTTTACCTGGCCATTTGAAGCTATTGGAATAGACAGTTCATTGCTACAACTGACAATTGACGGATACACAACATTGGCCATTTGAACTAAGGAACCCTATGACTTCTGACATCAACCAAGAATGTGTTGCCAAATTTAAATGAAGTTGAATCTTCAGAAACCACGATAGGGTTTTGTAGGCCCCGATAACACGATCCTATAGCACCTAATGGATCGATGTTACCTCGTACAAGCTTCGAGATATGACCCTGCAAATATCACTAATTTCATGCTTAAGCGACCTTGAGGGACACTTGGGCCCAGATTTGTCAGCGGCCATTGAATGACTATGCATGAAAATGAGGTTGCCACTAGTGTTTACCCGGCCATTCAGAGTTGTTGGAATAGACGGTTTCATGCTTTGGCGATGTATTTCAGAATTTGGATATATGGGAAGAATGGCTATGAAAAAGATATTTTTATTAAGAGTATGTATGTTCTTAATTACCCACAAACAATGCTTTAAATGAAGCCTTGTATATAATCCAATCCCATACTTGTGCATTTGAGAATTCTAAGAAACTTAACCTGCAAAAAATTCCAATCAGTTGTTCATACAAGCATAAAATCCATGGCTCCAAAAGCTTCTAGGGTTTCCACAACTGTTGAAGTAGATGGTATGAAATGAGAGAATGAAGTAAAGGATTCTCCAAAGAAGAAAAAAGAAAAGAAAGTGATGTTCAATCCCACAAAGGATTCAGTAGTCAAAGCCATGAAATCTGAGAAGAAGAAGAAGAAGAGGAATGAAAATGGCCTATAAGCAATGAAAATGCAACGGTTATTAGAAAATGGAGGGAATTGGATTTTGTTATGTTTAAGTGAAAACTAATCCATCCAACCAATTGGGATTGGTTGGGGTAGTTTCTAGGAGTCCATCAAATATGCCAAAGTTCCATTGTACAACATAAGAGGCTGTGTGTATGGACTACAACAGAAAAATAAGAAAATCTCATAATTTTTGCAAGTTTGTTTAATGTCTTACTTGTTTTGAAGTTGAAAAATATAATTTGGATTGATTGACAATGTTTTAGGAGTATTTTATTATAATATTGAAGATGTTTCATATGTTTCTTGCATTGATTTGAATCAAATTTTAAAACATTGTTTTCAGCACTGTCACGGTTTGGGGTTCCTAAGCCACTGTTTTGATTGGAATCCAATAAATATGAGCATCATCCCATGAAATTAAAGGCCTAAATTTCATGGAATGAGCATATCTAACATGTACAATACAAATCTAATGCTTTGGTGTGTAGACAAGTGAAAGAAGAAGTGATCACAATCAGCAAACAATGGAAAATACATTGAATTTTATGGCAAGGGTATAGCACTAGAAGATTGGTCTTAAGGATAGGGATATCTGATGATTTGGATCATCTTATATTGTTCATTTTAAGGTTAATCAATAACCATTTGAACCTGGAAGTGATTGGAGGGCACCTATTTGAGAAACCCTTGGTTTAAGGGTTTGAAGAGACCAAATTTGGGGTTTTTTTGGGTTATAGGAGGTCTAAGTATAATTCCTTTGGTATTTAGAGGTTTTATGAAATAATAAGACACTTTCTATAGTTTTAAGTCTTGGGGTTAATTATTTCATATAGTTCCTTTGTTAAATCACTCACTTTTCATGCATTTTTGGAGCCATAGGGGTGAGCAGTAGTACACACTCCAAAAAAAACCATATATTTCCTTTGGATAAGACAATTTAATAAGAAAAAGGTACTCAAAAAAGTAATTTTTTTGATTAGTCCTTTGGAAAGTTTCAGAGATAAGTGGAATTTTCCTTCGCTATAGGGCTACTAGACAGGGCAATTAGGCCTCTAGACAGTTTGGGAAAGATTGGAGAGTTGGGTATTGTGGGTATTTCCAAGAAGCCTAAAACCTATCAAATACATTTAGATATAAGCCTTAGATACCATCTATATCATTTTGGAACCTTGGACAAGGTTTGGTCAAGTTTGAGCACTTGGGAAGCATTTGAGGCTTTTGGAAAATAGTGGCTTTGTTAACCAAAATTCATAAACTTTCCTTGTTTATTCACCCACCACCCTTCCCTCTACATCATGGAGGCACTAGGTACACTAGGTGGCCTATGAGGGTACACTATCTAGATAAACAAAAATGTAAACCTTCCATTTTAGAGAGGGAGAAGTTGGAAAGGAAATGAGATAGTGCATCCTTGAATTTAGTTGGTCTCTAGGTTTTAGCTTTCTTTTGGGTCTTGCATTTGTTTTCAAGCTTGTAGTTTAAATCTTCCTCTAAAGCTAGCTTGTTGGACTATATAGAGTTGAGGTGCTTAGTATGGCCCTAACTTAGGAATCCATGGCAGGTTCTCTACGGCCATTTGGATTATGTTAGGGTATTGTATAAACATTGTAAATATGTATTTTTATGGCATGAAGTGCAGGGAAGTGTCTTTACATGTAGGCCCTAGGTGAGAAAAGACAAGCCCGGTTAGGAAGCCTGGGTTGAGGCAGCATTTGGGAGAGAGACATGGGTTTGGGAAACTCAAATTAAGACTTGGAAAGGAGTCTACCATGTTCAGAGACTCAATCCTGAAAAGGAGAGCTCATGAACAATCCATTGGAGGGTGTAAAGATAAAACCCTCACTGTATAATTAACCCTTTCTAAATGATTCCTAATTCCTTGTATTTATCCCATGACCCATCCTAGACTCTTAAAACATAATTTAAGCTTGGACAATATTGGTCCATTTACAAACAAGATTTTGTAGTCCATTGAGGACATTATGGTGCAGGAGCACCTAAGAACACATGAGGGTCACCTGGAGGACCTAAGGAGGATAGAGTGAACAACATGACCAAGGGTCATTTTATCTAATGTAACATGGCATGTAAAGCCATTTTATGTAATAAACAAGGCTTAAAATTATAAAGGCTTGAAAATGACAAAATGGATGTAATAGATAGTTGAATGCTTGTATTGGCATAATGGGCCTAGATGGTTGGAATTAGGTTTTAGAGTAATTTTTATTGTTTAGATAGGTCATTTGGATCATAAAAGAATAAAATCCAAAGTTAAGAGTTTTTAGGAGTTTATTTGATTAAGTTTGTAAATTTGAATATTTTAATTCAAATAGTCACTTGAGATTAGGAGGGAAACTCTAAAAATAAGTTTAGTTTTCTTTGTTAGAATATCCAACTGATTTGATTTAGTTTGGGAGGTTAAAGGGAGTTTATTTAAGCCTTTAAAACTAAGAGAATGGGGGGAGAACAAACAGAAATCTATTTTTGTACGGGCTGGTTCAGATTTTGGCAATAAAAATCTCATTTCTTGCAAATTTGAGATTGTTTTGATGAGTATTTGATCTGATTTCATTCATGTGGTAGTGGAAGGATGTTTTAAATTGTTTTTTAGTAAATTTAAATCATTTTGTAGGGTTTTAACTTCTATTTGTTTTGACTGTCCTGTACAAGCACAATTTGTGCATTGATTAAAGATGTAAATTCATTGATCCATCCCCTTTATGTATTTGTTGTAACTTGGGGATGGATCCAAACCTTGCAACTTAGTATTCTAACATTGGAAATGTAGAAAAGAAGAAGAGTTTGAAAGTTGAGAGTGATTGAAGGAGTTTGATGAGTTTGAAGGGTGCATAAGGGTCATGAAATTGGTGCAAGGGTACATCAGTAGACGTTCTAGCCTTTGGAGGGGGGTATTTTATGTATGAATCCATCATAGGATGGTCAAATGATGGTTAATCAACTTTTCTTAAGTTTCTATGGCACTGGGGGACGAGACATTGGGCGAGCCCTAGTTTCTAGGGGGTTTTCGGACAAATTTGGGGCTTTTACATCTAGAAGTGTCAAATATTGAAATTGATGGTAGAATCCTGTAATTAGAGTCATTTTAAGACACTGTTGAAAGTGGAAAGGTCTAGGAGTGAGTCCTTAATAGGGTTACTTTGTTAATTGAGCCTATTAGGCCTAGTTGGGAAACATGAATCAACAATTTTAAGGTGTGATGTTCCAAAACATATAGTCTTTGTTTTGACATATGTTATGCAACTTGAAAAAGGGTATTCAAATACTTTGATCACCATTTGAAGAGGTGATTAAGAATTTGGTTGATGGAACCAATTAGCAAGCTTAAACAAGCATGAACCAAGAACTTGTTTGATATGGTGGATATGGATTTGTTGAAGCAAACCTAAGGTGTGGAGTCTTAAAGCAGATGGTATGAAAAGAGAGAATGAAGTAAAGGATTCTCCAAAGCTGAGAAAAGAAAAGAAAGTGATGTTCAAGCCCACAAAGAATTCAACAGTCAAAGCAATGAAATATGAGAATAAGAAGAAGACGAGGAAGAGAAGTGTAGGAAGTTACAAAAGTGATGTAGGAGCATCTCGGGTCGTTGGCAATCCTGTGTCACCAAAAAATAATTTGAATTTTTGTCTGTGTTGCTCGGTTTCTACTTTAACCTAGTTGGTCGGTAGTTGGTCAGTTTCCTTTGGTTACCAAGCCTGGTTGGTCATTTCCTGGGTGGTCGGTTATCTCTGGTGCTCGGTGTTACTTGTCTGTTGCTCACTTATCCTTGCTCACCGATGGGTTTAGTTTTGTTTCCTATTGTGGCCGACTTGTGCATTTATATTGGATCATAGAATTAATGTTGGAATCCATCATTAGGAAGCGTGTGGTCCCAAATTTGACCGTTACTTCTGTTAATTGTGGATTTGAAGGCCGACTCAACTTGATAGCTTCTTGTATAAATGTAGTTGTTTGGTGGTAGTTTAAGGAGTCAGTTTTGGATAGAAGATAGTAGAGATAAAATTGGAGATTTGTAATAGATCCTCGCATGTTTGAGGAATTCTGTAATTCATTGTAATATCTATCCCTAACCAGGAAGGCCTTACAGCCTGACATGTATGATTCCTATTGATGATAATATATGAAAGATCTGGCATTCTCCCTCTCACTCTTGTTGTTTGTTGCTTCCGCATGTGTGTTTCAAGCTTGGATCATTAGGGTGTACCATCCTTTGGCCCCTCTTGCTCCCTGCCTTGTGTCAGGTGGTATCAGAGTGAGGTGAGATCTTGATCTAGTTCTCCAGATGTAGGTTTGCAGGTTCCTCTTGAAGCCCTAGTTGAATTGTTGTGGGGTAGAAGATTGCGATCTAACCTGCAATTGTAGAGGATTGTCAAGATGGTTCATGGGAGGTGAGATGCAGATCCAGGATTGGTAGATATGCTAAGACAGATTGCTACTAGGTTAGAAGTAGTAGAAATAGCCCAGAGAAGAGGCAGAGATCTTAAAGATGTTAATGATGATGAAATTGAAGAAGAATAGGTGAATGCAGAACCTACTCCTGTTATGGATCAAGGTGAAGAAATATTTTTGAAGGCTTTGACAAGTCTAAAGTCAACACCTCATTTCAATCCCCCTAAGTATGGTGGAAAGCTAGATTCTGATGAATTGGTGGACTGGATCACCGAGATGGAAAAGTATTTTGAATATGAAAACATTCTTGAGGATAAGAAGGTAAAGATTGCAAGCACAAAGTTGAAAAGTCATGTATCCTTATGGTGGGAACATCTATAATTGGATAGGAAGAGGAAAGGAAAAGACAAAATCAAGGTATGGAGTAAAATGGTCAATAAGTTGAAAGGAAAATTCTTACCCTATGATTATCAGATTAACCTAGTTCAGTGAATGCAAAGTTTGAGAAAGAAGGAGAGCTTGGTAAAAGAGTATACTGAGGAATTCTATAGATTAGATATCAGATCTAGACATGATGAAGATGATGTGGAAAGAATTAGTAGATACCTGAATGGTTTGAGGGTTTCCATCCAAGAGGAAATTAGTATGGTCAAGCTGGAGAACATTGAAGAGGCTTATCAATTTGCTTTGAAGGCCGAGGAAAAATTGAACAAGAGACATGAGCAAAGATAGAGAGGCCATGGTGGTAGATTCCCTAGAGGAAGAGGTAGATCTAATGGTGAAAATGGTAGATCTGAACCAGAAAAGACAAATCTGGACAAAGGCAAGACCGAGTGGAAAGGTGAAAGTTCTAGAGGTAGAGGCAGTAACTACCGAGGTGGTTATGGCAGAGGAAGTTTATGAGGAACTTGTTATAATTGTGGAGAAGAAGGACATAGATCTTTTGAATGTACACAAGCAAGCAAGAAGGCTAGTAGAAGTAGAAATGCCTTGGTGCAAGAAGAGTCACAGAATGAACTTGAGAAAGAAAATAACTTGATGGTAAGGAGAGCACTGTGGAATGAAAGCAAGAAGGAAGATCCAGTAAGGAAAAGTTTGTTCAAGACCAGATGTAGAGTTTTTGATAAAGTTTGGAAGGTAATCATTGATAGTGGTAGCTTGGAGAATCTGGCATCCAAAGAGATGGTCACAAAACTATAGTTGGAAAGGTTGGTACATCCAAAGCCCTATCAGATTTCATGGATCAAAGATGGGCATAAACTCCTGGTAAGTGAACAATGTTATGTGAATTTGAAGATTGGAAAGTACTATGATAAGGTGTTATGTGACATCATGCCTATGGATTGTTGTCATATTTTGTTGGGTAGACCTTGGCAATATGATAGACATGCTATATATGATGGGAGATTGCATAAGTATACTATTGCGGCTGATGGAAAGAAAGAAATCATGTTACCATTGATGGAAGAACCTGTTAGTAATGTTTGCACATCTGTGAAAGTTTGTTTGATGGAAGGAAGAAAGTTTGTTAACTCATTGAAGAGGAATGATGTATGTTTTGTTGTGATTCCTAATAAGCTGAGTAAGAAAATAGAGGATAATGTTCCTGAGGAGATTGATAAGTTACTCATTGAGTACAATGATATCATTTCTGATAATGTACCTAATGGTTTTCCACTGAAAAGAAGCATTGATCATTGTATGGATCTAATCCCTGGAGCTAGTTTACCGAATAAGGCACCTCATTGGTTGAAACCTACCAAGAATTAGGAATTGAACTGACAGATTCAAGAGTTGCTGGAGAAAGGTTTGATCAGAGAAGGTTTGAGTCCTTGTGTAGTACCTGCTGTATTGGCACCAAAGAAAAATGGAGAATGGAGAATGTGTATTGATTCCAGAGCAATCAATAAGATAAAGTTAAGTATAGGTTTCCTATACCAAGAATGGATGACATAATGGATAGTTTGACTGGAGCAAAGTATTTCACAAAGATTGATTTGAAAAGTGGGTATCATCATATCAGAATTAGAGAAGGTGATGAATGGAAGACTCCTTTCAAGACAAAGGAAGGTTTGTATGAGTGGTTGGTTATGCCTTTTGGTGTAACTAATGCACCGAGTACTTTTATGAGGTTGATGAATGAAGTTTTGAAGAAGTTCTTGGGTAAATTTATGATTGTATATCTTGATGATATTCTGATATTCAGTAAGACTAGAGAATAACATTTGTTGCATATTAGACAAGTTTTATAGAGATTGAAAGAGGAAAAGTTGTTGATAAATCTGAAAAAGTGTTCATTCATGAAAGAGGAGATTGTGTATTTGGGATTTGTTATTTTAGCTGATGGTTTGATGATGGATCTTGAAAAGGTTGAAGCTATTTTGAATTGGCCTACATTGGTGAATGCTAGTGAGGTAAGATCATTTCATGGTTTGGTGAGTTTTTACTGAAAGTTCATAAGAAATTTCAGTTCAATTTGTAATGCTATGACTGAGACTATGATAGGAGACAAAAGAGAATTCAAGTGGACACATGGAGCTGATAAAAGTTTTGAGAGTCTGAAGCAGAAGGTTGCTGAATTACCTATTTTGGCATTACCTAATTTCAGTAAGGTATTTCAAGTAGAATGTGATGCAAGTGGAAGTGTAATTGGAGCTGTGTTGAGTCAAGAAGGTAAACCTGTTGCTTTCTTTCATGAAAAGTTGAATGATGCTAGAAGGAAATATTCTATGTATGATCAAGAATTCTATGCTATTGTTCAAGCACTAAAGAAATGGAGACATTATTTAATACCAAGTGAATTTGTGTTGTATACTGATCATAAGGATTTACAATATTTGGGTAGTTAGAATAAGTTGAATCAGAGACATATGAAATGGGTTGAGTATTTACAGAGTTATACATTTGTGATAAAGCATAAGATTGGAGTCACTAACCAAGTTGCTAATGCATTACGTAGAAGAAGATCTTTGATGACCGAGATGAAAATTGAAGTTCTTGGTTTTGATGAGATGAGAGGTTTGTATGAAAATGACTCTGATTTTTTTGAGCCATGGAGAAAGTGCAGAGCACCCATTCAAGATAAACAAGACACTAAATGGGATGAATATTTTATTTAGGAAGGTATGTTGTTTAAAGGTATTTTGTTGTGTATACCGAGAGGAGTGATGAGATCTAATTTGATAAAGGAGAAACATAGTAGTGGTTTGGTTGGACATTTTTTTATTGATAAAATATGGAATTTTCTTAAGGAGAAGTACTATTGGCCATAGTTGTATAGAGATGTTCAGAAATTTGTGAAAATTTGTGGTATTTTTCAAGTTGCAAAAGGAGGAAGTCAAAATACTGGATTGTATACACCGATTGTTTTTCCTCACAAACCTTGGATTGACATTAGTATGGATTTTTTTCTTGGCTTACCGAAGACAGTAAGAGGTAATGATTCTATATTTGTTGTTGTGGATAGATTTTATGAGATGGCCCATTTTATACCTTGTAGAAAGATATCATATGCAATACATGTAGCAGACCTTTTCTTTAATGAAATTGTTAGATTGCATGGATTACCGAGGAGTATTATCTCTGACCGAGACAGTAAGTTTGTTGGATACTTTTCAAAAACACTTTGGAAGAAATTTGGCACTGAGTTGAAATATAGTTCTACATTTCACCCACAAACTGATGGATAGACTGAAGTTGTGAATAGAAGTTTGGAAAATCTCTTAAGATGTTTAGTTGGAGACACACTGAGTAATTGGGATTCTGTGTTAGCACAAGTAGAGTTTACATACAATAATTCAATGAATATAAGTACTAGAAAGACACCATTTGAGATTGTGAATGGCACACAACTGAGAGGAATATCTAATTTGAGAGACATTGCTGATGAAAATAAGAAAAGTGTTGAAGGAGTAAAGTTTGCTGAGTACATGAAAACATTGCATGAAGATGTGAAGCTGAAGCTGGAAGATAGTAATCAGAAATACAAAGACAGAGCTGATAGATCAAGAAGTCATAAAAATTTTGATGTTGGTGATGAAGTGATGGTTCATTTGAAGAAAGGTCGGTTTCCTGTTAGAACATATGGAAAGCTAAAGATGAAGAAGTTTGGACCTTGCAAGATTTTGAAGAAATTTGACAGTGGAAATGCATACTAAATTGAGTTATCTGATGACATGGACATATCACTGATTTTCAACATTTCTAATTTGAATGAGTATCATGAACTTGATGAAGAAGTGACAGTACTGATATAATATCCTAAGAAGCAAAATGATGAGATTGAACATATTTTGAAGGAAAGAGTTGGCAAAAGTACAAGAGGAAAACAGTACATGGAATATCTGGTTAAGTGGAAGAATAGACCGATGGAAGACAGTTCATGGATTTCACAGTTTGGGTTGGATACAAATTGGACCAGACCTACCCAATGATTTGGAGAATCATTTTTAAATAACGCCAGGTGTCTGATGCAGGACCATCTCGGGTCCTTGGCAATCCTGTGTCACCAAAAAAGAATTTGAAGTTTTGTCTATGTTGCTCAATTTCTACTTTAACCGAGTTGGTTGTTAGTTGGTCGGTTTCCTTTGGTTACTGGGCATGGTCAGTCAGTTATCTCTGGCACTCGGTGTTGCTTGTCTGCTGCTCGGTTATCCTTGCTCACCGACGGGTTTAGTTTTGTTTCATAATGTGGCTGACTTGTGCATTTATATTGGATCATAGAATTAATGTTAGAATCCATCATTGGGAAGTGTGTGGTCCCAGATTTGACTGTTACTTCCGTTAATTATGGATCTGAAGGCCGACTCAGCTCAGTAGCTTCTTGTATAAATGTAGTTGTTTGGTGGTAGTTTAAGGAGTCAGTTTTGGATAAAAGATAGTAGAGATAAGATTGGAGATTTGTAATAGATCCTCGTATGTTTGAGGACTTCTATAATTTATTGTAATATCTGGCCCTAATCAGGAAGGCCTTATAGCCTGGCATGTATGATTCCTATTGATGATAATATATGAAAGATCTAGCATTCTTCCTCTCACTCTTGTTGTTTGTTGCTTCCGCATGTGTCTTGCAGGCTTGGATCATTAGGGTGCACCATCCTTTGGCCCCTCTTTCTCCCTACTTTGTGTTAAAAGGTTTTATATACAAGGTGTTGAAACAAGTGCATCCTTCCAAGGGAATATCCAGTGCTACCATGGATATCATGGAGAGCTTCATGATTGATATTTTTTATAATATTACTCCTGAGGTTGCTTCTCTACTGAAATATAACAAGATCGTGACACTATCTAGATAAACCAAAATGTAAACCTTCCGTTTCAGAGAGGGAGAAGTTGGAAAGGAAATGAGATAGTTCATCCTTGAATTGAGTTGGTTCCTTAAGGCTCTTCCATGGCCTTCCAAGTATTATGTGTCTGCAAATCATTGGCATAACAACATAAAGTTTTTTTATTAATAATGAGAAATATTTTTACAACTCAGCTCAATAGGAGCACCAGAGGAAAGAGCTGAGAAAATAAAACCTTCTGGTATTACCCCAAAAAATAGAAGAGAAAGGTTGTAATTAAATCTTACAGACTTCTCGTTATACATATGGGGTAATGTATGAGCAATTTACAGTCCACCCAATTTACAGTGCTATATAAATTTGACATGTTACGATATTTTGTATCTCCATTTAGTCCAATGAACCAATTGGGTCTGCCCTACCCTTGATTACCTCAAGTATTGCCTCATGGTCTGACTCACAAACCTTCCAAAGAGTTTTATTATGTAGTCTTCCCCCATATCTGATCAAGTGGACATTTAATGCAATGATGAGGTTTGAATAATGAAGAATATTTCTCTGTGTCTCCCAATCCTTGAACAACCACAACCTAGGGTTCTTCATAGCATACCATCTAATCCATGTACCAGTTACAACCATTGCCCCTAATCGATACCAGTTACAAAAATATGGCTTGTAATGATATAAACATAATGAGGACATTAGGTTACTGAATATTTACGATAAAGTACTAAATTTGAGTTTATTTGTATGTGGAAAATTTTACCTGGTTGTACTAGATCAGATAAGCGATCAAAGTTAATGGATGATTCCATTTCTGTAAGTTGTAGTGATTCATGGGGATGATAGGAGGCAAGTGGACTCAAAATATGTGTATACCATTCATCATCCCATTCCTTTGACTCACACCCATCCCAATCTTCATCTAAACATGATGAACAAAAGCACGCCATATGTCGTGTGTGGATACTCAATGAACCTGCATTACAACTTCTAAAAGAGTGTAGCTCACTCGATCCTATCAGTGTACAAAAATGCTCATATGGTGCAATGTTAGTTTCATCCATCAACCAAAAAAATCTAAGAACTGTAGACTCACCTTCATTACTTGGACCCATTGTAGCATTACACCACTGGACAATACATCCTGCATCTGACAATGTTGCTTTCTCTTTGTACTTTAATTCTTCACATGCTAAGGCTCTTTTAATACATGCACTTGTGCCATCATGCTCTCCCTTTCCATGACCGACCTCTGTGAAATTCCACATATATTGAATTCCAGTAATCTTATGCATCTTGCACAACCAATAAAACATCTGATAATTCTTGAATTGTGATGCACAATTATCTGACCATATGATATGTCAATGATATTTTATGCCCCTGTTTTCCAAATGACCATAAAATAGTTGAAATCAACCGTGTACAAACTCTGTAGAATGTGAGCGATCATTGTTGATATAAAAATGATACTCCCTCAATATCTTCTTGTTCTCCTCTATACTATCTAGTGCATGCATGAATGCTATATGAACAAATATAGAAACCTATTGAGAGCTGTAATACTTTGCTTGCACCTCATTCTATGGTTGTAGTGTGTAGTTCTCTACAAATTCCACAACTAAAACAATGGTATCAAGTGGGAATGTGTCCTTGCACAACTTGAATTTCATATCCAACCATCGCGCTCTATGTGTATGACTTGCATACCCAAAAATAATTTTTTTACAAAAATGTCCATGAACTGATACACTGGAATTTTTTCAATTACTAAATCACATCTTTTAGCCTCTTTTCCATCTTTTAGATTTTATGTCATGGTCTTATATTTTCCAAATTCCACTATTTCATTACCGATTGCATGTGTACTCTCCATATGTTGACAAATTGGCAAACATCACAGATCTCTGCAATCTATGCATGTATCATTCAAGCATGAGATCTTGTAAAATTATTGACCATCCACTCTTTCACATAAAAATGGTAGATATTAATTCCCTTGAAGATCTAGGTGGGACATTTATGTTACAATCTTGCAAAACATTGTTAGAGTGAAAATCTACACATATATTCCTATAAACTTCAAAATGGTTAGAAAATTCAATATGTACCCTATAATAATAACTTGTGCGTGTGTGATTTATCTTCACATAAAAAAGTTTACACATTTCAAAATATCTCTGACTAATTTTAATTTGAGGATACATATGCATAAATTTTGCAAAGAATTGCGTCTGAGTTGAATCCAAAAAATGTTTTGGATGTGGAACATGAATTCAACTACCAATCCTCCTTCTTACAACATCTCTTTGATTAAGAGATACCTGTGTATTATTCTTCCAAAATTCTTCAATCAAGGATTTAAAAGCTTCAACAATTTCTTTATCTTTTTGCGGTAGTCTACCAGAAAATGCCCATAACTCATTGCTATTTGGATCTTCCACTCTTTGATGCCTTCCCAAGGCTCTCATTAGAGACTTTCTACTTATTTTCAATTTTTTGCTTGTCTTTCTAATGAGTCAAGATTTCTTCATTTAAGTGCTTACTATCGTTGATGTAGGTACACATCGTGTGACATTACTATCTTTCATGCGTGATGTAGAACCCACACTCTCATATGCAGTCATTAGATTCTTTACAATAGATTTTTCACTTGACTCATCCATCATTCTTAGCCCAAGAATCTTCATGATTGGCCTAAATTTCAGATTTCTCATCATTTCAACAAATAGTTGACATCTTCCTTTGATGTTTAAATTCTCAAAAAATGATCTCCAAATACGATTAGCATTTCTTTGACAAGTACGCTTGGAAATCTTGTCAGGCATTGCTTGCAAAATGTTAGCATCAATATCAATCAAATATTTTGGCTTTCTATAAATAATTCTAGGACCATCAAAAACATTATGTGTGAATTACATACCATCTTGAGTGCCTTCAACATGAGACAATGTTGTGCCTACACTTTGGGATGTAGATAATGGTGTGCCTTCAACATGAGATGATGTTGTGCCTACACCTTGGGATGTAGATAATGGTGTGCCTTCAACATTATACAATTGCGTACCTCCACTTTGGGATGTAGAAAATGGTGTGCCTTCAACATGATACAAGGGTGTGCCCACACCTTTGGAATTAAACAATGGTGTGCCTTCAACATGATACATTGGTGTGCCTCCACCTTCAGAAGTAGACAATAGTGTGCTTTCAACATGATATATTGGTGTGCCTCCAACATAAGATGATGATGCCTCTTGAACTTGGGAACTCATAGATGATGTCCCCTCATCTTCATAATTCAATTGTCTTATTGCACGCAAGTTTCTCATCCATTGTCTTTTTGTTTCCAATTCCAATTCTCTCTTACTTTGTATTGATGTTTCATGTTCCTCATCCAAAGAAAAATCTTCTTGTATGGTATCTAATTTTTTTATTCACGAAGTCATCTCATTCTTTCCCTTTTCTTCTCTTTGTCTCTTTCATGATCTTCCAGTGTTAAATTCTTTGCTCATTTCCTTGGCATGATGATGATTTCTACAAATGAATTGATGACAATTTTAAAAATATAATATAAAGGTAAAATAATAAGTTAAATTATAATATAAACCTCTTACAATATGATAAATTATAATATAAATTTATTACAATTATATCAAATTATGTATTGAACAAGTCTATATCATACCAATTATAAACCAAAACACTCTTTATTCACATTTGACATGTAAAAAAATAAAAAACTTACCTCAATCGATAAATTTCGGTGATAATAATTGACTTTCATAATTTGATGTTGATTTTTAAACAAAAAGATGGTGCAAATTGATATAATATGCTTCTTTGTCACTATCAACACCATGAAATGTGAATACTTGTTGGATAACACATAGAACTTAGATAGTATATAGAAAAAGTGGGCCTCTTTCACGAGATCCTTGGCAAAGAAGACCATTTTTTATAGTTTTGCATAGCACAAGCACGCTATAGGGCGTGCGCCCTATACAAAACAAAAAAGTGCTATGCATACTCTTAAATAGGGCGTGCGCCCTATGAAAAATGAGAAAAAGGGAGGAGAGAGAGAGAGAGAGAGAGAGAGAGAGAGAGAGAGAGAGAGAGAGAGAAGGGGAAGGAGAGAGAGAAGGGGAGAGGGAGAGAGAATGGAGAGAGTAGGAGAGAAGGGGAAGGAGAGAGAGAGAGAGAGAGAGAGAGAGAGAGAGAGAGAGAGAGAAGGGGAAGGAGAGATAGAGAAGGGGAAGGGAGAGAGTAGGAGAGAGAGAGAGAGAGAGAGGAGAAGGAGAGAGAAGGAAGAGAGAGAGAGAGAGAGAGAGAGAGAGAGAGAGCATATGTGCGTGTGTGAGAGAGAGAGGAGGTGAAAGATGGTAAGAAGGGAAAATATAGAGGATAGGAAGGTGTAGACAGAGGGAGAGAGAGTATGGGGGAGGGAGAGAGAGACATAGAGAGAGAGTGCTTGCTCTCTCTCTCTCTCTCTATTTCTCATCACTATTTAAATCTGTCTTAAATAAGGCGCACGCCCTATAGGGTGAGCGCACTATTGAAATCTATGACTTTCATAGGGCGCACACCCTATGAAAGTCATAGATTTCAATAGTGTGCTAGCCCTATAGGGCGTGCACCCTATAGGGTGTAGGGCGTGCGTGCTTTGTAAGGAAATTGAATTTACCAATCCTAAGGCTTGGATTTTCCTTGGAGATCCAACCCAAAGGCTTAGACGATTGAAATAGGCCTCAGACGTGTTTTCCATCAGACATACAAAAAATGGCATCTTTTTTTGTGTGCTCCTCGTCAGGTTTACTTGTGGCTCAAGAATGTAAACATCAGACAATGTGATATTGTAGATCTCTCTGTTAGCTATCTAAGCATATAATTTATTTTGAATTCTGATTATGTTAAGTTTTTCAACTCTAATTTCTTTTGTGTGTATGTCCGTTTTTTGTAAAAAACCAACATGTAGTATTTTGGGCATAGATTTTGGCTCGTTCATCAAATTTTACAACAAGTTACATTTTTAGAAACTAGACTCCATTCTACACACTTTAAAAAAAAGAAAATTTCATTTTTGATTAGTTTTAAATGATTTCTAGGGGGAGCACACAAAAATTTCATGTTTTCAGGATGTGTGCACTTCGTAAATTCATAAAAAATTATACATTCATAAAAAAATTACCAAAAAAATCCAGGATAAACTACGTGGTGTTAGCTAACTTCTCACTAGAGCGATTAAGAAAATTAAAAAAAAAAGTTAACATTTTAGGGGGAGCACACCAGATGCTATGTTATGTTTTTTGACAAAAAACATAACCACTTTTTGTGCTCCCCATTTTTGAGGGCCTTAATCTACACCATTTTCAAAATAAGTTAGTAGTTTAGGAACTAGATTAAGAGTATTACAACTCTTGTTTTTGTTGCATCTTAAAATTTTGAGTCTAACTATCTTCAATTTCTTGTTGAAGTTTAGAGTTTGCTGATTTTAGGAAAAAAGTGGCATCCTATACCCCCTTTTTGGTCCCCCATCTTTGTGCACTTACCCAAGTACAAAGAAAAGTTACCTTTGAATTTATTCTCATGTAATAAGATTAGAAATATTTGTGCTAGATGTCCTAATGGTGAGTAGAAGGAAGAGTCAAGAAGATTCAAGGAAAAAGGAAAGAAACAATGTTATGTTACAGTAGATGAAGGTGTGACTGATGAGGAATCAAAAGATAATGAAGAAGAAGAGATAGTATTTGTTGCAGTGAAAGATGATGCCATAGAAGGTGAAAATGTCTTAGTCTCTTACATGGATAAATCTATTGAATGGGTCATTAATAGTGGGCACTCTCATTAGATGACCGGTGATAGAAGTAAGTTCATTAAGCTTAAAGAGTTTGATGGTGGTGTGGTCAGGTTTGGCAATGATACACCCTAAATGGTAAAAGGAAAAGGTACAATCTATTTGAAGGGACAAATAAATGTTGATGATGTTTACTTTGTAGAAGGTCGAATGTATAATTTGTTCAGTGTGGGTTAGTTGAATGACAAAGGTTATAGACTTCATTTCGAAGGAGGTGTATGTAGGATACTTGGAGGATCAGGTAGAAAGTCATTTTTATTAGAGAATATATTGGATTTAGTGCATGCTGATCTCTGTGTTCCTATGAGGACAAAAAGTTATCATGGTGATAAATATTTCATATTTTTTACTGATGACTACTCAAGGATGATGTGAGTTACTTTCTTGAAGGATACGTATCAAGATTTCTACAAGTTCAAAGCTTTCAGAAAAATTGTTGAGAATGAAATAGGTAAAATCTTGAAGTGCTTAAGGCCTGACAAAGGAATAGAGTTTACTTCATCATATTTTTTTTAATTCTGTGGGGAGAATGGAATCAAAAGGAAAATATGTACACCTAGAAATCCACAACAGAATGGTGTTGCTAAAAGGAGGAACATAGCTATAGTTGATGTTGCTAGGACAATGATAATTCAAGGTGATGTACCTAAGTAATAATGTAGAGAAACAATTAGCACTATAGCATACACATTGAGCTAGGTATTAGTGAAGAAAGGAAATGATAAGACTCCTTATGAATTATGGTATGGTTATATTCACCTAGTGTTAAATATTTCAAAGTTTTTGGTAGTAAATGCTATATCAAGAGAGATGATTTCATTGGAAAGTTTGATCTTAAGAGTGATGAAGGTATTTTATTGGGACATTCTACTAAAATCAAGGCCTATAAGTTTTTATATAAAAGGACTAACAAGATGGTTGAAAGTGAAAATGTGAAATAGATGAATATCCAGAGAAATTTGATGATACAAGCAAGAACAAAAATTGGGGCAAAACACACACAAGAAATTTTTTTTCTAAAGTCAAGGATGATGTGAGTCATGCCCAAAATTAGGGCAAAACACACACAACAAATTTTTTTTTTAAAGTCACTAGCTACAAGGTTGCATACTAAAGCATGAGAACAAAACATCAACTAATGCACTCATCTTACAAGGGGATTTGATAGATGCGCTAGCTTGCCGACATCCCCAATACATCAGGTGCACTAGGCTGAAGAACCACTAACTAGGGTTTAATCATAAGGAGTCTACGAGGGAGAAATCCCTAAATCAAATCGCTCCAAAGGACAATAATACTGATGGGTAGAAGTACAAACCTATGTCACACTTTTATAAAGGAAAAGGACGATAACATTCAAAATTTTTAACTTTAACGACATAAAAGTGGCATTTGTGTTTAGAATTTGAAGATGATGTAAACTAATGAAATGTGTAAAATTTGATGAAGTTTACGCTTATAATTTTTTTTTTTAAATTTGAAAAAAAATTGACATAGTTTTTTAATTTTTGAAGTCTATTTTTTATTGCTAAAATATGCTGAAAATCTAGGGTCTAGTTCACGTAAGAAAACTATATGAAAATAATACTTTTTTCCTCTGATTCCATAATATGTTTTAGATGACATGTATAGATAATGCATAAAAAAACAAAGATTGGATTTCGTTATATATTTTGTCTGTTATAACTATCCAAAGTCGGTGTTACCTAAAATCAATAGTTTTTAGTTCGCATCCAATTTTCCCTATCAAATCTACACCATTAAAAAAAAAAATTACATATTCTTGAAGAGGAGTCTCTCCTCTAGTGTTAAATATAAAGTTTTAATTTTTCTGACATGATTTGTTATTTTTAATATTTTTCGAACAAGTGTGTTCTTAAATGTTAAAATACCTACTTGAAGTATTTCAACTTATAATATATTATATGAAATCAAAACATGATAAAAATTACATGACCATAATCTTGACTACTAGCTCTACAAAAGGGTATTTTTAGATTTTACAAAAAGGTAAATTTTGACAGAGAATTCAGGTCCAGAAGGGAGAACTTCAGAGAGCCACCCTTTTTTGCTGACTTGGCTGCCAAATAGGATTCCACATGGGTCCGTCCAGACCTGGTACGACCGGACCCATGAGGTGACCAAACACGATCCCATGCATGGCCAGCCCCTAAAATCTGAATTTTCACAATTCACCCGATTTTTTAAATAAAATCAATTTTTTAATAGTTTTATAAAATTTATAAATTATTTTAATTTTATTTGTAAGAGTTAAGTGATTTTTATCTTGAATTAAGTGATTTTTAATAGTTTTTTGAATTTATTAATTATTTTAATTTTATTTTTTGGTATTGCATGTCAAGTTTTGATTTAGTGTTTTCAAGCTAAATAATTTTTTTCTATTTTTCACAGGGCAATTTACCTGTTTATGGTGTTGCATGCATTGAAAATTTTATTCGGTTCTCTTTATTAAGAGGATTTTGGCTAGTATTTGATATACATGTTGATAGATTTTGGCTTTGAGATTGAATTGGAGGATTGTGAAAGCTTTGGGAAATTTCAGGGTTGTTGGATTATTCTTTGCACAGTTTCTGTCAACTGGTGGTTTAAGGTAGGGTTTGAATTTTTTCTTTGCAATTATTCTTTAGAAAATATTGTCTTCATTGTGTTTCCAAGATAGGTTGATGATTTTGAGGTAATTATATTTTTTTCATTGTCCTTGAGAAATTTTGCAAGATTAGATTGTTGTGATTTTGTGAATGATAAATATGTATATATTTTGTTTGCTTATGAGCGTAAGAAGCTTTTATAGAAATGTGTGATTTTTTCCAGTTAAGTGATTCTTTTATATTTTTCAATCTAAATAGTTTTTGCAATGGGGAATAAAAGGAATAGATTAAGAAAATATGATCGAACAAAGGATGACAAAAAATATCAAACAAAACATAATCAAGATCAACATGTTGAAGTTCAGGAAGAACCTATTGATATTCAGGAAGATGCAATTCAAGCAGGGGAACAAATTGGTAGTTTTAGAACTAAAAATATATCTTTTGGCATGGGCAATTTGATGGAGATGAATGAGGATTCATTTTTTAGTCAAATTCCATCTAAAGAAATGTTATCTGAAAGTACAATTAAAACTCATTGCAAAAAACTTTGGGATGAATATTTTGAAAATAAAAGTATGGTTGCAAGAGCTCAATTATTTGTTAGGTTATTCAGGAAAAAAGAAATGACTCCTATTTTGGAGTTGTTGGGTGTTGACAACAAGAAATACTCAAGAGAAAATGTAAATCGAACAATAGTTCAAAATTTGCAAGATGCATTGAACAACATTAATAACTCAAGTCGAGGAGCTGATTTAAGTGTTGCATGTAGAGCAATTTTGACTACTTTATCTAGTAGGAGGTTGACACAGAGAAAAAAAGTGCATGCAATTTCTGATTTACTAAATGTATCTACAAGAACTATTCAAAGATATATCAGGAAGAGAAATATGTTAGATGAAAACATTGAAAAAAATTGGGTAAATATTTGTAGGCTTCCTCAAAAAGATAGAATTTCTGAACATGCAAAAAAATAGGTCATTGAATATTGGACCACTCACTCTCTTGTTTCTTCTAATAGAAGGGATACAATACAGATGAAAGATGAAGAGACTGGTATGAAAACTGCACATCCAAAACATTTTATAAATACAACACAAAGTGAATTATTTGAAGCATTCAAGAAAGAATTTTCAAATGTGAAAATATGTCAAAGAATGTTTGAGAGGTTGCGCCCTTGCTTTGTATGCATAAATAAGGTTCGTGAAACTTGTTGTCGAAATCATGTTGAGTTTCATCTATACTTGCAATCATATAAAAAAGTTATGGCAGTTCTTGATTCAAATATGGTCATCCCTGGAAGTACGACACAATTTGTGAAGTCTATTTTATGTGATAAATTAGAAGATTCAGATGAGTTCAAAGTATAGTGTATAAAGAATGCATGCAATGATTGTGGAGATTTGCATAAATTTCCTTGCAAATTGAGAATATTAATGTTTCAACACCGGTTTTGTGGAAAAGATTTGAATATGAGACATATTGAACAAAGAGCGGAGATGAATCCAAAAAAATTGTATTGAAGGAGAGTGAATTGCCCTACCTTGAGTTTATGACTAGATTTCATACTCTAATTTATCCATATATCTAGCATTGTCATGGTGCACAATGGAAAGCTAAACAGTTTCGTGATTCCAAAGATTGTTTTCCACCTGGTTGTATTCTTTCAATTGTAGATTTCTCTGAGAACTATACATTTTCCCCTCAAAAAGAGCTTCAAGCTCAATATTATCATTCTGATCAGGTTGCAATATTTGTGCAAGTGACCTATAGACATGCACAATATAATTTGGATGGGGTAGAAAGTCTCGATCCAAATGAACGCATTATCATCAAGGAGGTTCATTTCTATATCAGTGATGATAAGGTTCATGATAGAAGCTATGTGGCTCATTGTTTTGCAATGTTTTTTGAAGATATTGCGAATCGTGGGATAAATGTCTCATAACACTAGATTTGGTCTGATGGTTGTGTAGGTATGTGTATAGATACTTCAATTTATTTTTATTGTCATTTAATTATTTGTTAAATTATTAAAGGATGACACGTATGTATGTATGTACAACTTAATTTTTTAGGACAATTTAAATCTGCAAAAGCCTTTAATTGGCTAGCCATGCAACATGCTAGACGCAATGTTAAGTTTTTGTGGAACTTCTTTGAAAGCAGACATGGAAAAGGAGAGCACGATGGAGTAGGAGCATGTGTGAAGCATGCACTTTGCCAACATGAACTTGCAGGTACAAATGATGTTTAGTATATATATATATATATATATATATATATATATATATATATATATATATATATATATATATTTCAAATAATATAATTTTAGCTTAGATCCATTTTCTTTAAACTGATAATTCAGAAATGTACAGGTAACATGATAGAGAATTCAAAGAAAATTGTTGAATGGTGTCAAAGTCATTTTGCTCATCGGAACACCATATAAAACAAATGTTATTTTTGGGAAGTGAAAGGTAATTTATATTTTGTTGTAAAATTTTAAATTAAATTTTAATTCTGTGTTCATGTCTATCTTTTTATAATTGTTGATCTAAACATGTGCAACTTTAATTTCATATTTGTAACAGATATAGACTGATCTAATCCTTACAATTGTCAAAGAATTGTTGGTATTAGAAGTTTACATCAATTGATCACTACAGGACAACACAAGCCTCTTTTGATTCAAGTAAGAGAAAAATCATGTTTTTGTGCTCATTGCATTGAAGACAATCCATTGAGTCAATGTGAGAATATTGCAAATGGATATGTTTCACGATGGGATATGAAGGAGTTAATCATAATGCCTCCTTATGAAGATGATGACATTGACATAAACATTCATGATCCTATATATTCAACTGATTATGAGCATGTTTCTAATTTAGTTGTTATAGGTATGTGCACATACATGTTATTTTATTTAATTTTAATTTATCATATAAGTGATGTTTAATTTTAATAAAATCTATTTATATCTAGGTGATATTTTTGTTGTAGTTGCAGATCCTGATAATATAGAAAGTGTAGATTATTATCTACTAAGATTCATGAAAGCAAAATACAAGTTGACAGAACAAACTATAGATGGTGATGGACAGAAATATCCAATTGGTTCAGTTGTTATTGAAGGAACCTATTATCAGCAAATAAAGGTCGACAGAAATGGTGTTCAATTTATTGAATACCTATCTGGCCAAAAAGTTCTACATTGTAGTCACTTGGTTATAGCAAAAAAGTTACAATTCGAGACATTGCAAAAAAGAAAAAATGGCAATCAGAAGTGGAGGTTGTCTATTGAAGAACATGAAAAACTTTTGGAGATAATAAAAGATAGAGAGGATCCAAACTATATGTATGATGAGCTTTAGAACTCTATAAACTTTAGAATAAACTTCTTTTTGTAGCTCTTGTACTTTCATATATTTGAACTCTATAATTTGAATTTTCATGTTTGAAATCATATATATATATATATATATATATATATATATATATATATATATATATATATATATATATATATATATATATATATATATATATATATATATATATGTATGTATGTATGTATGTATGTATGTATGTATGTATGTATGTATGTATGTATGTTAGTTAATTAATTATATGCTTTGATTAATTAGTTAGTTAATTAAATGTGTGCTTTGATTAATGCTTTTGGTAATTAAGCTTTAGTTAATTATGATAGTTATATTATGTTAGTTAATTATGTTAGTTACTTAATTATGTTACTTACTTACTTAATTATGTTAGTTACCTAATTATGTTAGTTAGATTACTTAATTATATTAGTTAATTTACTTAATTATGTTAGTTAGATTAGTTAATTATGTTAGTTACCTAATTATGTTACTTACTTAATTATGTTAGAACTACCTGAATTATGCTTTGATTAATTATATCACCTTAACATAATGTATACATAACACATGTATAAAACTAAGTCTAAAAGATGAAATAACACACGAACATATAATATATAACATGTATAAAATATGTAACATGTAATGTCTAAAATATGTAATGTGATGTATAAAATATGAAATAACACACAACCATATACCATGTAATGTATATTTAATAAGAAATAATACACAACCATATACCATGTGTAATGTATAAAATAAGAAATAATACACAACCATATACCATGTAGATATATGAAATGACTAAAATATATACATGTATAAAATGTCTAAAATGAAATATCTATGAAATGTTATAGCATTTATATATGAAATGTCACATGAAATATCTAAAATAACATCCAGTCTCTCAACTAGGGCCATAACCTGATCCGTGACCTGATGTCGGTGCACCTCCTCCTGATGCCAGTGCACCTCCTTCTGATGTCTATGTACAATAAACAAAATATGTCACACATACATACATGTATAATAAATTTTAAATACGTATTATCATAGAAAAATTAATTTTGTGAACAAACATCTCAATGTACATGTGTATCATGATGAATAGGATTGCATGGAGTCTCTAAATCTCCATATGGTGTAGCATCGTCCATAACCTCCTGGAGTACACATATATATAACAATATATTAATCCAATTTCAAATATATGTGTAAGTTTTTTAAATAAATAAAAATTTAATTTAATTATAAATATACAATAGCGACCTCTAATGCTCTCCTGAAATTGCTCAAATCAGACGAGTCTAATGATATAGCCGCAGGATCAATCTAGTCATCTGTAAGCAATGTAGTAAAAATTTGATGACTTGGACGTGATGAAGTGACCTGCATGGTTTGATGATGAGATGTATGTGGTGTCATCTACGGAGGAGCAGTCGATGGTGGTGTAGTCATCTAAGGACCTGTCGGTGGTGCAGTCTTCTACGGAGGAGCTATCGGTTGTGCAGTCTACTGTGGAGGAGCTATCAGTGGTGCAGTCTACTGTGGAGGAGCTTTCGGTGGTGGTGTAGTCATCTGAGGACCTATCGGTGGTGCAGTCTACTATGGACCTGTCGGTGGTGCAATCTGCTAAGAAATGATATAGGTCCTGACAAATGATGGAACCTCCCTGAGTGAAATCTCACCAAGCATCTATATCGTCTGATATGTAGAAAGAAGATCATTGGATAATAATGCCCTCATACGTCACAAATCATCCATATCTGATATAGCTGTGACCTCCAGGGGAGATGGCATGTCAACTATATCATATAGATCAGCACTAGAAGATGCATCCTGTGCAGGTGGAGGAATGCTGGAATGAGACAGTAACATATATCTCCCCACACAATCAGAGGACATCTCCTCAACCTGTGTGGCAATAGTCATTATACTAGATAAAACATCCATCATCATTGTGTCATCTGGAACACTCGCTCCTGCCACTTCCAAACCTTTTGGTACGACCAAAAGGTTTGGACCCACCCTTGCCCTCTTATTAGTGGGCACAAGGGCATCAGGTGCTCTAAACCTATCAGATAATCTCCCTTTCCCCTGCCCAACATAAGAAGGGAAATCTGTATAATCAACATCAAGATGCAAATGAAATTCTACAAACAATTTTTTGCAGAAATATAGTGGCAACTCATCCTTCTGGGGCCACATGTGGTGAGTAGCCAACCATCAAGGATATATAAATGGACCCACTAGGTCATCCTCACATCTCGTAGGCATGTACCCTCTCACCTTCTTTAGGTCTCGATAATGAGGAAACATCTCCTTCACCATAGGAGTGGAAACAGTTGTATCGATCTCATTGTACTTCATAGTGCCAATAACACTGTGAGACAAAGAAGCATAGAATCTATCAATGCTCATAGTATCATACGAGTTGTATGATTGAACTATGTCAATCATACGCACCAACTCATCTCTAATAATGTTCACCCTTTCCCTATTGGGAATGCTGGTGGATGAAGCTAATGTTTGATCGAGAACATGTAACGCTCATGTCAATCTCTCAATAGTGTCTGCAAATAGCTTCTATCTAGCATGTGTTGTATCAGCTGATCTATGAGAAGAGTGACTACTAGTACCACTACCACTACGAGATCCCCCCCCCCATGAACACTAGGCTCTGTTGAATCAACTGAACCTCTACCCGATGCCATGTGTAATAGATAAACAAGAAAATATATATAGATCTTTGCACATGTACATACAAATTTAAGAAACATACATGTTAAAAATTTAATCATCTAGTTTAAAATTGAAATATATATATATATATATATATATATATATATATATATATATATATATATATATACACACACACACACACACACACACACATGTACATACAAATTTAAGAAACATACATGTTATGTGCATAGATGTTACAAATTTAAACATGCATACATAAACTAAAAATTTAAACATACATGTTACAAATTTAAGATCATCTAGTTTAAAAATGAAATCTATATATACATGTACATACCAATTTAATAAACATATTAATCTTATTAAGTCTTAAGGGGTCATATTAATCGTCACATGTTACTTGTATTAATTAGTCTTAATTGGTCAATTAATAGGTCATAATTGGTCAAGTATTAGTCACATGTTAGGTCTTAATTGGTAGGACTATAATGTCTTAGTAGGTCATATTGGTAGGACTATTAGTTTAGGTGTTATTAGTCATATTAGTCACATGTTAAAAGTCATAATTGTTCAATTAATAGGTCCTAATTGGTCAAATATTAGTCACTTTTTAGGTCTTAATCGTCACATGTGACTTGTATTAATTAGTCTTAATTGGTCAATTAATAGGTCATAATTGGTCAAGTATCAGTCACATGTTCTAGGTCTTAATTGGTAGGACTATTAGGTCCTAGTAGGTCATATTGGTAGGACTATCAGTTTAGGTGTTATTAGTCATATTAGTCACATGAACTAAAAGTCTTAATTGCTCAATTAATAGGTCCTAATTGGTCAAGTATTAGTCACATGTTAGGTCTTAATTAGTAGGACTATTAGGTCTTAATAGGTCATATTTGACCTAATTGGTCAAGTATAGGTCCTATTACTTCTTAAGGGTGGACTATTAGGTCTTATTAGGTAATTTTAATCAATTTAGGTATTATTAGTCATATTAGTCAATGTTAAGTCTTAATTGGTCAATTAATAGGTCTTAATTGGTTAAATATTAGTCACTAGTTAGGTCTTAATTGGTTAGGTATTAGGTCTTAATTGGTTTAGATAGAATTTTTGTTTATGTTAGTTTATAGTGTTAGAGTTTAATAGGTCTTAATTGGTTTCTAGATTTTTTGTTTATGTTGTTTATGTCATATTAATCCTATTAAGTCTTAAGGGGTCTTATTAATCATGTTAGGTCTATCTTAATTGGTCATTTTAGTCACATGTTGGAAATTTAAGAAACATACATGTTACGTGCATAGATGAACTAGAAATTTAAGAAACATACATGTTACAAATTTAAATGCGCATACATGAACTAAAAATTTAAACATACATGTTACAAATTTAAGATCATCTAATTTAAATTGGTTAGGTATTAGGTCTTAATTGGTTTAGATAGAATTTTTGTTTATGTTAGTTTCTACCGTTAGAGTTTAATAGGTCTTAATTGGTTTCTAGAATTTTTGTTTATGTTTTTTATGTGGTATTAATCCTATTAAGTCTTAAGGGGTTGTATTAATCGTGTTAGGTTTGTCTTAATTGGTCATATTAGTCACATGTTAAGTCTTAATTAGTCTTAATTAGTTAATTAATAGGTCCTAATTGGTCAAGTATTAGTCACATGTTAGGTCTTAATTGGTAGGACTATTAGGTCTTAGGTCTTAATTGCTCAAATAATAGGTCCTAATTGGTCAAATATTAGTCACTTGTTAGGTCTTAATTGGTTAGGTATTAGGTCTTAATTGGTTTCTAGAATTTTAGTTTATGTTAGTTTCTAGTGTTAGATTTTAATAGGAAATATTAATCATGTTAATCTGAGTCTTATTAGATTTTAAGGGTCTTATTAGGTTTTATTAGATCTTAAAAGGTCCTATTATGTCTTGTTAATTTCATGTTAGGTCTTAATTGGTTAGAGAAAGAAAGTTTATGTTAGTTTCTATTGTTAGTGTCTAAGTTGCTTCATCTTCTAGTTTCATGTTTAAAAACATATCTAACATATCTAACAAAATTAAATTAAAATATTTTAAAACATATCTAACAAAATTAAATTAAAACATTTTAAAACATATCTAACAAAATTAAACTAAAACATTTTAAAACATATCTAACAAAATTAAATTAATTAAATGACTAACGCATTTTATTTACTGAAAAAAAAGATTATATTAATTACATAACTCAATCTACATAAATTCATATTATTTTATTTCTACAATTAAAAAAAATAAAACTAAATAAATAAAAACAACTATTAAATTAAAATATTTCTATTTAAATTATAATTTTTTATATTAATTAAACAAAAAACAACTATTAAATAAATTTTTTAATTAAATTACAATTATTTAATATTAAATAAAAAAACATTAAAAAACATTGAAATTAAAAAATTACCTACCCCTTCCGGCTAGAACCCCTCTTTAGCTCTCCTCAATAGTTCCAAGCCATTGAATACAAATGACCTGCGCGGGCCACTTTTTTTTCTTATATAGACTCTTGGGGGTCTGCACAAACCCCTTCCGATTGGAATGGATCTGACCGGAAGCCCCGTGCCACATAGACGCCACATGGCACCTAGAGGGCACCACGTGGTTCCGGTCGGACCCCCATATTTTGTCCTATAGTGTGACACAGGTTTGTACTTTTACCCTAATCTAAATAAATCAATATTAAATTTCCCTAGTTTAATTTATAAAAATAATGTGTACCATGTAGTCAATTAGAACATTAAAATTAAGTCATAATTGTTAATTTAATAATTACTACTAGGGGTTGTTATAATACCTAGGTCCCACCTAGGGATTATTGATTACTTAACCCCCTAAAAGAATTAATGACCATGAGAAAATAATAGTATGCTAAATAATAGGGATCAATTAAAATAATGAAGTTACAAAATGAAAATACATTAATAGAAATTCAATAGCACAAGCTAAATTGAATAAATAAAAGGAATCCAAAAATCTACACACTAAATGAATGAATTGAAATTAAAAGTCTAAGTAACACCTTAACCAAAAATAATTTCAAATCCTTAAATATTGGGAAGAATTTGAAAATAAAAAAGGCAATTATTTGTTAAAAAGATTCACATAATTTAAAGATTTAAATGAGGAGAAAATGAAAGTCAAATACATTAATTAATCAATGACTCATTAAGAGGAAACAAATTTCAAATAAAATAAAATAAGAAAACTCTTTATGGCTTCTTGGACAACCCTAACCCTAATTTGAAATTAGGGTTTAGGCCAAATAATACTTGGCCCAAAACCCTAATTTCATTATTGAAGGGTTTGCAGGTTGGGCCAAAGGGCCATGAAGATTTTTCTACTCAAAGGAGAGTATACACCCAAGTATACATAGGTGCGTATACACTCTAGTGTGTATATACCCCTATGTATTCTTGAGTATATACTAGGGCTACAACCAAGGAAGGATTCAGATCCACCAATCTGCAAGGGGAAAACTAGATCAAAAGGTAAAATCATTGTGCTAACATTACATGCGTCTCTGCTAAATAGGTTAGGTTTATGTTAGCTTAAAAGTCTCAGCTAGTTTCTGTTGTTATTTCAGAGGAACAATGGAAGGACCATGGAAATTCCTCTAGGTATATGTTAATTTTACAATAGAGGGTTCATCGCAAATGGTAGATCTAATCATAAATGGTGTTTCCACATAGATCAATAACCAATCTACCGATTGGTATAATTTGGGCTACGTACCACAATACTTCAGTTTGATTTACATTAACCATTTATTTTAGACAAAGTTATTTTGTTGAAAGTATACTTATATACTCCTAGTAATGCTTATAATGTAAGACAGTGGGATCACCCTTTATTTCTAATAAATCTGCCAATGTATGGCGCACGCGAAAGGAATGGCATAAGAGTAGGGTTGATCAAACAAAGATAAGAAAGTATTAAAATTTGTTAAGGGCAACATGTCACACAGAGGACAAGGGGCTGAGCGGCCAACAGTGCGTAGACCACTACTCGCAGTGGTCAAGACCGCTACGGCAGTGGCACTACCATTGTTGCAGTAGCCTTAGCCATTGTGGTAGTGGTAATGCCACTTCTCGCATCGGCCATTGCTGCCTGCGACAGTGGCTTCCTCTCTTGGCCGAGTAGTCTCATGTTTAGGGTTTCAGAAATTTCATTGCATATTTTATTAAAAGATTGCCATACATTCGATAATATGAACATTGCTTTCCATTCGATAATACAAGGGTTTTTGATAGATTTTTGAAACTCATACGCTTTTTAATAATATTATTACTTTTTAGTAAAAGCTTCGGTATTAAAAAGGGTTAAGCAATGTTTTTTACTTTGCATAAGGTTTCATTCCAATAATATTTCGTGCCATGTTTTATTAACTATGAGATTAAAAAAGTGCATGTTTAATATATATATATATATATATATATATATATATATATATATATAAACATATTTATGCTTTAAAACAGAACATAAGAAATGGTGCCAAAATACCAGGCTACCATAAAATTAGATAGTAACAATGGTTGTATTATTATATATACATATGATATGATATGTATATATAATAATAAATATATAAATATTTATGTTCAAAATGAAGCTTTACTTATTTTAAAGAGAAACTTAATTTAAAATCGGTTACGTTAAATTTATATCTCGCTGCATTAAAGTATATATATAGTATATTAATACACTTATATATATATCGAGATATATAAGTGTTCATTAATATACTTTTATATATTGATAAAATAAAGGGATTATGAAGGTGCATAGACATAATAAAAAAAAACATTATCAACATACACATATATGCACATATCCATTTAAATTTGCTTCCTTCCAGATTAACATAGAGATTGCATAGCTAGCTCTAAATACTTTTTAATGCTATCATTTAAAAAGAATTAATAAATCTACTCTTTCCAAGTCAAGCAACAATTTTAATGAACATTTGTTTTATAGGAAAAAAATTTCATAAAATGAGAATAAATCTTTTCTCTTAAGGGAAAGCTTAAACGAAATATGTATATAGACTTTTTGAAAGCGAATTCATAGAATAAAGATATCTTTTCTTCCTTTCGAGTACTCATAATAGCAACATAGCATTTACATTTCATCCAACTTTAAATATCATCACTAATGTTCCTTCCTACATATAGGAAAATTAATACATCTTCTCATATTCATTTTTAGTACAAAGAATTGAGGAAATAATCAACCATCTAACTATTACAAGCATTTCATATGCTAGGCTCTTTAACATAGCCTTGATTAAACAACTATCACAAAGGCTCAAAGCCAAGCAAACCCAAAAGCATGGAGAAGATCTATCCAAATTCTTTTTTAACTCCTTGAAACCAATGATTTATGTCTTGAGAAAGCTACAAAAGAAATCAAATAGACCATGGAGGCTCACCTCCCAATCTAGGTCATTTCATGGCCACTCCCGAGCTAGGGGAAACAAAGATGGATAGGGGATTTACATGCATACAACAAGAAAATGCACATAACAAAACTAGCAACCAAACAAGAACACCAAATTCCCTTCACATGGCTATGCACACAATGGGTCACCTTGGACCCATAGTAGGGGTGAAGGTGGAATTTACCCAAATAGGAGAATGTCAAAATATACGAATAAACCTACCTTCAACAAGGCCTAAAATCTAATCATAATGCCTTCACAAGGCCAAAGATACAACCATCAACCCTTCACAAATCCACACAAAATCAACACCCTTATGTCCCCCAAATAGTATACACAAGGATGACAAAATGGATGCCCATACATCCATGCCTTATCCCCTTCCTCCTTAAGGAAGGACTCTACACTAGATGGGTAGTCCCAACTCTAGCCCTTCACCCATCAAGGCTCTCCTCCCTCCCAAGGGTGAGTTTGGCCTTGCACACCCCAAAGAAGAAAATGCAACAAAGAAAGGAAAATTCACATGCATGCATAGACTAAGTAGCCATTCAAAAACTTATAAAACTTAGCATTCACACATCATAAGAAAATAAAATATACACATAAAATTAAGAACAAGAGTATTCAAGATCCAACCTCAATCCAAGCTAATGGCAATGTGGGTCGAGATGAGCTTCCTCCTTTGCTAAGCAATCTGCCAAAACTCTCACAAGTCTCCAAAAATTGGAGATTGGGCAATTACCCTCAAATTTTCCCTCCATCTCCTTAAGAAGGAAAACCCCAATTCCTTCAATCAAGAGGGGGAAATTCAAAATTCAAAATTCAAAATGAGGAGTGGGCTTGGCATGCATCTCCAATTTTCATCACTTTTCAAAAGGGTATTTTTTTGGAGGGGCAAAAATAGCTAAAATGCATCTTAATGGTCAAAATTTGACCCCCAACTCATGGCACACCTATGGGGTAGCCTATTTTTAACCTCCACTCACCTATATGATCACTAAATGCCACTCAAAAGACCTCCTAAAGATAACTCACGAAAATGAATGAGATTCCCACTCAAGGCTCCTAAAAAATTGAAGACCACTCACACACATAAAGCACTTGGTCATGCCACCACATAATACATGTGTCAATTGACACCACAATAAATCACAACACATCACGATACACATGGCATGCCAAGTGGACTAAAAATAAAATAAAATAAACATAATCAATAAATACATTCATGCATCACTTTACAAAAATTACACATTACAATGAGGTTAATTTCTCCCCTTGGAGATAACCTTGGCTTAACATGATTTTAACAAGTATCCATCTTTAATTTCCCCTGATGTAACCATGGTCTTACCTGCACACTTGACAAAATATCAATAGCTCATGAAATTTCAATAACACACACACACACACACACACACACACACACACACATATATATGTCCGTAAAATACATCTCTATAATCACATCCCTAACATCATAAATTCCTAACTGCATCTCATGATAATTCTCATAGTTTTCATCATTGCATTTCTAAAGCATATAAAATCAAGAATACAATGATATATGTTAATTCACCTAACATAATATTCATAATCATTCCTCATAAATTTTCCTAACATAAGTGTAACATTAAAGTATCATACTTAAATCAAAGATTCACCAAATACTATGCTCAGGAACTAATTATTAAGCACAATAGTAAGGTCCTAAATCATCATCACATAACCATATGCCATCACATAGTATCAAAATATAATGTCTCTATCCAAATAGTCCAACATGATAAAATAGAGTGTCAACAAGAGTCATAAGATGGAAAATAATTTTCTAAGAAATGATGGCATGGGGTGAGGCCTCACAGTTCTTAGAGTTGAAGCATATTTTAAGGCCTCTTTGTGATTAGCATAAGAGAAGAAGGAAAAGTAGATAAGTCATGAGTCTCCCTTCATGTCAAGTTATTCCATGGATTTTGAATCCATCATTGATTACGAGAAGAAGCAAGTGGAACTTGAAGCATTACTTGCAAGAAGATTGCCTAGAGGGACTAGTAAGTATAAAGAAAAGTTACCTTTGAAGTTATTCTCATGTAATAAGATTATAAATATTGGTGCTAGATGTCCTAATGGCGAGTAGAAGGAAGAGTTAAGAAGATTCAAGGAAAAAGGAAACAAACAATGTTATGTTGCAGTAGATGAAGGTGTGAGTGATGAGGAATCAAAAGATAATGAAGAAGAAGAGACAATATTTGTTGTAGTGAAAGATGATGTCACAGAAGGTGAAAAGGTCTTAGTCTCTTAAATGGATAAATCCATTGAATGGGTCATTAATAGTGGGCACTCTCATTACATGACCAGTGATAGAAGTAAGTTCATTAAGCTTAAAGAGTTTGATGGTGGTGTGGTCAGGTTTGGCAATAATACACCCTGAATGGTAAAAGGAAAATGTACAATCTATTTGAAGGGAAAAATAAATGTTGATGATGTTTACTTTGTAGAAGGTCGAACGTATAATTTTTTCAATGAGGGTTAGTTGAATGACAAAGGTTATAGACTTCATTTCGAAGGAGGTGTATGTAGGATACTTGGATGATCAGGTAGAAAGTCATTTTTATTAGAGAATATATTGGATTTAGTGCATGCTGATCTCTGTGATCCTATGAGGACAAAAAGTTATCATGGTGATAAATATTTCATATTTTTTATTGATGACTACTCAAGGATGATGTGAGTTACTTTCTTGAAGGATACGTATCAAGATTTCTACAATTCAAAGCTTTCAGAAAAATTGTTGAGAATGAAATAGGTAAAATCTTGACGTGCTTAAGGCCTGACAAAGGAATAGAGTTTACTTCATCAGAGTTTTTTTAATTATATGGGGAGAATGGAATCAAAAGGAAAATATCTACACCTATCCCCAACAAAATGGTGTTGCTAAAAGGAGGAACATAGCTATAGTTGATGTTGCTAGGACAATGATAATTCAAGGTGACGTACCTAAGTAATATTGTAGAGAAATAATTAGCACTATAGCCTACACATTGAACTAGGTATTAGTGAAGAAAGGAACCGATAAGACTCCTTATGAATTATGGTATGGTTATTCACTTAGTGTTAAATATTTCAAAGTTTTTGGTAGTAAATGCTATATCAAGAGAGATGATTTCATTGGAAAATTTGATCTTAAGAGTGATGAAGGTATTTTATTGGGATATTCTACTAAAATCAAGGCCTATAAGTTTTTATATAAAAGGACTAACAAGATGGTTGAAAGTGAAAATGTGAAATAGATGAATATCCAAAGAAATCTGATGATACAAGCAAGAACCAAAAAAATGATCAAGAGTTTATGTATGTAAAATTGCAAGAGAAAAAATCCATTGAAAAGAACAATGAGGAAGAAGTGGTTCAACTAGTGGAACAAGGAGAAGAAGCACCTAGACCTGAACTTTTCATTCCAAGGTATGTGAAATTGAGTAATTCTATTGATCACATTATTGGTGATAAAGATGTAGGAGTGAAAACTAGAAGAAAGATCAGAGAAAGTACATGTTTGATTTCAAAAATTCAGACTAAAACCATGAAATAAGCCTTAAAGAGTGACGACTAGAAAAAGGCAATGGAAGAGGAATTGGATCAGATAGAGAAGAACAACACATTGAGACTTGTTCCTGGACTAGCAAACAAGAATGTGATCAATACAAAGTGGGGTTTCTAGAACAAACTGGATGAGGATGGAGAAGTGGTTCACAATAAGGGAAGACTTGTGTGTAAGAGCTATGCATAAGAGGAAGGACTAGAATATGGAGATGCATTTTCTCCTATGGAAATACTTGAAGGGGTAAGAATTTTAGTTTCTTATGCTACCTACAAGAAGTTTAAATTTTTTCAAATGGATGTCAAATCTACTTTTCTAAATGAGATTCTTGAAGAAGAGGTTTACATAGAACAATCATATAGGTTTTCATTGAGAAAGGATGAGGATATAGTGTGTAAGCTACAAAAGGCATTGTATGGACTAAAACAAGAACCTAGAGAATGGTATGAAAGATTACACTTTTATCTCATCAAGATTAATTTCATAAGAATAAATGAAGATAACAATGTGTACCTAAACATTGAAGGTGATAAGATACTATTAGATGAAGTGTTTGTGGATGAAATAATCTTTGGAGGAAGCGATGAAAAGAATTTGGCATTTGCTGAAGAAATGAAGGAGTTTCAGATGTCAATGATTGGAGAAATTAAGTTCTTTATTGGATTGCAAATTTCATAATTAAAGGATGGTATCTATATCATTCAATCCAAGTACAAAAAGGAAGTATTTAAGAATTTTGGGATGAAATATTGTAAACCAATTGGAACCCCCATGGTGAAAAGATGCAAATTATCTAAGGATGATGAGTCAAGTACAGTGGATGCAACTCTATACAAATCCATGATTGGTAAGTTTCATTATGTTGTTCATAGTAGGCTAGACATTGCACAAGTAGTTGGAATAGTAGTCATATTTCAAGCTAATTCTAAGGAATCTCACATGGTGGCGGTGAAGAGGATATTTAGGTATTTAAAAGGAACATAAGACTATGGTCTTTAATATGCTCACAAAGCTGATTTCTCTTTGATTGTTTTTACTGATGCATATTGGGCAATAAATATTGATGATAGAAAAAGTACCAGTGGAGGAGAATTATTTTTAGGAGGAAGACTTATATCATGGACAAGTAAGAATAAAAATTGCATCTCCCAATTGACTACAAAAGCTAAGCATGTAGCAACAACTATCAATTGTACACAAATAATATGGATGAAGAAAATCTTAGAAGGTTTCAAAGAGAAGATAACTGAATCGGTGACTGTGTTTTGTGATAATACTAGTGCAATCAACATTTCCAAGAACCCGATGATGCATTCTAAGACTAACAATATTTTAATCAAGTATTGTTTCTTAGGAGAGGAAGTGCAGGAAAAGGTAGTCAAGTTGGAATATGTGCCAACTAAGGAAAAATTAGCAAATATATTTACCAAGCCATTACCTAAAGATACTTTTGAGTATCTGATAGGTAAGTTAGGGGTTATTTCCCTACCTGAACATAACTAAGATTCTATTAATAGTATCAATTTAGTGGACTCATTAAATATCTTTCATTGGTGGATTGATGTTAAAGGGGACTACTCCTTAGGGGGAGTAGTTAGAGGGAAAGGAAGATGTTGGAGTAGTAGGTGACCTATGTGATTTCTTTAGCATTTTTGTCAAAGAGGGAGAAGAGAAAAGAATAATTTGAAGGAGAAGACCAGGAAGATCAAGACAAGAAGTTTGGTGCATCAACTAAGGGGGAGATGTCATTATCAGATCAATGTGGTGTTGATGTGAATGCCAAAGGGGGATATTGTTGTTGTTGTTGGTACTCTCAAATTGTTGAGATTACCATGGTTGAAAATATTGAAGAAGTCCTTGCATGTGAGTAGGTTCCCTACCTTGGAATTCATGCACATGTGATGTAAAATGTAAAGGGAGAGGAAGAAGAAAAAATAAAAAATACTATTTTTAGGGATAGGCATAATAATGCAATTGAAGCAAAAATTAACTGTACCTCTTTTTTAAAATTAATACAAAGACTCTCTTTTCTATCCAAATTGAAGAATTTCTCATTAAACTTGATCAGGTTAGTCCTATGGGATTATTGATTCAGATTTGATTGCTACCTTTTAATATATTTATTTAAGAGATTAGTGTTGCAATATACTTTTTGGATTATCAAATATTGCATG
This sequence comes from Chamaecyparis obtusa, assembly GCA_027943335.1. NCBI lineage: Eukaryota > Viridiplantae > Streptophyta > Pinopsida > Cupressales > Cupressaceae > Chamaecyparis > Chamaecyparis obtusa. The sequence goes on along the minus strand of BSBK01006148.1, from coordinate 252,265 downwards.
TGAAGTGTTGTCCATGTAACTTTGTCTAATTAGTTTTCTCTAAGAAATTAAATTCAATTAGACTAAGATTTATACTGTAGAAGATCATTTTTATATATGTGTGTGGTAGTGGACGGTGTATGTTGTCTCTCAAGATTTTTGCATGAAAATCTGATAAGGGGTGACTCTATCTTCCCAATATTGGATAGGGACTGATCTAAGGATTGTTTCATAAATCAGGGAATATCGTAAAGGTGTTAAGTTCATTATTTTGTCAATCATAATCTCCATTCATACACATTAAACCCTATATTTGAAATAACCCAATTCTAAACAAGTAATTCAAAGTTTCCTACATTTATTCATTATACAATATGATATTCATAGAAGATTACTTGTCACTTTAAGGAGATCACCCAAGTTTTCATATGTTTCTATCTACTATAAAAAGACTTAAGACACTAAGTTTGGTTAAGGTATATGCTTACCCACCTTGGTTCTGCAAAGCCTAAAGTGTAGGGGAATTAGATTATTCCTTTTCATTGGCCAAGACTGATTGATGCAATCCTACAGGAGAATTGGAAAAAGGTCTTGGATTTTCAATCTACGATTTTAGGAACCAACACATTAGCGACTTTGCTGGGGAGTTATCTATGAAAGATAAAATTATAGATTACTTAGAAGCTCTGGTGATGTAATTAAGACTCTACTAGAGATAAGAACTCAGAAATAGTAAAGATACATTTTCCTCTAAGTGAGGTGGTGACTCTATTCAATAAACATTTTAGTCAGTGACTCTACTAAGGGAGAGGATCCAGAAGGAGATGAAATTTTTTATTTTTGAAAGAGATAGAAAATTTTTAGAATGTATCAAAATAAATAATCATTTCAGAGAAAACCATTTATTCCATATAGCATCAGGCCATTGGATCTCAGAACATTTCAATGTAACCCTAATAAGTTGTCCCCAAATATTTCAAAACTTGTACCAAAGTTGCATAGAGAGTATGATGAATCAACAGTTGATCATTTGGATACATTTTACAAATTTATAGAAGATTATAAGATTTGTACAGAAGATCAGGTGATGAAGCTTTTTGTTTGGACTTTAAAGGATTATGTAAGAGAAGCATATGAATCACTACCTACATAGGGCATCTCATCATAGAGAGAATTTGAACGATGGTTCCTATATGAATTTCATGATGCAAATAAGGAAGAGGATAACATTTGTTATGAATAGGATGAAAATCAAGATTGCATGGAAGAACCCCACATGTCTCCCTTGGATGCATTTTTTAGTTTGGAAAGATATGAAGGTGAATCTTTAGCACATTTGTTGATAAGGATGGTGAGCATTTATCGAAAAATACCTTAAGACATTATGTCTTTATGCAAGGAATTAATAAATAAAATGTTTGATTTGGGAATCTCACCAAGTGATCCTTCTATAGAGCTCCTTGTGCATATATTAAAAGAATATGTTGAGTACCTTGAAAAATACACTGAAGTGAAACAAAGACCTAATATAATCTTTTAGATTCAAAAGAAGAAGGAATTTTGAATCAGATTAAGGGAGAATCCATTCATGATAACACTTGTGTTGAAACATATATCAGTGATGAGGAAGAAGACCTTCTTAGTGTAGAAGAACTTTCAGATTTATTAGACATTGAAGATAAAAAATATCTTCAGAAAAGTGGTGGCTCGATGCCACCAAATAAGATCTTATCATATTTTTTAAATATGCAGAGACTCTATAACCCAATGAACTTGGCACTTGGTCTTCTTCTACCAGAGATAACTAAATTCTCGCTATACTCACAGGGAGCATACATCCCCAAAAAGAGCCACTATTGGATCACCTGAAAATTTTCTTTTTTGAAGCTTGGAAAAGTGCCACATTTTTTATGTTTGGTAAAAGAGAAACTTATATTTGGAAAATTATAATGAAAATCCTTTTAAAATGAGTTAAAAGGGGCATGTTTTTCTATTTCATAGGATCTCAAAACATCAACTGTGAAATAGAAAAATTTCACTATTGCACTGGGGTAAGGGTAAGGATGTGTGAGATAATGATTTTTCGCTATTTCGTGGGCCACATTGATAACAGTCAAGAAGTAGCTAAATTTTTCTAATTCACAATGAACCAAAGGGGGAAACTTGCAAAATAGAAACATTATGATTATGTACATTTTAGGATTTGTCAGAAGATTTGAAGTTGATGCTTAAAAGGATAAATTGGCACAAGATATATTGATACAATTGAGGTTCGCAAATCATAAAAAATTCTATCAGAAGAGAATTTCTAAGAAAAATATGCTTAAAAAATGTTGAAATTTATATATCCTTCAAAAATGATGTCGAGAGAGGGTGCAAGCGAGAAAAAATTGCAAATTTAAAAATGACCGAGTTCAGAAAATCCGATTTCCAAGCTCCAATCAAAATATTAGCTTTTCACGAGATGTTTTGGGTTTTCTACCAATACCAAATCCAAAAGATAGGTAGTTATTAGTTAACTTATTGATTAAGTTTTTCAAAAGAGGTTTCTTGATTTTAATGAAGGGTGGTGTCTTTTCACCTTGAACGGGTGTGAAAACCATTCAAAAACATATATATGCGTGATGTAAAATGTAAAGGGAGAGGAAGAAGAAAAAATAAAAATAACTATTTGTAGGGATAGGCATAATAATGTAACTGAAGCACAAATCAATTGTACCTCTTTTTTGAAATTAATAAAAAGAATCTCTTTTCTGTCCAAATTGAAGAATTCTTCATTAAACTTGATCATGTTAGTCCTCTGGGATTATTGATTCAAATTCAATTGCTATCTTTTAATATATTTATTGAAGAGATTAGTGTTGCAGTATACTTTTTGGATTATCAAAGATTGCATGTGAAGTGTTGTCCATGTAACTTTGTCTAATTGGTTTTCTCTAAGAAATTAAATTCAATTAGACTAAGATTTCTACTGTAGAAGATCCTTTTCATATATATGTGTGGTAGTGGATGGCGTATGCTGTCTCTCAAGAGTTGTACATGAAAATCTGACAAGGGGTGACTCTATCTACCCAATATTGGATAGGGATTGGTCAGAGGATTGTTTCATAAATCAGGGAATATCTTAAAGGTGTGAAGTTTATTGTTTTGTCAATCATAATCTCCATTCATATACATTAAACCCTATATTTGAAAGAACCCAATTCTAAACAAGTAATTCAAAGTTTCCTACATTTATTCAATGTACGATTTGATTTTCCTAAAAGATTACTTGCCACTTTAAGGAGATCACCCAAGTTTTCATATGTTGCTATCTGCTATAAAAAACCTTAAGCCAGGAAGTCTAATTAAGGTATAGGCTTTCCCGCCTTGGTTCTGCAGAGCCTAAAGTGCAGGAGAATTAGATTATTCATGTTCGTTGGCCAAGACTAATTGATGCAATCCTAGAGGAGAATTGGCAAATCCCTGGGATTTCCAATCTACAGTTTTAGGAACCAACAAACCCAAGGTCCGAAATAAAGGTTTGAGGCTACCCACATACTTATAGACAATATATCTATAAACCTATAAATATCAATATACCTACTTTGATTAACTAGACTTTTTCATATATATTGTATTTTTTTTTACTATATTAGCCTTTTCTTATATTTTTATAATCTTTTATTACTAAAAATATAAATTCATTTAAAGACAATTTTAAATAATTATGAATTCATATTTTAATTTTTCTAAAAAAAAATAATTAACTCTAAAATTCTTTTTAACTTCTTACAAAGTCTCAACCTTAGTTCCTTTTTACAAATGTAATTAACATTAATTTATTTTTAACTCCAACTATAAAAGAAAAATTCAGCCCAAATTTTTTATTATAATATTTTTTCAAAGTCCGCTGCTTTGGATTTTTTCCCAAAAAACCTCTAACCCTTGCTTGTTCAAACTACGACAGTTGTTTATAGATGAAGTCTTGTCCTTTTGAAACATTGGGTCAACTTTTATTTACATAAAATTCTAGTCGAATGCGTTCAGCATTTCATATTTAAACAAGAGAAGAATAGATGCGAGTCTTTTTTGTACAGTCAAAGTCTTTACTGTGGTCATTAAAGCCTGTAAACAATTCAGTGAATGTCGTTGTTGAGTCGAAATTTAGAGCTGCCAAGGACTCAGTCAGTCTTGCAGTGTAAAATCTGTAATGGGGGTTTCAAAGCTGAGACTTCCTTTTGTTCAAAACTCATTGCACTTGACTCTCTGGAATCAGAAACGTTCAACGAAATCTACATTATTACTCCTTTTTTCTATGTTTGTGTACAATCAAACTCTTAACAGTCAGTCTTGCAATCCATATGAATGAATATCTTTGTTGAGTTGATGTACTTAGAGCTGCCACGAAAATGTACGTCATGAAATAAGTTAGTCTTGCAAACAGTCATCCTAGTTTTTAGGATGCATCAATGCATTTTTGTCTTTCATATTGGTGCATCATAGAAGCTAGATAGATATTTCTGTATTGATTAGCAATTAAGACTTTTTAGCATCATAAAAGTTTAAGAAACTCCATGTAATCAGAACTTCAATTCCATATTTGCAGCACCCACACACTTTGAAGAGCAGTTCAATAATCTTATTTAGTATATATTTCATGTAAAAACTAAATTGGCTCAAATAACATCGGTGTTGGTATTAATTCACCCCTTTAAAAAATAGGATAAAATGTGATATATAAAAAATTAAAACCTTAAAAACTCTAGGAATGTTTGCTAATGAGAGATTAGTTGTTTATAATTTAGTTTCTTGATTATTGCATGTAGTAAAAATAAATTGAAATGCTGAATTGATATTTTTGATGTAGGAAAAAAATGAATATGTACAATATAATATAAAGATAAAGTTAAGTATATCGATGAATGATAATAGTTGTATTAAGTCATTTGAAGGGAATTAAGGGTAATATTCTATTATAAAATTCAATGTGAACCACATAATTTTTGGAGCATGAGTCAATAGATAATAATAAAATTAGGCTAAGTTGGATTTAGATCATAATAAAATTTGAATTTAGAACTTGAGGGTATGGACTATCTAATTCTTTGTGTGGGTGAAATATGTTAATGATGGTTTGATGTTGGTTGGTGGCAGTGTCGTCATCCAAATTAGAGGTTGTACACATTATTATCTATAGGTTTAGATACTGTAAAAAAGAGACTTATTATATAAGATGTTATTTTTGATGAATAAAATCATTACAATCTTTTTATCGATGAGTTTTTCCATAAGGATTTTCTATGCAAATCTTCTATCTCATGTATACTTTTGATTTCTATATTATTTTATAATTGTTGCAAAGGAATTTAGACTAAAAATTATTGAGAAATAATCACATAATTATAAGATATTCCTATATCATTTTCCATTGGTTGACTAAAATAAAAATAAAATTTTCAACATCAATTGCTTATGTCTGAAGAGTTTTTGGATCAAATATGAATTCAAATTTAAAAATAGTAATATTTTTTCCATCTAATCTAAATTTAAATGTTAACACTTTTTCATCCAATAGATATTTTCATTACTAGCACTATTTCATGCTTCTCATGATATTGCATGCTCAAATATCTTTTTTTTACATTAAAGAGTGAGACAAGTTAATATTGGAATATTTTTAGATATATGTCAACCTATTGTCACATCCATGTACAAGACCATTGCGTAGATGTGTGGTCAAATAAACAATTAAAAATAGATAATAATTTAGGAAAAATAAATATAGTCAAGTCACAACATTTATCAATGACCCAACCAATAGACTATGAACTATTAAAGAGAAATGTTGCAAGTATGGTTGGGTGTGCCTAGAGGGCATGGTGTCTCTATCATTGTATAGCTTGATTCTATGAATTTTTAAAACATTTCTAATGCCATTCCAATAAATATAATTTTTGGTGCATATCTAGCAATCATGGAATTCCTTGAGACATCATCTTGTTGGAATCATTTGATTAAAAGTTCACACACGTGGTCTATGCTTCCACATTCTTCCATAGTTGATTACAAAATCTATTGCAACAATAATGTCTCCAATGCTCCCATTTTAGCACAATGGAGATTTAAAGAAAACCCTTGTGACCACATGATTTTCTTCTGCAGGTCTAATTGAAAGGTGATGAATGTAAATTAAGACATGAGAAAATAAAAATATAGAGTGATATTGGGTGGAAGAGAAAACAATGAAATGAAGGCAGATGTGGAGTATTTTTTAGCGCTTTGGAATAAGGTATGTATGTTTATTAATGTATACAAGTTAGAGGAATTATTCAACAACATAGCGAGAGGGTATTTTGGAGTAGAACTTAGAAGAATGTGAGAAGAGGAAATACAAGGAGTGGGAAGTGGCATTAGAACAAGGAACACAAGGACCATGGAGGAAGAATTAAATATTTCTTTTCTAGATTAGGGATTACCTTCAACCCTCCTGATAGATAAGCACAACACCTTTCAAATAGTATTGATTTTGGAATATTTACCCTTTTCATTGTTATGTAAAGATTTTCTAGATTTATGAAAAAAGATATGGCATGAAGATAAAATGACAACTAAAGTAAGATTGTCGATTTTAAGTAATTTTGCTAGTTTTTTGGAATATATATATATATATATATATATATATATATATATATATATATATATATATATATATATATTCTCATATGGGGTGCAATGTAATGAAAACCTTGTACACTAGCAAGAATAGTCATTCACATTCTTAGCCACCACGTGAGAGTGTGGATTATATCCAAAAACCTCATAGTACAAGATTGGACCATCATCTATGGTTGCCAATTGAGGAGACAAACTTCCATCCTCAACATGACCTAATACTAGGTTCATTCTAAACCCAAATAAAAAAGTGAACTAAATGGCATCAAACCAATTCCAAAAAATGCAAGTAAATCAAAATGGTCCTAAAGATGCAAGGAATCAAACCAAAAAGTTTATTTTTACATCTAGAAATAAGGAAACATCAAACTATTATAAATGTGTAGATCTAATCTCAATACAAATGTCTAGGAGAAGATTTACCTAGAGTAGTGCAGAAATGGATGCATAGGTCTGTACATAGAAATACTTAGGAATAAAGCATGAATGTCTAGGATTATTGATCATCTACATAGGAACAAAAATCATATGCACAAAATATTGTAGAATACATAAATTTAGAAATAAACTAATTTTGGCTCCAACGCACAACCTAAATATGGACAACTCCACACCAGGGAGTACAAAATACATAAAGTTGAGGTCATACACACTTGATATAATCATAATCATTACAAATTATATCTATTCTACTGAGCATAAACACATATAAGTACAAATCACTATTTAAAGGGATGCAAGGGATAGAAATGAGCACATTGTGCTCGAACTTCATTGCTAGAAGTAGTCTTCCACCTATACACCTATATGTAGAAGTGATGTGCAATGCCACTCAACCATGTGGTACCTGTGTGATGATATTATTCACCTTCATGAAATTGCAAGATTAACTAAGAACAACAAGAATTAGAGTCAGAACTAATCTAATCAATGCACAATTAATCTATCAACATCTCATGGATCTCTAAAATAAAGTGGTAAATGAGGCTCTCAGCTATGATCCTCACTAGTGACACTCTAAAGATGAGAATAATGCTGCTATGATGCTTCTAAATGCTTATTCTATGATGAATTTATGCATAATCTAGCTCCATTGATAACAATGCAATGAGAAAATGCTAAAATGATAACTCTAAATGCTCAAATGCTTCAATTGCTCTTAGAAATGATCTCAATTGACTATAATAACAATGCTTTTCAATTGAAATTCTAAGATTGAAATGCTCTCAAAAATGCCTCATACTTATAGTAATTTCCCAAGGGTAGGGGGTAGAGTGAGTTGATCATGGTTATGCTTGGGTAAGGTCAATTGGCTTTGCTTTGTCCATAAATGGGGGGACAAGGATTTAAATAGTTTCAAAAGGCTGGACCATTTCAACAAAAGTGAGTGATTTGTGTCCATTTTGTCTCCAATTTGCTTTGTTGAGGGAAATTATGATTTATTAATTAATTAAAGTAATTAAATTTAGCCATGAAGGGTAAGAGGTTCATTTTGATTTTTTGCTTTCAACAACTATGTCATTAATTGAATTTAATCAATTTCGTAGTGTTTTTCCCCTTTTCAAGCTTTATTTAATCATTTCATCATTTCCCTTTGATTTGAATTGCCTTTGTTCCATTTATTGATTTTTCATGTTATTTTGATGATTTGATGCACCTTTTGATTGATTTAAGCCTTTTTGCCAATTTTGTGTGTCTACAAATGCCCCTCTTTGAGTCGATGTGCGAAGAACACCGATTCAAAAATTCTTTATGTCCTGATTGTGATTCCCTATGTGATTGATTGCTGCCTCTTGATACAAAAAAAAAATTTTAGGATGCCCCACTGATTTCATGATGTATGATTGCGATTTTGATTTGATACCCTTATTGCCCCCTCAGAAATTAAAACATATGAATTGCGTGATTTGAAAATGATTATTGATGTTTGATATAGCAAATATGTTTTAGTTTCTGACTATTGATAATATCCCATGATGTATGACTATGCCCTGGTTTGATTTGATATGCTAAGAGAAGTCAATGGCTAATTTCAAGTTCAAAATTAGGTCAAAACTACCTTAAATGGGTTAAGAACCCTCTTTTACCATTCATTTTTACTTTTTACCCTTGGTGATTTTGCTCTGATTCTCTAGCGATTTTGAGATGGTTGTGCTGATTCGGGAGCATAGATTTGAGAGATGCCAGAGATATGTGAGGCCTGCTGATTATGGGCCTCCAGTAAGTCATTAAAAACTTCGATCTTGCATTTATTGATCATTTATTAAGCATTTATTGCAATTTCATGTTTTATCATTGCTTTGCATTCAAGAAATCATGCCTAGGATAGAATTGATTGTCGCCTAGGGTCTTTTACTGTCGCATCTGTGGTTTTTATTATCGCCTCCGCATAATAATCTCCCACCTAGAAGACAATTAAGTCTCACCTAGCAGGAAAAAATTGTCGCCTTGCCCCAGGGAAAAATACCCCTTTTCGAATAGGTTATCGCCTACTCGAAACCTAACCGTTTAACTATCACCTAAGGGAAAACTCTCTGTCGCTTTGTCAAATTCACTGTCGCGTATAGAAAATCTATCGCCTGGCAGAATAATAAAGTCTATTAAGGCTCAAGGATTTTGTTGTGGTAATCAATTTCTTGGTTTATGAACAATGATATCTATCAAAGGTTCACAAAAATATGCTTCTTTCTTCTGAAATTCAGATCTCACTCTCTCTATGTTTGACTATGACTGAATGTTGTTTGTTTGAATCCTTTTTTATGTACCAACTTTGTGATATGCTCTTCGTTGCCCCCAAGTGTTTGAATATACCCATTTTGACAACTTTGGGCAATGTAAATGATGAAGCTACCAAGCTTTATTAGGACTATGTACAAATGACGGATGCAATGAAGGTTTGGACAAATGGGATGATGAGATGCATTATGTACAAATGCAACCTAGGAAAGACCGACTGAAGGGAACCAAAGGTGCTTGTTTACCAAGTTTTCACCCTTTGGATGGATCAAGCTCTCTCTTTTTTTTTTTCTACCAAGGTGCCTATTTACTAGGTTTTCACCAGGGCACTTTCTTCTTTTTCACTTTTTTTGTATTTTTCTTTTTTTTTCCTTTTTTTTTCCTTTTTTTTATCATCAAGGTGCCTATTTACTAGGTTTTCACCAAGACAACATCATTTTGGATGTTTTTCCTTTCTTCATGCTCAATTTTCTCAATGTTTTTATCCTTTTGTGCTTTTCAAATATTTTTGGTGTTTTCAAGATCTCTTTTGAACTATGTACAATAAAATAGGATGCTCTCTCATCTGATACTCTTTATACGCTTTCATCTACCTCATGTATAGATCCTTTTAAGATGAATACTATTAATAGGTTCTTGAAGTTCCTCTCTGTCACAATTTGATAATTTATAGGTTCCTGTGCCAAATGAAGATATTATGATAAATGGGCCTAGCCAATTAGCCTCCCATTTGCCTTTCTTTTCCCTCTCAACCTGATTCTTTGGATTCTCTCTCAACACCGAGTCTCCTACCTGAAAAACTCTTAGTTTGATATGTTTATTATAGTTCCTTGAGATTCTATTTTGGTACACTTTCAGGTGCTCATAAGCTTGTGTTTGATGTTCTTCAAGTAACTCCAATTGTTGAATTCTAGCAACCCTATAGTCTTCATCTGTGATCAATCCTTGTAACGACACTCGTAAAGATAGGATTTCAACCTCTAATGGTAGAACTGCTTCAGTCCCATAGACTAGTGAGAATGGCGTGGCCCCGGTGGGTGTTCTTATGCTGGTTCTATAGGCCCATAATGCTGGATTAATTTGCATATGCCAATCCCTTCCTGATTTGTTGACCGACCTTTTCAAGATCTTCAATATATTCTTATTTGTGGCTTCGGCTTGCCCATTTCCCTGAGGGTAATAAATTGATGATGAATGGTGAGTGATATGAAATGTAGCACATAGTTCATCAACATCTTTATTCTTGAATTGTTTTCCATTATTTGTTACTATGGCATGAGGAATACCATATCGGCAAATGATATGATTCAAGATAAACATGAAAATTTTCTTTCCTATTGTCGTTATCAATGGAACCGCTTCAACCCACTTGGTGAAATATTCTGTTGCGGTTATGATATGTTTTTGCCCATTTGAAGAAGGTGGATTTATGATGCCAATTAAATCAAACCCCCATTGATAGAAAGGCCATGGTGTGACAAATGGATGTAATGCTTGTGCTGATGCATGTATCATATCACCATGATATTGGCATTTGTTGCATATCTTCACAAAGTGGCAAGCATCCTTTTCCAATGCCTTCCAAAAATACCCTAAGCGATGGATTTTCTTAGCTAGATTTAACCTGCTTGAGTGCGACCCGCAAATGCCTTCGTGAACCTCTCGTAAAGCTAACTTAGACTCTTCTTCATCTAAACACCTAAGTAACATCCCATCTATACCCTTACGATACAATGTTTCGGAAAGGATTGAGTAATGGGAGGCTTGGCATATGAAATTGCATTTTTGAGCACAGGTTTGGTCTAAGGGTAGCACTTGGTCTTTAAGGTAGCTTATATAGGTCCATACCAAGGGGAGTCATGTCCATGTAAGAGGGAAACAATTTGGGTTTCAGGGATGTAAAATGTCATTTTTACCAACTCTTCCACCAAGAACTCATACTTCTCATTTTGATCTGGTTTTTGTAACAAAGAGGCCAAGGTAGCCATGGCATCAGTTGCTCTATTTTTCTCTCTAGGAATCTATTCAAAGGTGATCAAACCAAAGTATTTCTTCCATCCATCAATCAGAGTCTTATAAGGCATCAACTTTTCATCCTTAGTGTTATATTCATTGTTGACTTGATTAATGATGAGTTGAGAATCTCCATAAATTTGTAGCTCTTTTATATTCCATTCTAAGGCCATTTTGATGCCTATGACTAGTGCTTCATATTCTGCTATATTATTTGTACATGGAAACATAAGCTTGTAGGATTTGGGAATGGTGTAACCTTGAGGAGTTACCAATAATATGCCGGCCTCGGAACCTCCTTGAGTATAGGATCCATCAAAGTATAACTTCCACATTTTTGCCTCTATGTTGATAATGGCGGAATCCAGAAATTCCACTTGAATAGTTTGTATAGAAGTCATGGGATTTTCAGCTAAATGATCTGCTATCACTTGTCCTTTGATTTCCTTTCTATCAACATATTCAATGTTGAATTCACTCAATATCATCACCCATTTAGCTATTCTACCTGTTAAGGCTATTTTACTTAACAAATATTTGAGAGGGTCTATCTTGGCAATCAACTTGACCTTATGCATCAACATATAATGTCTCAATTTTTGAGATGCAAACACCACTGCTAGACAAGTTCTTTCCATAAATGTGTAATTAAGCTCATAATTTATCAATGTTCTACTCAAATAGTAGATAGCTCTTTCCTTTCCTTGTTCATCCTCTTGCGCCAAAAGTACCCCTAAGGATCTTTCTGTAGCAGATATGTAGAGAAGTAATGCTTTGCCCTTGATTGGTGACATGAGAATGGGCAAATTTATCAAATAAGTCTTCAACAATGTGAAAGCTTGATCACATTCGGCATCCCATATAAATATAGTATCCTTATGTAGCAACTTGGTGAAAGAATGACATTTTTCAGCCAATTGGGAGATAAACCTTCATATGGATTGGATTTTACCTTGCAATGATCTCATTTGGCTGATATTCTTAGGTATTTCCATGTCCATTATAGCTTGTACTTTCTCAGGATCCACTTCAATCCCTTTGGCAGAAACTATATAACCTAGTAACTTTCCGATTGGACTCCGAAGGCACATTTCTTTGGGTTTAATCTGACCTTGAATTGCTCCAACCTAACAAATATCTTTTTCAAAATGTGGAGGTGTTCTTCTCTTTTGTGGGATTTTGCCAATATATCATCCACATAGTCTTCTAAAAATGTGTGCATCATGTCATGGAAGATAGTTGTCATGGCCCTTTGATATGTGGCTCTAGCATTTTTAAGACCGAAGGGCATGACATTCCAACAAAAATTACCCCAAGGGCAAGTAAATGTTGTCTTTTCTTGGTCTTCGAGTGCAATTTTGATCTGATTATACCCGCTAAAGCCATCCATTAATGAGTACATTGAGTGTCCTGCTGTCAAATCCACTATGGCATCTATGCTCGGAAGTGGGAAATCATCTTTGGGGAAAGCAAGATTTAGATCTCTAAAATCTGTACACACACAAATGGATTTATCATGCTTTGTGACTGGTACAATGTTGGAGATCCATTCGGCATATGCTATTGCTCTTATGAGCCCTACTTTCAACAATTTTTCCAATTCTGCCTTGACCAAAAGAGCTATGTGGGGGTGCATTTTTCTCAAATTTTGCTTAACGGGTTTAACCCCTGGTCAAACATTCAGATGATGCATTATAAAGTTAGGATCTAATCCGGGCATGTCAGCATATGACCATGCAAAGTTTACTTGTTGTTCTTGGAAGAATTTTATGAAGTCTTCTCTTTCTAGAGGTGTGAGTGATGTTGCCAAGTGTATGAACTTTGGATCTAATTCTGTCCCAATATTGACCTTTTCCGTTGGCTCTATGAGTATAGGTGACCTTTCCTCTTCATGTTCAGGCAAAGTGTCCAATCTCTCTTCTTTTGGTGCCACAATTGGGTTTTCACCAAAAGAAACGTCTTTTAATTTTATTTTTTTTGGTTCTAATGGTGCTACAGTTGGGTTTTCACCAATAGAACTTTTCATTTTTTTACTTTTTTTAAAATTTTTTTTCTTTTGACTAAGAGATTGAACCCCTGCTGCTGTCATTATGTCCATATTGAATTCATTGGTGGAAGAGGGTTCAACCGCATTAAGGTAGTGATTCATTGCTTGGTCATTGGAAAAGTAAAGTAGGTCATTTTGTTCGGTTTGGTCCCAATCAATGAGGTGCAGATTTATCAAAAGTAAGGGTTCATTGGGTAAAATGCCATCAATAGGCATTATGGACATGACTTCATTTGAGGGTTCGTACATTGTATCATTTAGATCTATGACGTGCGCTTCCTCAAGATGATCCATGGAAGAAGGGTCAAAGTCCCCTTCACTCGAGTCCTCGTCAACCTCTACGGGAAACAACATGGGAAAAGCCACAAGTGGGTTAAAACTAACGTTTGAATCTCCCTCCTCTAAAGGTATCCAAAATGTTTCTATCCATGCTCCATTGGTAGGTACTTGCTCAATATTAGGCCTTTGAATAGGAGGTTCTTCACTAACTTGAGCTTCTTGCCTTGGAAATTTTGCATAAGTATGTATAGCAATCACTTCCTTGTCCTGACATGATTCATCCGATAAAGTATCCCATTCATAATCCCGAGAATCATCACTATCTCCTTCGGATTCTAAGGCATTTATGTGAGGATAAAAATCTTGCATTGGGCTTGAACTTTCTCCTTTGCATTGAAAACCTACTCCAGATTTTTCATGACTTGCCTTCCAAATAGGTTCTATAGGTTCCAATAATCCCCTATTTCTTTGGCCTAAGGGTCCTCTTCCCTTGTATCCCATCTTTTGCATTATATCAAAGCCTTTTCCATATTGCTCAGTTTGTATCTTTACATGCTGAATTCTTTCCATGGGAGTGTTGGAAGTATCTTCCTCATCATGGTAAAGCCATTGAAGGACGTCATCTTCTTCCTTATCCCATGCTACTTTGTTATCTTCCCTTACAAAATAGGAATTATACTTATGTCCTTTTGATGGTTTACCATGTGATTTTGGAGATGTGGGCATGTCAAATAGAGAAATAGAATATTCCCCTATCCCTTTTGAACTAATCTTACATTGTTTTTCAAAGTTGTTCATCATTTCACTCATGTGTTGGTAACGATCTTTCTTGGGTTTTTCCTTTTCTTCTTTGGTAGGTTTATAGATTACTGTTTCCAATTTAGGTGCTATATATGAACTTTCCATTGCATTTGGGCCCTCGTAGCTCACTTTTTCCTTTCCCTTAGTTGATGTCACTGAGCTAGCTTGAGGAGGGTGTGGACTAACATTTATTGTTAGTTCCTTCATTTTAACATCTTCAACTGTGGTTTCTTCAATAATTCCTTCCCGGTTATGTGGAATGTATAACTCATGAGGAGGTTTGAGTGTATTGCAATATTGGAATGGGTTAGAGTCTCCTCCAACTGTGATTTCTTCACCCATGTACAGAAATTTTATGCATTGGTGGTACGTGGATGGGACTGCTTGCATCTCGTGAATCCATGGTCTACCCAACAAAATATTATAAGTTAATTTCATGTTCGGCACTTGGCAATTGGTGTCCTTCTTGACAGGTCCCACTTGGATGGGCAATACAATCATGCCCTTAGAAGCTCTTTTAGCTTCATCATAAGCTTTAATGGTGATTTTCTTTGTAGGGTCAATGCAAGACTCAGATAGACCTAAGGATTTGACAAGACTTAATGTGCAAATGTTGAGACCAGCTCCTATATCAATGAGAGCTCTTTTGACTCTATGCCTTTCGATTAAGACCTCTATATGCAATGGTAGCTTTTGAGGATGGGTTATAGACATGTCATCTTGATCGAAAAATGAAAGACAATGAGGTGCTACAAGATGACCTACCATATGTTGAAACCTTTTTGTCTCTAAGTTAGTAGGAACATGTGTCTCTCCTAGAGCATTTTCCAAAATCTCCTTATGGTTTGGTGACAACTTCAATAATTCTAAGATAGAGATTTGTGCTAGAGTACGTTGCAATTGATCAACCAAACTATAAGGCCTTGCTACTGTAGAAGACCGTTTGACTACAATATTGGATGGTGGGATGTTAGTGCTTTTAGGAGCTATCCCTTGTAAGGTTATTCTAAAATTCTACCCTCTTGTAATGACATTTGATGCTTCCTTTCAAGGTTGTTCATTAACTATTATAGCATTAACAATGTGATCATAAGGTGACGCAAAGTTGAGATTATTGGCACTTTGCTTCTTCTTATTTGATGACTCTCCCTTATCATGTTTGTAAAAGGGTTGTTTGAATGCCATATGATCTTCATTATTGGGAGGTCTGTCAATGGTGATCGTGTTGTGATCAATTAAATCTTGCACTACATTTTTTAATTGCAGACATTCATTTGTTGTGTGTCCTCGAATTCTGTGATACTCACAATGGGTATTGGCACTCCACCAACCAGGCTTATCATTTGGCTCATAAGGCTGAATTTTGGGTAGAGTAATGACATTATTAGCCAGGAGAACCTTTAATGCCTTTTCAAGGGGTTCACCCAAGGGTGTGAAGTTCCTTGTGGGGGTTGGCCTCAAGTTTTTATCAAATTTAGTATTCCTTGAATTATCTCCTTTATTTCCATTGTTGGTGTGATTGTTGTTGGATGGTGCATTAGAGCTCTGATTGGTATTGTTCACTTGATTAGGTGTCCTTGTAAGAGCAAAGGGGACGACCTTCAAGTTACTAGATTCAACTACTCCATCATTCACAATTCCTTTATTGTTATTCTTATAACAACTGTTACTATTAAACCAATGATTCTTCTGATTATTGCCATTGCTACCATTGTTGCCACTATTGGGGTTGTTCTTATTATCTTTGTACAATTTGAGTTCTCCACTTTTGACCAACACTTCCTCCGTGGTTACTCCATTTTCAATTAGATCTTGGAAGGTCTTTGGACATTGCATTCGTAAGCGGTAGTTTAACTCATTACTCAAACTATTTATGAAGATATCCATCTTCTCTTTTTCAGGCACATTTCTAGGATATCTTGCAAAAACTGTCCTCCACCTTTGTAGAAACGTGAGGAAGGCCTCTCCATCTTTTTGTTTTGTGTTGCATAACATTATCATCGTGACATCATGTTTAATGTTATATGAGTAATGAGCCATGAATTTCGATGCTAACTCTTCAAAGGTTTTAATGTCGGAGGGTAACTTAGAAAACCACTCCATAGCCATGCCTCCTAAGCTTCACAGAAATAATCTCATTAAATATGTGGTATCATGCATGAACTCTAAGCTCAATGCACAAAACTCCCATAAGTGATCTTGAGGATCCGTTGTTCCTTCGTACTTGTCGTATTTAGGGAACACAACATTGATCGGGAATGGCACCATAACCAAGCTTTTATCAAATGGGAATGGGCACAATGCTTCTATAGAGAAAGGCTTGGGAGACCCGCTTTGCTTGATGTTGTCTAGTTGCATTTGAAATGCCTTGAATTTTTTGTTCATAATGTCTAAGGTACTTTCCTCAACTTCCAGTGTTTTAAGTTGGTTGACATCAAAGTCACGGGGAAGCTTGAGACCTTTTTGTGCTAAGTCTATGAAATGTTTTTCTCTATCTAGGTCCATTGCCTTTTCCATGTCCATTGCCTTTTCCATGAGCCTTTTGAAATAAGGACATTGGACAACCTCACTAACTCTTTCATCTGTGGCATCTTCTATCATTAGTTCGGTGTTATTTTGAGTATGAGTTTGATTAACTCCATGAGCACTTGGATCTACTCCTTCATTGTTAGTATTTCCTTGGTTATTAATATTGCTCTGGTTACTCATGTCATTGCCTCCACCATTGGCATTACCTTGGTTGGTGAAATCAATGCCACTATTATCCTTACCACCCAAACTACCTTGATACATCATGTTGTCTTCTTTTTCTTGTTCAGGTGACTTTTGTGGTACTCTAGGAGTAGTTTCATCTTCGGGATAAGGGAGCTCTTGTCTCAAATAAGTCCTGTCAGCTTGCAAGGTTTGCTTGATGTAATATGATCTAGTGAATGCAGGCATGAACCTTGGATGCACGTTAAGACTACTTGGATCTAATCCTTTGCAAAATTTGATAGATATGCGAAACAAGATTTTTGACCAGACTGTAAATTGGATCAGTGAAAACTCGAAAAAGGGTATTCAAATTGATATTCAAAATTTTTTGAATCTTCCTGGAAGTACTCTCTATTTGACCTTTTATGTTTCTGGGCGACACTGAATCAAGCATAGGCGTGACTAAAACTCCTTTAGGCGTGCACTGGTTTGTTGTTAGGTGGTCCTCTATGGGTTTTTAGGTGACACTTTACTATTTCCAAGCGGGTTTCCAGTTATAACCAGGCGTGTCTCAAATGTTCTTAAGCGTGACTTCAGTGTGTATACGCGTGTTTAAGAAAGTCATAGGCGTGACTAAAAGTCTAACAGGCGAGTGTATTTTGGGTATAGGCGACACTTCTCTTACCAGGGTATAATTTTTTAGATTTTTTAAAAACTTTTGATCAGGTATTTTTGAAAATTTCTTGTTTTGAAAATTGAAAACAAGCGCAACACACATATAAATGTCTCTAAACAACAACTAATGTGTATATTCTCGAATGTTTTCACAAGTATAGCACAATAAAAATTTCCAAGTAGCCTACCTAAAGTCAATTTTGGCTTGTAAACATGGCTCTACAAGGTGGCTTTGCTACTTTAAACAGGATTTAGTAAATATTCCATTCAAATGAATTAAAATCTCTCATCCCCTAAGTATGTTAAGGGGCTTCCCACATGCACTGAGGCACGATTTTGCGCAATCCATAAAGACTACTAGAGGAAGTTCGAGAAGATTAAAATCCCTTTGTCATGCACCCCATTAAGGATACATGCGTTTCATTTTATAGTGGGTCGGATTCTCGCAGCAAAAGCAAGTGTATCCCACTTTGGGCTGTCCCTCTCACTAGCCTTTCTAAGGCAAATTCGGGAGGTGAGCCCACTAAATCTCTAGCATGTTCATTTTGCAAGTAAGGCAGATTTTGAATTTTAAGTAAAGTTTTTGGGAGTTTGTTTCACCAAGAAGGTGAAGAGCATATCCTTAACTTTCCTTTTGATTCTCAAACACTTCAAACACTTAGTTCTTTTTCAACCTCTTGACAAGGAGGTTCTTAGAATTGAAATGTGTGGTTCAATTTCTTCCTTATTAAAGCTAGGTTTAAATGACAATGCCACAAGTTAAGGGAATGCAAGCTTGTTTGAGTAGAATACCTTTCCTTGTAGCTAGAAAAAGGCTAGGGGCATTTTTGAGTTGCTGATTTTCATTTTTCACTTACTCACCTTGGCAATTTGCTCCAACTCCCTCCTCCAACAAGTTAGTCCAACACAACCAATTCATAATGAGGGGAAACCAAACTTGCATGTAATCAATCAAAAGATTTTAATGAAAGAAACTTTAATTTCAAGGTTCATAAATCCAATTTAGAGACACAAATTTCTGTTTATAAGCTTCAATCACAACTAAATATTTCTCATATACCTGGACATCCTCATCTAGTGTGGATTCAAGGACAGCCTTTGTATGCACTTGATTCTCCTTCTTTATTTTCTTTGCCAATGCTTTTCCCTCCTTGTTGAACCTGCTTTCTGGCTTTTTCACTCTCAGATGTCTACTCATTTACTGGTTAACAACAAACACAGAGAGTCAGATTTTCAAATTTTATCAAATTGAACGTGAAAATAGCAAATTAAATGCAGGCGACATCCTCTAGCTAATAGGCGTGAATAAATCACTCAGAGGTGTGACTTTATTGATTACAAGCAATACATTTCATTAGACAAGTGACATTAATAATAGCACAGGCAATAAATCAACTATGCAAAGCGTAAACAGAATCCTAAATCCGCGGCCAATAGTCAATGCAAAGTGACATTCAAAGCTTCTAAAGTGATAAAAATATTCTCAGAAGCGTAACATTAATGATCAAAGGCATGATAATCTCTGTTACTACGCGATAGAAAATTTCTCTTTAAGCATGATATTAAGTGTAAAGCGCAATGCAAAGAGGAAATTAATGCGACAGAAAATAAGTGATACGCGATACTTCCCTATGTTTAGGCGTGATTTGAAGCTGTAAAGGCTGAATGCTTTGCCATTCCGAGTGTGAGTTTTCAGCTAACAGGCGTAAGATCAGGCTTCCGAAGTGACACTGTAAGGATTCCAAGTGTGAATAGATTTTCTGTAGGTGTGACTTTAGCAAATTCCTACAGAAAACACACGGAAACCAGATAGAAACATATGCAAAGATGATTTAAATCACAAATTTGTTAGCATTTGAGGCTCAAGGCCCCACGGTGGGTGCCATTTGTGTGATGATATTATTCACCTTCATGAAATTACAAGATTAACTAAGAACAACAAGAATTAGAGTGAGAACTAATCTAATCAATGCACAATTAATCTATCAACATCTCATGGATCTCTAAAATAAAGTGGTAAATGAGGCTCTCAGCTATGATCCTCACTAGTGACACTCTAAAGATGAGAATAATGCTACTATGATGCTTCTAAATGCTTATTCTATGATGAATTTATGCTTAATCTAGCTCCATTGATAACAATGCAATGATAAAATGCTAAAATGATAACTCTAAATCCTCAAATGCTTCAATTGCTCTTAGAAATGATCTCAATTGACTATAATAACAATTCTTTTCAATTGAAATTCTAAGATTGAAATGCTCTCCAAAATGCCTCATACTTATAGTAATTTCCCAAGGGTAGGGGGTAGAGTGAGTTGATCATGGTTATGCTTGGGTAAGGTCAATTGGCTTTGCTTTGTCCATAAATGGGGGGACAAGGATTTAAATAGTTTCAAAAGGCTGGACCATTTCAACAAAAGTGAGTGATTTGTGTCCATTTTGTCTCCAATTTGCTTTGTTGAGGGAAATTATGATTTATTAATTAATTAAAGTAATTAAATTTAGCCATAAAGGGTAAGAGGTTCATTTTGATTTTTTGCTTTCAACAACTATGTCATTAATTGAATTTAATCAATTTCGTAGTGTTTTTCCCCTTTTCAAGCTTTATTTAATCATTTAATCATTTCCCTTTGATTTGAATTGCCTTTGTTCCATTTATTGATTTTTCGTGTTATTTTGATGATTTGATGCACCTTTTGATTGATTTAAGCCTTTTTGCCAATTTTTTGTGTCTACAGTACCCTCAAGCCCACAACACCATGCTCAAGGAGATAGTCACCTGGTCACACACACAAGGTACAAACTCAAAAATAGGTAACACACATGCCAATCAAATGAAAAACCTAGAGGATTAAATGTCCCAATGCAATAACACAAGTGTAGATGAAAGGATGCAAGTAGGTCAAGGTCACTACTTCGAACTAGATAAGGTATGGTTTTGAGACTCAAGAATGTAGTTTCATCAAACGGCTCATGAAATCCCATGTGGTCTCAAGCATTCTTTCTCTCATCAATAAATCCCTACTATGTCTGCTCCACATCTATAGACAGCCACAAATTTTCAAACTCAACATCCATGGATGGCCATGGCTATGATGGTTCAACATCCATAGAAGGCCATGACTGTACTGACTCTATATTACTTTGATGACTATAGTACCAATGTTAGTTTATCTTTAATCATGTTTTAACCTATTTTATTTAAAATTATATTATCAATTCTTATTAAGAACTTTGCTGAGGGTTGCCCTAGGACCACTTTGTGTCCTAGCCTGTCTTGGAGAGCCACTCAATCCCACCTCTCTACACCTATTGGTCAATTATAATAAAATTCGTAACAAAACACAATGCACAAAGATTCTTTGTCATACAAAAAAGGGAGACAAGTTATGCTCAATTGAGCTCACTAAGAGCTTGGGTCACTCAGACCTCACCATAGGAGCATAACTCAACTACATGCCTAGATACATTCTCAAAACTATGCACCCACGTAACAAAAATGTCTCATAGGTCACAATAGAAATAAAGAATAATGAAAGAATGGCTATCAACATGAGCCATGAAAATAAATTTTTTATTTTCACTCACAATTGAGGAATACTCAATTGAGTGCACCCAAGAGTAGGGATATCTCATGATCCAAAATACATAGCTAAAACTCATGGTGCCAAGAGCATGGTCACAAGACCAACCACCAATGAACCACCAAAATTCATGAAACAAGATAAATGAGGTTTTAACAATGTAAACAAGGCATAAATATGACAAAACATATTAAATATTTTGTTATTATTAAATGAACATATTTCTAAGCTATATTAGTTAAAATTTGTTAATTAAACCTGTAGATTTTTTTATTTATCTTTATGACTTTATAAAAAGTATAATTATGTAAAAATATCTAGGTCAATGTGTGTTTCATGATCAAGTAATTTATTAAATTATATAAAAAAAATTAACTCAGATATGGATCACCAACTAAAATGAAAATAAATATAGTGAAATATTTATTTATACCCTAGATGTAAACAATGACTAATTTGACTATTGTAAAGATCTAATACCTAAAAAATAGATTTCTTTGGGATGAACATACTACAATGAATGTACTATGAAAAGTATGAAATTATATGTCTGAAACTATATGAAGACATATATATAGAATACATTTGTAACCCTAATTCTCTTGAGTATAATCCTAACCTTGAAATTATAACCTCTACCATTATGGATGGTCCTTAACTCTACTAAAGTATTTATCTATAATTTTGACAAAAACCTTTCAACCATATCTTAGAATAATTTAAAAGTTTGTGCATTGAAAAGGGTTAAAAAGAATATTATTCCTTCTAAGATTTATTCCCCTAGACCTCCATCCAATCTTAATCTAGAAATGGTAGGCTTGACCTCTAACAACTTTGGATATGGTAGCTAAAAAAATTATTCAAATATTTGTTTAATGACAAATACAAATTTTGGTGGTATCAAGAAGCATCATTGGGATTGCTATGGTAAGCAAGGATTGCAAGACTTCATTAATTACAATCAAGCCATGTTGATCAAGTCAATAGTTTTGTAATAAATTGTCCAAGATAAAACCAAATATGCAATAGTTCTCTAAGCAGTTGGCACTAATGTAGTAAAATGATAATATAGCCTTGAGACTTAATTAAAAAGATTAAGTTACAATAAAATGTTGAGATGTAAATTGAATGAAAAAATTATGGATTGACATTTCAAATGATAAAAGCTAATATAATTGTGAGAAGTGATGTAAGGAAATAGTTATGATAATGGCCTTGAATGTTTTTAAATATTTCAATGATTATAGTGATTGATTTAAAATGATTAAAATGACCTAGGAGTGATCATCTTTCATACAAGTCCACGGTACACAATTTTTAAAAAAAGGGTACACAAGTTAGTGGATAATGATAAGACTAAGCTAAGTTGGACTAGAGCCACAATAAAATTTGAATTGCAAGGATACAAATGCAACCTAGAAGTCAAGAGCATAGTTGTGTTTTTTACTTGGGCAAAGAAAGTACAATTCTAAACTAACATGTGTTGGTATTTCCAAGTGTTAAAAAATATTGAAGGCTAATAAAATGTTAAATTAAAATAATGACATACCTCATCCCCATTTAAATATTCATTAATAGCAACCCAATAGAATTTGAAGTTCAATGACAAGAACAACACCAACACAACTTAATCATCACACCATGCCAAAATCAACTTTTATTTTTTATTAAAATATTAATTTTTAATCTTATTACAATTTAATAGATAACTGTTAAAATTGTTAAATGAAATATGAAGTTATTTCTTCTTTCTTAAAATTATTTCAAAATTAATCATTATTAAGTCAAGCCATAATATATGGAGGCGGCTAAGCTCCCTACAAAATGTATTATTGACCAAATTTCAAAAACTAGAAAATACAACAACTTTTTGCAAAATTTTCAGTATCTGTTCTTCATGATCTCCATATTTTATGGTCGAAAAAAACAAAAAAATTTGCTAAAAAAAATTACCGTATTTTCACGAATCTGAAAAAAAAAAATTGACATTTTTTAATCTTTGATACATTTTGTAGGAAACTTAGCCCATACCATACTATATACTAAATTTACTATCTTTTTAATAAAATTACTAATATAGTCAAACCCTTTATAGTGGTCGTTTAGTCTTGTAACTAACTAACTATTCATGGAATCTATGTGAATGGAACCTAAACCTAAGACGATAACGCAGACTTGACAACTTTGACTACCGTTCGTTCAAAAGTCACTGTACTTGACTAAGTTTCCAAACTTTTCACTATCACGAACGTTCAATACGTAACCTAAACTTCTTCGATTTGTCATTTGCAAGACCTAAAATTCACACGCTTTGAAGATTATTTCAATAATCTAAAATATAATTTATGTAAACACTACACTCATTCAAATGACTTGGGTGCTACTGATGTAAACTCACCTAGCCAAAAATAAGGACAAGTCACGATTCAAGAATTCAAAATTATAGAAAGTTAGACGCTATAAGGTGTTCACATTCAGAGTATTTAATTTTCAACTATCCTTCGTAATTAAGAACTTTTAAAAATTATATTTCGCTTAAACTATATTATTTGATACTCTTATCAAATTGTATGAAATTTAAGTTCTTGACTATAAGAACTTTTAAAAATTATATTTCGCTTAAACTATATTATTTGATACTCTTATCAAATTGTGTGAAATTTAAGTTCTTGACTATTCTTTGTTGTTAATAAATTAAAAGTTAAAAGACTTTAACTAAACTAGATCCTTCTAAATAATCTTTGGAAACAATTCATAGTAATTTTACATTGCATTTACAAATAAAGTAATAATATCTTATTTATATTATGATAGGTGTTAAAAATTTGGGTTGTTGACTATTCTTGATTTTTAGAAATTGAAAATTATGTTTTCATTAAAAATATTTCTTGTTAACTTTATCAAATTGTTCAAAATTTTAGTTTTTGACTATTCCTTATTGTTGAGGAATTAAAAATTACATTTTGATTAAAATAGATTCTTCTTTAATTCTATTAAATTGTTCAAAATTTTGGCTCTTGACTATTCTTCACTATTAAAAAATTAAAAATTAAAAATTTGACTTAAAGTAGTTTCTTTCTTCATCTATGTTAAACAACTCATAATAACTTTACATCTCATGTAATTCCCTAACACAGAACCCTCATAACTTAGGGTCAAATATGAACTAAACAATTTTTTAAAAACATAGAATTAACATCATGAACATAAGTACAACCATAACCATAATGCATAAGAAAGATACAAATACAACGGAAGTAAACCACAATCGCCACATGATTGTGAACAAGTAAAAGACTAATAAGTACTTCAGAAGGTTCCATGACAACCTAAAAATACATTCATGTCAATAGAATACACATGTCCATGAGACTGCCCAACAAGGACACAAACAACATCCAATGAATCACAATATTCTAAACTGGCAAGAATCCATGGCTATACATAGAGGAGACTGAACCATCCTCAAAATCCATCTAAATAGACATATGTTTTAATCCCAAAAGAATGCGTTCTTAAGATGATTAGATGTACACATGTTCATTACCTTCTAACCATCAAGAACCACATAGATCTACCTCCAAAGCATAAAAAATTGCTCGACATTCAATCCTAAACAAAAAGCCAAAAGAGGTGTAGACGTCAAAGCAAGAAGAGGCAACAATCTGCGTAGGTGTTAGTTCACATATGCAAATGTTGATCCATGACCAGTAAAACTCTAAGACAAAAAGTCTCAGACCAGCGAGTCAAAAATGTAAATATGTAGGCAGAAATGCCAATCAGTGTAAATGCTAGAGTAGGTACAAGCGTCGATCTATAATTTTTCCCCAAAACATGGAAAAATAAAGCAAAACACCTAAACCAATACCAATGCATCGCTAGTGAACATCTAAATATACACTGGGGAGTACCAAATATAAGAAGTCAATGTCATACACTCTTGATGTACAACCATAATCATCATAAAAGAAACTAATCTACATAGCACGTGATCAAGAGTACAAAATTCATTGAAAGAGTACAAGGGATAGAATGAACACATCAACTCTATCTCTGGAATAAGTGTGCCACCTATACATTAGTCCCTAGTAGTAGTGTGCAATGCCACCCAGCTACGTGGTACCCTTAGGTCCACCTATCATGCTAGCAGAGATAGTCAACCAACCACAAACATGAGGTACACAAATGCTAAGAATGGCTAACACATACACCAATCAAAATAAAAACTCGAGGGATGGTACAATATAATCCAATACACACATTAATGCAAATAATAGAATGCAAGTAGGTCAATGTCACTACTCACAACTAGATAGGGTATTGTGTCAAGACTCAAGAATGGAGTGTTATAACACATCTCATGGAATCCTATGCAATGTCGAGAATTCATTCTCTTATCAAGGAAGCCCTACTATGTTAGCTCAATGTCCACAGATGACCGCGACTGTGCCATCTCAACATCTGCAAATAGCCATGACTATGTTGACTCAACATCCACAAATGGCTTTAGTTGTACCAGTTCCATGTCATGTAAAAAACCACAATTTACCAATGTTAATTTTATCTTTAATTATTTTCTACCTCATTTTATTTAATCATGTTATCGGTTCTAATTAAGAACTTTACCAAGGATTACCCTAGGACTACTTTGTGTCCCATCTCACCTTGCAGAGCTAGTTCATCCCACTACTCTACACCTACCAATCAACCATGCAATGTTCAATAATAACATAATGTAAGATATTCCATGTGATGCAACAAAGAGGGGACAAGGTACACTCAATTGGACTCACTAAGAGATCAAGTCACTAAGATCTCGACATAGGAGCATAGATTAACTACATGCCTAGATACAATCTCAACACCATGTATCCACACAATGAAAAGTCTCACAATCAAATGGAAATAAAGAACAATTCAAGGAATGGCTATCAACACAAGCCATGAAAATACAAGGTTTAAGTAGCGATACTCAATTGAGAACACCCAAGAGTAGTGATAACTTATTATCTTGAATGCATACACATACTCGTGATTCAAGAGTGTGGGCTCACTATCAACTGCCAAAGAACCACAAAGAGATACTCAAACATGATGAAAGAGGTCTAAATAATACAAACATGGCATATGCATGACCAACACTCATGCACAAAACTCACTCAACTAGCCTCTTTGCCAAGATCATGGATTCCAAGGTGAACTTCATATCAATAAACAAAAAAACTCATCAGACACAATCATAGGATTAATTTCCAATCCCAATCTACAAGAAAAACTATGAAATTCTCATGGAGTAAAATTTAGTCCTGAAGGATGTCACCATTGATGATCCTTATAAAATAACCAAAAATTCAAACTTCAAATAAATAAAAAATAAGAAAACCATTTTCCCTTATATACCCAAAATGTATTCATTCAATAAAATTCTCATTCTAAGCACACATGGAGAAATGAGCAGCATATCACCATAAAAACCATAATTTGAATTTACAAAATATGAAATGATAGTAGAAGTTCAAACAGACAATGCAAAGATGTGATATTGTGCGAGAATACTAATTCGTAGCCCACAAAATTAAATCAACATACTTCAATTCAAAAGATGAAGCAAAATTAAAGATATTATAAGGCATACTTCACACGAAGGTGAAAACAAAGAAATAGATGGAAGAAAATAAGTTCTTTATGAAAATGAAAAAGGATCTAGAAAAATAGGATAAATTACAACATGTTCATCCAAAGAGCTACTACCCACAAAAATATGGCAAATAGATCGATCACAATGAGTAAATAATCAATTTTCTCCAATGCAAATTGGAGCCATAATCTCATTTCTCCAAAACCAAAAGTGAAAAAATGAATCTTTTTCCCCAATATAAAGTCATTTTTTTCCGAAACGACTAAAAGGGACTAAAATAAAATTACTTAAATAAATTATATCAAAACTATAGACTTCTAGGAAATCCCTTCAAAATAAAATTAATTCCAATTAAATGAAATTCAATTACAACAAATTAGTCAATAAATATAAATTAACCCCCAAAACAATAAAATCAACATTTAATCTATAACTCATTCATAAAAATTGTGGGAACTCTAAATGCACAAACATAATATGCAAAGGAATTTTAGATTTACCCACATGTACCAGAGGTATAATAATTCAATTATAGATATACCATCCATACAATGACAATATTGGCTAAATCATGAATGATTGGTGAAACTATCTCATGTGCCACTACTAAAGATAAGACACGCTCAAACTTGTAGCTTTGGTGGAGATGATGTCTAGTACCTATTTACTAAAACACACACATCAAGTACACCTAATTGTAGTATAAATAGTTGAAACATAAACATGAATAATTAAAGTATGCCTAATGGAATAATGACAAGTTCTAGTAACAAGATCATTCATATATATTAGAATGTCATGGCACTGGTTATTCCATATTCAATCCTCAATGTAAACAAATATTACCATTTTATTTAAAAGCCCAAGCCAGATATCCATCGACACAAAGGAACAATAACATAAAAAATAAATGATAATCATAGTAATATCATAATCTAATCTTCTTAAATATAAACTTCACCAAATATCATCATAAAACATCATTAACTAATTAACTATTTAACTATTCATGGAATCTATATGAGTGCCTTTATTGAGTTGATGGAACCTAAACCTAAGACAAAAACGTTCACCAAGATAGAAAAATGTCTTATAGTGGAAGATCTCTAATGTAGGCTTGACAACTTTGACTACCGTTTGTTCAAAAGTCACTATACTTGACTAAGTTTCCAAACTTTTCATTATCACAAACGTTCAATATATAACCTAAACTTCTTCGATTTGTCATTTGTAAGATCTAAATTTCACACACTTTGAAGATTATTTCAATAATCTAAAATATAATGTATGTAAACACTACACTCGTTCAAATGACTTGGGTGATACTGATGTAAACTCACCTAGCCAAAAATAAGGACAAGTCATGATTCAAGAATTCAAAATTCTAGAAAGCTAGATGCTTTAAGGTGTTCACATTCGAAGTATTTAATTTTCAACTATTCTTCGTAATTTAGAAATTTCAAAAATTATATTTTCCTTAAACTAGATTATTTGTTACTCTTATCAAATTGTATGAAATTTAAGCTCTTGACTATTCTTTGTTGTTGATAAATTAAAATTTAAATATTTTAACTAAACTAGACCCTTCCTTAATCTTTCTGAAACAATTCATAGTAATTTTATACTGCATCTACAAATAAAGTGATAATATCTTATTTAAATATTATGATAGTTGTTCATATTTGTGAGTATTTGTGAATGGGAAGTTAACTATTAGAGATTTGGGTTGTTGACTATTCTTGATTTTTAGAAATTGAAAATCATATTTTTCATTAAAAATATTTCTTGTTAACTTTGTCAAATTGTTCAAAATTTTGGTTCTTGGCTGTTCTTCAATATTAAAAAAATAGAAAATAAAAAATTTGACTTAAAGTAGATTATTTCTTCATCTTTGTGAAACAACTCATAATAATTTTACATCTCATGTAATTCCCTGCCAAGGAACCCTCAGAACTTAGGGTCAAATATGCACTAAACAATTTTTTTAAAACATAGAATTAACATCATGAACATAAGTACAATCATAACCATAATGCATAAGAAATATACAAATATAACAGAAGTAAACCACGATCACCACATGATGGTGAACAAGTAGAAGACTAACAAGTACTTCCAAGGGCTAGAAGACAACCTAAAAACACATTCACAATAGAATACACATGTCCACAAGACTTCCCAACAAGGATACAGACAACATCCAATGAATCACAAGAGTCTAAACTAGAAATAATCCATGACTATACATCTAGAGGATACTAAACCATCCTCAAAATCCATCTAAATAGACATTTGCTTCAATCCCAAAATAAAGTGTTCTTAAGATGATTAGATACACATGTTCATTACCTTCTAACCATCAAGAACCAATAAAGAACCACATAGATACACTTAACAACATAAAAAATTGCATGACATTCGATCCTAAATAGAAAGCCAAAAGAAGTGTAGACATCTAATACATGAACATCCTGGGGAAGTTGGCAATCCTGTATCAACCAAAAAATATGTTTGAGTTTTGTTTTGTGTTTTAGTTTTAGTCTTGCTTGGGGACCTGAGATTCTTGGTCTCTAGTGTTAGTTCTCGGTTGGGATTTTGTTTGGCTTCACCAATGGTGCTCGATGACTCGATGATTGAGTTTGGTGTTCGGTTGCTTCTCATTGTGTTCTTCACCAAATGGGTCTCGGTGTCTTGTCACTGACTGGTGCTAGTTTCTCGGTGTTCTGGTTCACCGACTGGTTTATTTGATTTGTTTGGGCTTGGCCGACTTGTGCATTTAATTTGGGTCATGTTCCTTGTGATGTGGATTGATCATTGGGCATGTGGGGACCTATATCTAGATTGATTGTTTCTCCTATGCATATTTATGCTTGTTGCAAGATCTAAATGATGGATAACACATTTCATGAGTTTTTTTCATGAAGCCAACTGATGTTTTATGATTTAATTCTTTTCTAAAGTGGACTTGTGGCTGAGTAGTATATAAGTAGGGTGTGGGTAGTTGTTTAAACAAGAAAGAGGGGAGTAGGATGATCAAATAGTAGTGATTGAAAAGATCTGATTGTAATATCAGAGTTAGTGGCTAAGTGTCTTGGCTTAAGAGACAAGGAGATTGCTTGGTGGCTTGTGAGAACAAGTTTAGATCTGCCTTTTTATTTCTACCAGTTCTTATGGTTGTGCAGATCTGGGCTAGCTAGGTGATTGTTAGATCCTACAACATCTATGTTGTATTTGTTGATGTAATTGGCCATAACCGAGAAGGCCTTAGAGCTCGGAAGGTTTGGACTATCCATTTTTGGATCCTCCATCCTTAACCGCGTCAACATAAAAGCTGATAGAGGCACCAATCTGTGTAGGTGCCAGTTCACATATGCAAATGATGATACATGACTAGTAAAACTATGAGACAAAAAATCTCAGTCCAGTGAGTTAAAATTTCTAATACATAGGTAGAAATGCCAATTAGGTTAAATGCTAGTGTAGGCACAAATGTTGATCTATAATTCTTCCTCAAAACATGGAAAAATAAAGAAAAACACCTAAACCAATACCAACACATTTCTAGTAGACATCTAAATCTACGTTGGGGAGTACCAGATATAATAAATCAATGTCATATAGTCTTGATACAACCATAATCATCATAAAAGAAACTAATCTACAGAGCACATCATCAAGAGTATGTAAAATTCATTGAAAGAATGCAAGGGATAGAATGAACACATCATGCTTGAACTCGGTCACTAGAATAACTATCTTGCTTATACATTGGTCCCTAGTAGTGGTGTGCAATTCCACCCATCTACATGGTACTCTTAGGCTCACTGTAATGTGCTAGAAAAGATAGTCACCCGACCACAAAAATGAGGTACACACATGCCAAGAATGGCTAACACATACACCAATCAAATGCAAAACTCAGGGGATGGTACAATAATCCAATGCACACATTAATAGAAATAATAGAATGCAAGTAGGTCAAGGTCACTACTCATAATTAGATAGGATGCAATGTCAAGAATAAAAAATGGAGTGTCAAGTCACACATCTCATGGAAGCCTATGTGGCCTCAAGTATTCATTCTCTTATCAAGGAATCTCTACTATGTTAGCTCAACATCTGTAGATGGCCACGATTGTGTCAAATCAACATCTGTAGATAGCCATGACTATGCCGACTCAATATCCACACATGGATATAGCTATACCTGCTCCATATCATCTAAACAACCATAACACCAATGTTAATTTATCTTTAATTATGTTTTACCCCATTTTATTTAATCATGTTATCAGTTCCAATTATGAACTTTACTAAGGGTTACCGTATGACTACTTTGTGTCTCAACCACCTTGGATAGCCACTCATCCATACACCTATTGATCAATCATGCAATGTTCAATAATAACATAATGTAATATATTTCATGACATGCAACAAAGCGGGGACAAGGTACACTCAATTGGACTCGCAAAGAGGTCAAGTCACTCGGACCTCGACATAGGAGCATAGATTAACTACATGCTTAGATACGATTTCAACACCATGCATCCACACAATAAAATGTCTCACACCCAAATGGAAATCAAGAGCAATTCAACGAATGACTTTCAAAACAAGCTACAAAAATACAAGGTTTAAAAGTTCACTCGTAACCAAGGAATGAGAACACCCAAGAGTAGTGATAACTTTTGATCTTGAATGCATACACATACTCATGAGTTGAGAGTATGGGCACACTACCAACTCTCAAAGGACCACAAGGAGATACAAACATTATGAAAGAGGTCTAAATAATGCAAACATGACATACACATGACCAACACTCACGCATAAAACTCACTCAACTAACCTCTTTGCGAAGAGCTTGGATTCCGAGGTGAATTTGATATCAACAATCAAATTCCACTCATTGGACACAATCATAGGATTAATATCCAATCCCAATCTACAAGAAAAACTATGAAATTATCATGGAGTAAAATTCAGTCCCGAAGGACGTCACCATTGACGATCCTTAAAAAGTGACAAAAAAATTCAAACTTCAAATAAATCAAAAATAAGAAACCCATTTTGTCTAATACACCAAAAATAAATTCATTCAATAAAATTTTCATTCTGAGAAAACATAGAGAAATGAGTAGCATATCATCACAAAAACCATATAATTTGAATTTACAAAATATGAAATGATCATAGAAGTCCAAATGGACAATGAAAAGCTATGAGATTGCGGGGGAATACTAATTCTTAGCCCACAAAAATAAATCAACTTGCTTCAATTCAAAAGATGAAGTGAAATGAAAGATATAACAAGGCCTACTTCACATGAAGGTGAAAATACAGAAATGGATGGAATAAAAGAAATTTTCTGTGAAAATGAAAAATGGATCTAGAAAAGTGGGATAAATTACAACATGAATCTAACGAGTTGCTACCCACAAAAATTCATCAAGCGGATCGATCACAACAATAAAATAATCAATTTTCTCCAATTCAAATTGGAGCCAAAATCTCATTTCTCCAAAACCAAAAGTGAGAAAATGAATCTTTTTCCCCAATATAAAGTCACTTTTTGCCAAAAAGATTAAAAATGACTAAAATAAAATCACTTAAACAAATTAAATCAAAACTATAGACTTATACGAAAAACCCTCGAAATAAAATTAGTTCTAATTAAATAAAATTCAACTATGACAAATTAGTTAGTAAATAAAAATCAACCCCCAAAATGATAAAATCAACATTTAATCTATAACTCAACTGTGACAATTGTGGCAACTCTAAATGCACAAAAATAATATGCAAATTAAGTTCAGATTTACCCACATGTACCAGAGGTATAATAATTCAATTATGGATATGCCATCCATACAGGGACGATATTGACTAAGTCATAAACAATTGATGAAACTATCTCTTGTGCTACTACTAGAGATAAGACACGCTCAAACCTACAACTCAATTGGAGATGATGTTTCGTACCTTTTTACTAAAACACACACACAAACCGAGTGCAACTAATTGTAGTATAAATAGTTGAAATATAAACATGAATAATTAAAGTACGCAGGTAATGGAACAATGTCACTCTAGTAACATGACCATTCGTATATCTCAGAATGTCATGACACTAGTAATTCCATATTCAATCCTCAATGTACATGATAATTAACATTTCATTTAAATTAAGGTATTAAAATAATTATTTTACAACATATACATCATATAGTAGTTAAAAAACTCAATTCAGATATCCGACACAAAGGCACAATAACATAGAAAATCAATGATAATTATCATAATATCATAATCTAACATTCTCAAATACAAACTACACCAAATATTATCATAAAATGTCATGTCACATCCTAAAAGCATCATCATGCAGATATGATCAAAATACTAAACAATAGTATAAGCTAACATCTAAATCAACAATGATACTGGTAAAGCCAAAATAATATACTATAATCAAATGCATCACATAGTGCAATGTTCTATCACTTCATATGGATAGCCCTATTGTAAAATAGAGTACAAATTGGATATAAATAACATGGGAACAAATGCAACCATAGGAGGCACTACATCTCATCTAAGAAGAATCTTTTTATATTAAGAGAGGACAAAAAAATTCTTATCTATGGAATGACGAGCTTGACCAATAATGAATTCTTTTTGTGTAAAAACGTATTGAGAATTATTGTAGTCTATCAAAGTGAATGAAAAAGCTTAAAGAGTTCAAAACCCTAGAAAGCTAGATGCTTAAGGTATCCACACATGAAAGAATTAATTTTCTTCAACTATTTGTCAATTTAAGATTAGTTGTTGAAAATATTTAAGAAATGACCAAAAAAGTTGTCTATGGAATGACAGGCTTGACCAAGAATGAATTCCCTTTGTGTAAAAAGTATTGAGAATTGTCACAGTCTATCAAAATGCGGGAAAAAACTTCAAGTGTTCAAAACCCTAGAAAGCTAGATGCTTAAGGTATTCACACATGAAAGATCTAAATTTCTTCAACTATTTCTCAATTTAAAATTAGTTGTTGAAAATATTTAAGAAATGATAAAAAACGTCTTATTTATGGAATGACAAGCTTGACCAAGAATGAATTCTCTCTGTCTAAAAAAATATTGAGAATTATCATAGTCTATTGAAGTGAAGGAAAAAGCTTAATGTGTTCAGAACCCTAGAAAGCTAAATGCTTAAGGTCTTCACACATGAAAGAATCTATTTTCTTCAACTATTTGTCAATTTAACATTAGTTGTTGAAAATATTTAAGATTCTCTTGTGTAAAAAAAGTATTGAGAATTTTATTTTTAAATTTTATCAAACTATTTATAACAATTTAAACGGAAATATCTTGTTTTTTATAAAGAAAGGAAAATAAAATCTTATCTTGAAATGAAAGGCTTGACCAAGGATGGATTCCCATGTGTAAATAGTGTTTCTATTTACAACAGTTCATTGAAGTGGGTAAGAAAGCTTGAAACATCGTAACTAGCGAGTGACGCGATCAGTTGAATTGCGTCAAACAAAAGTGGAAAGTCGTGTGACTGCCCCGAACGGCACGGCACGGTCATCTGAGCATTCAAACATCAGATGACAGAGGTGGTGGTTAACATTAACATCTCACCCATTTCCTTTCCTTTGCCTTGCCGAAGTTTCGTGGCGGGTCAGAAACAAAGTGCCCACGCGGTTTCCTCGTTTGAAAATTCTATTAAAAGATATCTGCTGCTTACGCGGCAAATTTATTGTACCCTTTATTCCACCACTGACGTAACCGACTCTGTTCAACGTCATAAGTGGCGGGTCATCACGAGCTTGCTTCGACTTTAAGTCTTCTCTTTCGGTATTTATGCTCCCCACGTCTTCTTTCTAACACATCAACGATTTAGGCTTCTTTTATTTTGTTTACAAGTATTTATAGGTATTCCAATTTAAGTTCAGGAATTCGTTTTTACAGGTTTTGTCTGAGAAGCATTCTTACGCCACGTTAAAAGTTGGGTGAGTTTCAACAAGACACCTGAAACTCATTTAGAGGTGCACAACGAGATACCCGTGTGAGGAAATCTGAGAGTCTGTAAATTACCCTGTTTGGCGTGTGCTTCGAATAATGAATCTTGCAAGGCTTATGAGATTGTTTTATCGATTCTTTCAGGGAATCTCGATGTGCTTTGTGTTTATCCGGACGTGCAAAACCTACAGCAAATTGAAGATGGCGTTAACTGCAGCATTTGACGCGGCTTCGTCGTCTCCTGTTGGAGTTTCGACTTGTTATTCTCCCAATTCTGTCGGAAGACAATCGTTTCAAGATTTAAGCGTCGACATCTGTTCTGAAAGCCCGCAGCCATTGACATCTCCATTGAATTCTGCTTCTCCTTATGGAAAATTGAAAACCTTTTCTAACGGACCCAGAATTAAAAATAGTTCTGTGCATTTTCAGGAGAGTTTGGGAACACCCATTAACACAATACCCATCGACCAATTTCAATTGGCTTCTCCCCGAAAACCCACTTTAACTGCTTTAAACCAGAATTGTCATGGTTTTCCTCAGGGAAACGATCTTTCAGGGCCTCCGACATATGTTAATACAGAATCCTCTGTTAAAAGTCATGAAGATAAAGTGGGATGTGCTGACTCGAAGGTTAAAGGTACAAATGGATTTACACAAGGAAATAGGTTGAAATTGAGTCGGCCTCCATTAGCCCCAAAGAGGCGGCGTCCTCCGACGCTGCAAATTCCGCACTTGCCCATGTCTTTAACGCCATGTTTCAACAGGGAAAACTTGACAGAGGAGTTGGAAAAGGAAATGTATATTCAAGGTTGTAACTACTCTGTTGCCTGCAAAAAGGGTCGCAGAGAAGTTATGGAAGATGCTTACAAGGCAACTGTTAACATTTCTGGGGATTCAAGGCAGGTTAGTAAACATTTAACTGCTTAAATGTTTTCTTTGGTAATGTTTTTGTTCTAGTATATATGAGTTTTTTCATCTAACGTTTTGTTATGATTCATTGTTGAGATATTGTTATGATTTATTAAGATATTTGTACCGTTATGATCCATTGTTAATATATTGTTATAATTTATAAAGATATTGGTATGATTAATTGTTACGATAATAGAAAAATAGAGAGTTACTGGACGGATTACAATTTTCTTCTCTTATAGTTCTTTAATCCTCTGGCTCTCTAGTGATCCTTTGATGGATTCACATAATGTGAATTCTTTAGTGGTCTAGTTTCTGGATCATCTATGATGATAGAGTGTCAATTCTTTTCTAGCTCTCTATCATCTCTGATAATGATGGACTAGAAAAAACTTCAATACACTATATCTAGAAATAATATTGTTTAACATTTTTTTGGGGGGGTTTAGATTGTTTAACAATAAAAGGTTAAACATTTACATGGATTGGAAAAATCTGATAGCTTTGTAGAAAGAATATTATCAAAATTTCAGTTTTTTCTGAAATGCATCTTGAAGTAGTAACTGTTACATCAATATTTTGTCATGAACCCGTGAGAGCTTTCTTTCGATTCTAAATTACATATTCCTGAATTTGTCTTTTTCAGGCTTTCTTCGGTGTGTTTGATGGGCATGGCGGCCGCAAGGCTGCGGATTTTGCAGCAGAGAGACTCGGCCAAAACATTGCAGATGCAGTCATGGAAAAGGGAAAAGATGACTGTCACATGGAAGACGCGGTTAGAAGGGGCTACCTGGCCACAGACGAGGCCTTTTCCAAGCAGGTATGGAATTCGAAACACCAACTGTGTTTGAATTTTGTAACATCCTCAAGCTGCACTTAAAAATTTGAGTTTTCTGCTTTGAATTATCAGCGGTAATTACATTGAATGGAACACCTGAAAATTGAATGAGCACTTAATAACTGAATGAATGAACGTTTAATAATTGAATGATTGAAATTTTTAAGTACAAAGGTTAAATGAACACTCAATAATTGAATGAATGGAGATATCTAATGAGCAACATTTTGAAATACGAAGGTTGAATAAATGTCCAATGTATCTAATGTGAAACATTTTCCAAGTACAACTTCAAGTTTGTTTCTAGATTAAATTGTATTTAAGTTCAAGTAATCAAAATATTGTTCTATACTTGCTTACAAATGGGACTTACAAAATGTTGATTTCTGTTACTGTTCAGAATATAAACAGCGGGACATGCTGCGTGACGGCCCTCATCACGGGAGATCTGGTGGTGGTCGCCAACGCAGGAGATTGCCGCGCAGTGTTAAGCAGAGATGGCAATGCTGAAGCCCTCACATGTGACCACAGGCTGGACAGGGAAGATGAGCGCCAAAGGATTGAAGATCTGGTAAGTAGTAACGTTATTACCTTGTGTATTAAATCTCCTCTTTTGGGCCTTGGAATGATAATTTAAATTGGTCTGTATAAATGAATTTGCAGGGTGGATACGTAGACTGTGTAAATGGTGTATGGAGAGTGCAGGGATTGCTTGCAGTATCGAGAAGCATAGGCGATATACACATGAAGGAGTTGATATCAGCTGAACCAGCGATTAAGAAGCTCACCATTACGCCTGACTGTGAGTTTCTCATATTAGCATCAGATGGCTTGTGGGACAAGGTAAATCTCCTTTCATGCCCATTTGCTTACAAAATCGATTGCTTTCATTTCTAACTTCTCTTCATCTGCCAACCAAATAATTGTGTGCATTTCTTTATGGGTTTGTTGTTCAGATAAGCAATGAAGAGGCTGTGGACACGGCAAGGGCTTTGTGTGGTGAGGAAGGGTATTGTGAGGCGTGCAGGAAGCTTGTGGATGTTGCCGTTAGCAGAGGAAGTAAGGATGATGTGACTGTCATGATTGTCGACCTCAAACATTTTTGCACATGATTCTTACATTTTGTTGAACCCTAACAAATGGACGGATACCAACCCGGGCAATTATTGTTTTAGTGTTCTCTCGATTCTGTACGAGGAGCTTCTGAGATGACCCACACAATCTCTTATTAAATGGATACTTGGTTGATTTTTTGAGATCGAGTCGCCCAGCTGTAGGCCTCATCTCACAATATTCTTTCTCACACCTCAACAATGCTTCCAGCTGGAATGCGGCTAGAGTGGAATTTTTTTGCATTGCAACAACTTTCCGGTCGTAAACTTGGTGACCGTATCAACGCATTTAAAAAGAAATTGGGCATAAAATTCGATCAATCTTTTTGAAAAAAATGTCAGACAAAAGGTAAATTTTTTTGATAGACCCCAACACATATACGTATATATATTTATTTGATGTCTACATCTCTAACCATGAAGCATCTAAGGACAACCTTTAACATTTCATAAAATTTCATGAAAGCATAGTCATGAATATTCTAAGTGAGTATAATCATTAATTTCATATAATGATTTATTTGGCAACTTAATCATTTAAATCTAGTTATCTAGTGAGGGTATTTAATTTCAGATTTCCTCAAAGAAATATTTTGATAGTTATCAAAAATTAATTTTTATTAAAGACTTTTGAGTGATTACAAGTGCAAATTTGAACTTATTTACAAAATTAAACATGCAGACTAAAATCTTATGTCTAAAATAAATTTTGTTTGATCTTATAATGGTTGATTCATAGTAAATTTACAAATACTTTTTTGATAAATTAATTGAATCACGAGGGTCATAGACATCTCCATTGGATCCATAGGTGTAATAGTCCAATAATATATAACGAGTACAAAAACAAGCAAACATAGAATTTAAGGTACAATTCTAATATAGTAATCTTTTGTTTAATTATTATTTTTTAGTTCAAGAACAAGTTGGGTGGTCCCACAATAGTGTCTCCCACTTTTTGGCCAACTTTGACACTGAGATCAACATTTTGAAAAAAAAAAAAACAAAAAAAAAACTTCAGTTTCGAACACCTATTGTTGCAAAACTATTAGGAATTTGAAGATGATATAAACTTACAGTCTTTTAGAATTTTTTTTTTTAGTTTCTAAATATATTTTTTTAAAAATGATTTGATTCCATTTTTTTTTCTCCTCCGAAAAGTGGTTTGTGTGTAAAATCAGCATTTTTAAGGAGTGACTGTCACTTGGATTACCATAACTTTTTTTTTAAAAATGATAACGATGTAATTCTGTCGAGGTTATATTTTTACTAGTCCAAAATAGTTATATTCAACTGTTATTTACCTAATAAAAGAGCTTGTATTTACCAAATATAAAAAAACATATTGATAGAAGCAAGAACCCAAATAAGGTTTTGTTGAAACAAAATCTTTAAAAACTTTTTATGTTCGAAGATACATAAAGAAACTGTTACTAGAAGGAAAACCGTATTATTAGTCATGTAAAAGCTCCATTACAACTCTCATTTTCAACTTTCATTGTTTACATAACACCAAAATACTAGTAACCCAAAACCCTCATTATAGAAGCAGTATATCAAAACTCCATGCATGAAAATAAACACAAAGACACAACACAAAATCCATGGACAAAAAAATGCTGATTAGAAAAAGAAAAGAAAGGAAAGCATAAACCCAATTTTACAATCATTTATTGTTAATGGGTGGCCTTGGTGACGGAATAATCCTCACCTAGATCGAATAGTGTTTGTTTGAAACCCCTCTGTAGTCTTTGTTCCCACACTCTAGAAATGTCATCACCTCACCTGCAAAGGAAGCTACAGATACAAAAGAATGGCTTGTTTCTCTGAAGGAATGAATGGAAAATGTGAAATATTTCACATTAACTACAAATGAAACCAAAAAATGTGAAAAAAACCTGATGAAACTGACAAATTTGAAAGAAAGAAGAATTTACCTTGAGAAAACTGAAAGACAGTGGCGGTGAATATAGCAAGTAACAAGTGCATGGTGAAGTTGCAGGGTATTCTTGTACTTACATTTTGGTCCCAAACAGATAGAACTCTACAAAAAAGGAAGAATATAAAGGGATGAAATATGGGCACAATTTGAGAGGAGGAAAGTATAGTAAATGGTTTATGAATCATTTAATGTAACTAGGGCGACAGAATTAAGGAGAGGTGACTTGTGTTAAATGCAATGGGACATTCGAGTGTGAGGAGCCAACAATGAGATAAGGTGATGCATACAAGTGGCTCTGGTGGCCATGTGGCCAATGGAGACAAAGCCACCCTGTCCAATACTAATAGAAAGGATAACCGGACCCGGCTGTGGGGGCATGCACACCCCATTCGATGCACCAAAAGGGATCATTTTGGACATTTTTGTGTAAATTAACTCCTTGACATGGAAAACAGTTGACTCAACACCATAAATTTTGATTTGGGGTTGCCAACTAGGCGAAGGAAATTTTAAAAAAATTAAGATTTGGGGGTCCACGTGGCTATCCACATGGACCCCCAAAGTTAGGGTGTGCACCTTCTAGCTCCCCTCCCCTAAAAGAACCATTGGGATTCCTATGGTAAGGAATGATCTTGAGAGATCATTAATTGCAATCAAGCAATGTTGATCAGGCCAATAATTTTGTACTAAATTGTTCAAGATACACAACATATGTAGTAGCTATATATAAGAAGTTGACATTAATGTAGTACAATGATAATCTATGCTTTAGACATAACCAAATGGATTAAGTTACAATAGATTATTAAGTTGTAGATTACATTAAATAATTAGTCTGTAATATTTTTAATGATAAAAAATACTCAATTGATCAAGTAACAATAGATTATTGAGTATTAGATTGAATGAAAGAATTGGGATTTGATATTTTTAATGATAAAAACTAATTTAATTGTACAAATTGATGTAAGGAAAGGGTTATGCTAATTGTCTTGAGTGATCTTAAATATTCCAATGCATTATAATGATTATACTGAGTGGTTTTAGATTATTGAAATGGCCAAGGGGTTATTTTTTTATACAAGTCATCCAAAACACACATTTTTTTAGAAGAATGACACACAAGTTAGTAGATAATGATAAGATTATGACAAGCTCAGCTAGGGCCACAATAAAATTTGAATTTCAAGGCTAGAAATGCAACTTAGAGGTTAAGGGCACAAGTGCGGATTTTACTAGGAAAAATAAAGTACTAGATTCTAAACAAAGGTAAGGTGATATTTCCAAGTGATAGAAAACGTTGAAGGCTAATAGATGTCTCAAATTAAAATAATGACATACTAAGATTATACTTAAAACACCTCCACAAAGTAATAGAAAAAATAGAGAAAATATAAAAAAACACACTTCTCATTTCTTCAATAGTAAATATACCTTAAATTTACTCAACTAGATAAGATTATTTATTTAATTATTTTTTAAATAAAATTTTAATTCCTGATCTCATTCTTATTTATTAGATAACTGTTTAAATTATTGAGTGAAGTATTAAGTTTTTTTTTCTTTCTTGAAATTATTCAAGAAAAATTATTGAGTTGAGTCATAATATATATTCTAGTCCTTTTCCTACTTTATGCCATTTTTCGTATAGTTAAAATCTTTATCGGGGTTGTTAAGTCTTGTAACTATCTATTCACAAAATTTGTGTGAATGCATTTGTTGAGTTGATGGAACCTAGACCTATAGTAAAAATGTGCACCAAGAAAATGTCCTACAATGAAATATCTTGAATGAATGTTTTACAGCTGAGGTGACCATTCATTCAAAAGTCACTATATTGACCAAGTTTCCAAACTTTTCATTATTACAGTTCTTGTGTAACCTAAACTACCTAAATTTATTCAATTTCTTGATTGCAAGATCCAAATTCTATATACTTTGAAGATCACTTCAATAATCAATCATATATTTTATGTAAACAGAATAGTGGTTCAAATAACTTGGGTGTTGTCAATTCACTAGTTCAAACACCCAAGATAAGATGTCATAACATAAGAATTCAAAATCCTAGGAGGTTAGATGATTAAGGTGTTTACACTTGGCAGATCCATTGAAGGTTAGTTGTTCAAAATATAGGTTTTCAATTAATCTTTTATTATTAAGAAATTGAAAATTATGTTTTGTTTAAAATATATTCATTTTATTAGATTTTTTTTTAATTTGGGTTCTCCACTATTTTTACTTTGAAGAGATTCAAAATTATAAATTTTATTTAAAGTAGATTCTTCCTTAATCTTTTTGAAACAACTCATATAAATTTTATATCTCGTCTACAAAGAA
The DNA here is from genome assembly GCA_027943335.1 of Chamaecyparis obtusa. Classification (NCBI taxonomy): domain Eukaryota; kingdom Viridiplantae; phylum Streptophyta; class Pinopsida; order Cupressales; family Cupressaceae; genus Chamaecyparis; species Chamaecyparis obtusa. The sequence continues at coordinate 209,994 of BSBK01006148.1, read as the reverse complement.
ACATATAATATCTTATTTTTATTAACAAATGTGTTCACACTTTTCAGGATCTACTTTTCCTTGAGTGTTTTGTCAATGAGAGGTTAGTTGTTAGAAAATTGAGTTTTTGACTAGTCTTGATTGTTAACGAATTGAAAATTATGTTTTACCTAAAGAACATTTTTTGTTAATTTTGTCAAACTATTGTAAATTTAGGTTCTTAACTATTCTTTATTATTAATAAATTGAAAATTATGTTTTACTTAAATGGATGCTTGGTTGATTTTTTGAGATCGAGTCGCCCAGCTGTAGGCCTCATCTCACAATATTCTTTCTCACACCTCAACAATGCTTCCAGCTGGAATGCGGCTAGAGTGGAATTTTTGCATTGCGAGGACTTTTCGGTGGTAAATTTGATGACCGTATCACCGCATTTGAAAAAAATTGGGCATAAAATTCCATCAATCTTTTCGAAAAAAATTTAGACAAAAGGTAAATTTTTTGATAGACCATCAAAATATGTGAATCATATATATAGATGTTTACATCTCTAACCATGAAGCATCTAAGGATAACCTTTAAAATTTCATAAAATTTCATGAAAGTACAGTCATAAATATTTTATGTGAGTATGATCATTAATCTCATATAATGATTTATTTGGCAATTTAATCATTTAAAATCTAGTTATCTAGTGAGAGTATTTAATTTTGGATTTCCTTAAGGTAATATTTCGATAATTATCAAAAATTAATTTTTATTAAAGATTTTTGAGTGATTACAAGTGCAAATTTGAATTTATTTATAAAATTAAACATATAAACATGATATTATGAATTAACTGAAATCTTATGTCTAAAACAAATTTTGTTTGATCTTATAATGGTTGATTCATAGTAAATTTACAAATACTTTTTTGATAAATTAATTGAATCATGAGGGTCATGGACTCCTCCATTAGATCCATAGGTGAAATAGTCCAATGATATATATCAAGTCCAAGAACAAGCAAACATTGAATTTAGGGTATAATTCTAATATAGTAATCTTTTGTTTTATTATTATTATTTAGTTCTTTCTAGTGCCTAATATGCTCTTTCTTAAATACTCTTTCTTAAATAATTAAATGGGTTATGGTGTCAAATATACCATCCTAGAATACAATTTAAAAGTATCTAAAATATTTTTTTAATGAGTAAAGAATTCAATAAATGATAAGTAGGAGATATTTTACACAACAAATTAAATTACGATATTACTATCAAGATTCAACTATGTAGTTTTTGAGTCAAAATCATTGATCCTTGTTTCATTAGTAGTGGTTCTCAAGAATCCATCTCTCATGAGAATGAATTTAACACTTACTCTCATTGCATCTCAATGGTGCTCATAGAGGTGAAGCACTGGGACTTCCCTGGAGGTCACCCATCTTAGTACTACTCCATCTCAAGAGTGCTTAACTACGGAGTTTACTCCATGGTTTAGTTCACTTTGCTTGCAACCCCATTTGTAAAACCTTCAGCAAGTGGTGTGCCTTACAAATGCTCATAGAGGTGAAGCACTCAGACTTCCCAAGAGATCACCCATCCAAATACTACTCCATCTCAAGTGCACTTAAATGCAGAGTTTTCTCCAAGGTTAATCCCACTTTTTTTGCAACCCCATTTGTAGAACCTTCATCAAGTGGTGTTCCTCATGAACTGATGAGTGTTAAGTGTTCCATTCATTCTCATGAGAGATGGGTTCTTGAGAACCACTTCTCATGAAACATGGGTCAATGAGTTTGACTCAAAAACTACATAGTTGAATCCTTATAGCAATATCACAATTCAACAAATGATATGAAATTGCCCTTTGTGAAAAAAAACTTCAACAAATGTTATGAAATTGTTTTCTTGTACAAACACAAATATAAGTGTAATACTCATTGCAATCATATATATGAATATTGACTTAAAATAAATAAACTATTATTACCAATGTGTCATCATATAATTTATTAGAACTTTGTTCACATCTTATCTCACCAATAATAATAGTCATTGTGAATAATAATGCCTTGTGTAAAGTATGTGTAATTTACATATTTTCAAATACAAATATAAACATGTGAATAAAACTAAAATTGAAATCATAGATCTAAATTGAGTGAAATCTCATGCCCAAAATAAATTTCCTTCATGTTATAATGTTAAACTAGGATAAATTGCATCATTTATGGAATTTATTAAATTCCTATTTCTAATTTGCATTTTGGTGGGAATTGATGAGTTTTTAAATTCAAAAATTCCTTCCCTCTAATTGTGCTTCCAATCCCTATAATCATGCTTCATGATTTCTTACTTCTTTCCCTGTCTATTTGTCCACTAATTTGACCTCCAATTTCCTATAAATTTGCCTCCACCTTCCCTTCCATTTTTCCCTTGATTTTTGAATTGATTTATACATTCCAAATTGTGCATTCAATTTGTCATAATTATGACAATCTTCCAATTTGCACTCTCATTTCCAAATTTGCATTTTGGTCTCCAATTCCTATAAATTGAGATTAAATTTTTAATCCAAAACTAACCATCTTCTTTCAAATCTTCTTGTCATCATTATAGTCATATTATCAAAATCGTGCTTTCATTGTGCCAATATGGGAGCTACATCAATTCTTTTAGAAAAGCAAGAAAGGACACAATTGTCAAATTGAGGGAGTTTTGTTTATATAGTCTGTATTTCTTTGTCTCAATTTCTATTGTGTTCGAATAGGCTAGTTATGTAGACATTTAGAGTTTGATGTTTCCTCTTGTGTGCATATTTTCCTCATTTTCCAATCTTAAAATTGATGATACCAACATGAAATACTCATATCTGATGGACATTTTATGTTTTTGTACATTTGCAGGTAACATGAAGCACCCTGACACTTGGCAAGAGAAGCTACATAGTTGGTAGGAGAAGTTGTGTAGTTGGTTATAGAACCTGCATAGGTGGGGTTCAAAAATGCACACTTATGGCTTGGAGTTGTGCACTCTGTCATGGGACTTGTGCACTAGGGGTTTTGAATGCAAAATTTAGGATTTAGTCTTCCCATTTGCAGTTTTATGTCTTTTGTTTACATTCATTTTAGTTTGAAGGATAAAATGGACTCTAACATGGATCAAAATACACTCTAAATCTCTTTAATAAATTTCACATTTTTATTTGAGTTGTTAAAATTAACCTCATCTAGTTTAAGGATCAATCAAACAAACATTGCATATGGTTAACCAAGTAGTTCTAATCATTTTAAATTCTCAATATAGTCTAATTAGGGGTTAAGAATTGATGTCATTGTACTCAAAATACTCTAACTAATGGTTCAATGAACTCACATTGATGTGTGCAATTTTGAGCTAATCAGTGTTAGGAATAGTGATCTTTAATAGAGAGAATTCAATATAGTTATTTATGTTATTCACAATTAATATCTTGTAAGTATTATTTGAACTATATATATATATATATATATATATATATATATATATATATATATATATATATATATATATATATATATATATATATATATATATATATATATATATATATATATATATATATATATATATATATATATATATATATATATATATATATATATATATATATATATATAAGTCAATAAGTCAATCATATCAAAGCTATATTTTAACACTCCCTCTTCGCAAGAGAGGATTGATTAGAATCAATATCTCAAGATGTAAGTGTGTTAAGATCCCTGACTCAATTTGGAACTAGATATAAGGGTATGTGCAAGATCATGAGGGGCCAAAAAGTGGCGATGTGAAAAATATTCACTTTTCACTTGTCCAAAAGCGCATGAAAATGCTTGTTGAATTTTTAGTAGGTCTAGGTGTCAATATACCTAGGAAAACCTAACACCAAAGCACAAGCTTAATTGGGTACCTGAAAGCATATCGAGTACCCGATATTATTTCAGGTACCCAAAACTTGTGGCATAAATCAAAACCCGCGAGCCATTTTCCTCATTTCTCCTTACGTTTTGGGTTTGGAAAATAGCTCCAAATATCATATACACGATATTTTTGGGTATCTAATTTCTGCAACAATAAATTCGACTCCGCAGTATATACAGTAAGTAAATTATTTGTATATTTTGATTATTTTATTTCATTTTGATGCTAAATGTAGTTTTTTTGGTTGAAATAGGGTTTTGTATTTATTTTTGTAATAATATATGAAATGAAATTGAAATTGAAATTTTTTTTTATTTAATCAGGCATGGCTGACAACAATGAAGAAGATAACCCTCCTGCACCAAATAAAGATCCCTAAAACAATCCCCCATCTCAAAACCCTCAATCTTTAGAAGATTTGATACAAGATAATTTGAACACAATACGAGGTTTCCAAAACACATATCATAATATACCTACATTAGGTCCCATGCTTGCCACCGTAAATACTATTGTTGAAAATATTGACACACTCAAGCGGCAACATAATGTTGCTCTTCATTGGCGTGATGATATGCACACCCAATTTGATGATGGGCTTGACCATGATGGGATTGTGGCCCTTAATATAAGTAAGGAAGATATAGCCTCCCTTTTTGTGAATCCTAAAACTGGATTACCAGTTGGCCCCAAAAAGCCCAAATTATCAATCAAATGGTGCACAAATGAAGTAATGCGCACACACTTTTAGGATTGCTGGTGGATGGTTTTTGATAAACCACCCCATAGCAATTTGGAGCTCCCTTTCTATTTCATAAAAAAATTGTATGCTGAGTTTGTGCTTGGTCACAATATTAATTATTAGAGTATGAGGCCTAACATGGGCGTAGGTGGAGAAGCTCCTCAGACTAGGCCATTTGCCCAGCACAAAAGGCCACTACCTTTGTCCCCCCCACTAATGTCGCACCCCCTCCTCTAGTGAAACATCCTGATATCATTGCAAAGGCTGCCTCATAGACTATTAGGGTCATTCATTTGCTGAGTGATCAGTTGATCATGCAGACTAGGTCAGTGTTGCCTCTTGTTGTGGATGATGCTGGCGCATTGACATCTCACCGGAGTTCACATGTATGTGAGCCTCATATTTGCATTATATGCAAGAATATGTGCCTCGGACCGCTTACTGATGCTAATACATATCAGTATGTTATTGATGAGGAGGATATAGGAGATGCAGCTGCAGAAGCTACAACACCTCATGGAGCATCTACATCTCATGAAAGTGCTCAAGAGGTGTACGCAGAGGCATGGACTTCTATTGATACTGTAAGAGTAAACATTATAAATAAATTTGTCACGTGACTTATTTAATTGAAAAATAATTTATTTATTTAGATTAGTTTTAATGATTGCATGCACTTATGTATATATATATATTTTCCATTTATGTTCAGTCGATGATAGAGGAGGAGTTGAGATAGGTGGATGACTCCACACTTTTAGCCATTTCATTTGGCCTTGATGCCTATATGGTATATTATAAATTATGTACCCATTAGTTTTCTTTATATGATTTGGTGTACATGCTTAAATCTCTATCAATTAGAGCAATAAAATTCATACATTTACTAATATATTGTCATCTTATTGTACTCTTGTAGGCTACAACCGATGTTAGTGGGGGGCACGAGGGGGTTCCTTCATCAAGTGTCGACAAAGGAAAGGTAATTAATTGTTTAAGATTAATTATGCATGCATATGTATTCCACTTGTGTGTAGTAATAAATATTTTACTTGCACTTTATTGTATAGGGTGTGGCTATTGACGATGTCCTGACATGGGTTCGGGAGCCTAGGCTCACAGGCATCTCGATTCGGAGTGATAGCCCAATTGTACATAGACTTTTACATATTGTTATTTGTATTTTGTAACCAAGGTTGTTATGATGAAGTACATTTATATATAATTGACAATCTTTTTACTCTCATAGGTTACTCCTAGTGTGAGGGAGGGCTCATGAGAATCTTTTGTATCTTTGCTTGACCCAGACCACTATTCTAGAGGAGGGATCACCATATGTAAGTTTTAATTTTAGTTCAATCAATTTGTAATTTTATTATGCTATCATCCTATTTTGTAGATTTATTACTCTATGTTGCACCACTCTACTAATCTCATTATTGCAAATATATATTTATAGGTCAGAGTTGGTATTGTTGGCATGGTCTCTTCGCTACCAAGGACTTATGCTAGGACACCTAATCGTGGTAGGTGACCAAGAAGCCAGGTACAAATATTTGTATTCGATTATAATTTTAATTAAATTGGTGTTTGAATTATGAATTATATATATATGTGTGTGTGTGTGTGTGTGCAAATCATATAAAGTAAGCAATCTAACTTGGGTTTCAACTCATTTTTGATGCAGGATCAATCAGAGCCAAACACTTCTTCAAAGAGGCTACATTTTGATGATCCCCCTATGACATAGGATGTAGTTTTAGTTTTGTGGTCATTTAGAGATGCCACTTGGCACATTTTGAGATGGTATATATGCCACATTGTACACCTTGAAACATTGATTTTGTAGACATTTTGAAATGGCATGTGCCCTATTTGTATATGGAGATACTTTTGATACATTTCATACTTTCTATATATAGAATATGTTCATTTTTGTGTTATATTTGCGTCATCTTTTGTATACATATTTATTATTCATGTTTATGGAATTGAATGGTGAAGCTATATCTTGATTATGATTATCATTATGATTTAAATTATATCTTGTTGAAGTTACATTTGTTTTTCTTTACTCTGGAATACCCCATTCATGGAGCTTATTATGTTTGAGGTTTAACTTCTATAGATTTCCTATGTTCTTATGTTTCATACCATTATATATACTCACTTGAGCTACTTAGTACTACATTGTTTCAATACTATGTATATACTCACTATGTATATAACTCATCATATTGGGGTTTATTAAATCCACAAAGAAATGTAGCACTTGTGTTGTTAGGTCACCTAGGTCGAGTGTGGTCGCGAGGGTTCCAGTGACTCCGTGGGTGGAACAGGGTTGTCAGTGGTGTTTACATGGCCAACTGGAGCCGATAGAGTAGATGGTTCGATGCTAGGATGGATGGTTTGAAAGATACACTGCTAAGCTAGTTTCAACTGACCCTCACTGCAAGTTTTGGCATCGACTGAGATCGCCTTTCCAAATACAAATGAAGTTGTATCACCCAAAACCAAGAGAGGTTATTGTAGACCTTGAAAACATGATCTCATAGCCCCTGATGGTTTATCGATACCTCTCATGAGGTCTGAGATATGAGACTCGAAAGATCACTTCCCAATCATCTTTAGTGCACCTTGGGATCACTTGGGTCGAGGGTGGTCGCAAGCGTTCTAGTGACTCTGTCGGTGGAATGGAGTTGTCAGTGGCATTGACCCGGCCAACCAAAGCTGATGGAGCAGATGGTTCGATGCCAGGATGGACAGTTTGAAAGATACACTATTGAGCTACTTTCAACTAACCCTGACTCCAAGTTTTGGCATCGACTAAGATCACCTTGCCAAATGTAAACGAAGTCAAATCGCCCAAAAATGAGAGAGGTTATTGTAGACCTTGGAAACAAAATCCCGTAGCCCCTAACATTTTTTTGATACCTCTCACGAGGTTCGAGCTATGAGCCTCGAAAGATCACTGCCCAATCGTCCTTAGTGCACCTTGGGGTCACTTGGGTAGAGCATGGTCGCGAGTGTTCTAGTGACTTTGTGGGTGGTACAGGATAGTCACTAGTGTTTACCCAGCCAACCAGAGCCGATGGAGTATGTGTGTGTGAATTTTGTACTTGATCTGTAGACACAACACTTCAGTAAAACATTAGAGGTTAGCAAAAATGAAATCGTGTAATGAATTGAAAGCTAAACTAACCAGGTGATTTACAACCTTCTAATAGGTGTGAGTATGATGTTCTTAGATTGTTATTGAGATCAGTGACCTTGATGACACCTAAATGAAGGATTTGAATGCAATTGATCTAGATATGAAATATGAATGCAAAGTAATCTATTTTTTTTGGATTTTAGATGCAATAAGAATGATAAACGGATATGAACCTATGCTAATATGAAAATTGATCTATGATATGCTAAATGATCTAACAAATGAAAACTAATATGATATGAATGCAAATGAAATTGATCTCACAATAGCCTTGATTCGCAACAAGCTTTGATTCTCCAGATAGCAATTCTTCAACGTGATTGTACAAAAATATGAGATTCTGTGGATGAATTATGAAGAGCTAAAGCCTTAATTTATAGAAATCTAGGGCTTTGGAGGTGCATAGAAAAAAGCCATAAATCACTCAGATTAACTCAGCTTGATTTTTGAGTTATCTAATAATAAAGATAATTTAATTCACAAAAACATGCAAATCATGCAAAAACAACTTTTTAACTCAAATTAAAAGTTTAGATCAACTTTAAAACTCGAAAATGATGTTGAGTTCCAAAAAGTCAATAACTTGCATTGATTTTCTGATTTGGAGTTTAACCGCTCTTTGATTGTGCAGATGAATAATTATGAATTAATAAATAAATAAAGTGATTTATTCTCAACTTAACTGATTTTTGAAAAATAATTGATTTATGGGTTAATCAATCATTTAATCAAACTTTTATTCAAAAATAATATCATTAAATATGACAACTTTCTTTAATTAATTAAATAAGAATTTAATCAATTAATAATAAGAATTTTGATTTATTGTCAAATTTAAATAATAATACTTAGGAATAAATATAATTAAATTCAATTAAATAATTAAGTGGCAGAATTAAATCCAATTAATTAAATATGAAAATATTCAATTAATCAAACTTAGGATAAATGAGATTTATCACCAAATAATCATTGAATTAAAGATAGTTATGATGATTAGGAATATTACTAGGAATATTCCCCGATGCAGAATTTAAGATAATCAATTAAGATTCAATGATGTTCAGATGTGCCTTAGGTTAGGACTTTGATGTCGATTTCATTCGATTTGATGATGTAGGAGATTAATGAACTTATAGCCCATTTTTGGGGTATTACATTTTGCCCCTCTTTGAATTGATGTGCGAAGCGCAATGGTTCAAAGATAGTCTGTGTCTGATAGAGATATGAAACAGATTCAAAATTGATAATTGATATGAGACAGAAGCTGATTGATATTGATTTGATATGAAGATAATAGGTCCTGAATGACCAAAGATAATGTTCATTGTAGTAGCGATGAACCGAGGATTGCAAAAAAAAAGTGTCAAAATGCCTGATTTTGAACCTTATGATTGTGAAGAAGTGAGTGACCGGTTCTAGACTCGATTGTCTTAGCAGAACTAGCAGCTATCACATCCGAACCCTTCAGTTGCCGAAGAACCAAGGAAAGAACACTATGATCTGATGGTTGCAAAAACTGATACAATTTACAAGATTAGGAGAATACTAGATTGATATGGATCTTGATGAATCTGATATGCCCCAAGTGATGATAGATTTTCCCTGAGCGATGAGGTCTTTTTGATGAATCAGTAACTAGACATGGTTGTTGTCTTGATTAATGAGGAAAGATATGATTTCAGCAAAGATATGATTTCAAATTAGATTACAGACTTTGAATGATGTGCAATACCATGCCCCCTTCGGGATTAAAATTGAAATCTGACAAGAAAAAGTCGGTGTTGATAGTTCAGAAGCATGCTAATTGATGTGAGAAGGGGTTATACATGTTCGAGAATGCATTCTGCATCGTTTGGAGGTCTTGGAGACCATGTGTGACTAGGTGAAACCATGAGTTGACCAAGTTGAAATTTTGATAGTTTGATGTAAGATAATCGGTTAAGTTGAATTCTAGATTTTTGCTATGATTGAAGGTTGATTATGGAAGTAGTTAATAATATAAACAATCTAAAATTTTGATTTTGATCCCGAAAAAGGATTCTACTTGTTGTTTCGTTGGAGGAACCTTTGTGTGAGATTCAACTTTGTTAGATTTGAAGATGCGAGTGGAGAATTGTTTAAGCATTGAAGTTCGTTTAGCCATTGTGAGATCATGCAAAGATGAAAAATGCAAAGAAGCATGAAATATGAAATGCAACCTAAGACCTAGGACCTAGTCACTGATCATGTGTCGATTTGTTATCATCATTGAATTTTTAGGTAACTGGATAAATCAATACAATGTCTACTAGCTATGAAACCATAGACATATGAATATTGATTTGTATGTGCAAGAATCAATACAACACCCACTGGCTGGGCAACCATGGACATATGAATATTGATTTTGTTTTTGGAATGTCGGATTAGATATAAGCACCAAGGCACAAACACTAGGATGACCTGAATATCATGTCCATTTTGATATAGCAATTTGTATAAGCATCAAAACATAAACGTCGTGATGACCTGAATACGCCTTGCGGTCAAACATATCAAACAGTCAAGAGATCATTCTAAATCCAGTGTGAATTACCCATAGTGACCCTTTATCGTTCACATCCTTAGGTAAGATCGCGTTTCACAATAGGAGAAAGAACTCACTCAAAAAGACAATAGTTAGATCAAACTTCCTTGAATTTTTTGGGTATCAATGGTCGATATACGCATGGCCATCCAATTTGAGATAGAGGCTCTGACAGTCGGACACCATTTCAATCCAAAATTTTCAAAGTTTTTAGATTTTCACATACAAGTAGAAGACAAAGTAAAGATTATGCCCCCAGTCATCACTCTCTAAATCCTACAAAGGACATCATCGAAGGGCTCGAAGGGACACAATATGCAAAAATCTCAATGCGAATCATTAAGCATACAAGGAGATAAAAGCATGTAAAGCACAGATTGTTTTCAGTTTGCGTTTGATGTTTGATTGCGTTGTTGTAGATGCAAAATCCTTTCTGGAGACAAGACTGACTGACCGACTCACATGAAGCTTCAAAAGGACTCTGACTGGATGTGACATGTCTCAGATACATGGGAGACCATAGGATATGACATTGATTGCCCCCAAGTGTTAAGCATTGATATGATACAGACGCTTGAGTTGATTGGTGTACAAATCGACTTACTTGAAAATTGGAAATGCAGAAACAAATCAAGAGATATGTACAAACTAAAGCAAAACTGAAAGCTGGGAAAGACCAAGATTGTGCTGAGAGATGGAGTATTTTGAAACAAGTGGCGCTCGTTTGCCGGCTTTTCACCATCTTGACAGAGATTCTATTTTTGCTACCAAGGCGCCTGTTTCCAGGTTTTCACTAAGGCACTTTTTTTTCTTTTTTTTTTCAATTTTTTCAATTTTTTTTACTTTTTTTGTGAATCATCAAGGTGCCTATTGCTAGGTTTTCACCAAGATGTTCATTTTTTCAGGACTTTTTCAGATTTTCAAGATTTTTCAGGATATTTTACCATAGACTGAATGCCTTAGGCGTAGAATTTCTTTAGATGGAGAATGTTGATTGGTTCTTGGAGCTCTTCTCCTTCAGTCGTTGAGAGTTGATAGGCACTAGAGCCAAAAGTAGCAGTGATTACAAAGGGACCCAACCAATTGGGTTCAAACTTCCCCTTGCATTCTCGATGGGATTGATTTTTAGAATTTTCTCTCAAGACTAGATCACCAACCTAAAATTCTCTGTCTGACTTTCTTGTTGTAACCTCTAAACATTCTCTTCTGATATACTCTAAGATGATCATACGCTACTTGTCTGTGCTCATCTAGTAGTTCAAGTTCTTGCAACCTAGACACTCTGTAGTCATCATCAGTTACGAGACCATGCATTTTGATTCTTAGTGATGGGATTTCAACCTCAATAGGTAGTATCGCTTCAAACCCATAAACTAAAGCAAAAGGTGTAGCCCCAGTAGGTGTTCTGATACTTGTTCTGATACTGGTTCTGATACTAGTTCTGCTACTTATTCTGATACTAGTTCTAGTACTTGGTATATTTGATAGCATCTTTTTCCATTTGCAAACTCCCAAACAAGATTATATCGTGCAGTCCCAATGTCTAGCAAGGTGGAGAACAAGAGGGATTGACAAACTGGTGGAAGAGATGGAAGACAAGAGAATAAAGGATAATGAAGGGAAGAAATCCTCAAGGGCAAACTCCTTAAGAATACCCAAGCTAGGGAAAAATTGTCATGTAAAGTGCATTTGGACAAGCAATGAAATACTAGTATAGGATAAGTCACAAAATCATAATGCAAGAGCAGGAAAGGATGCAATCCAAAGGAGTAGACATGCCAAGAGGCTTCATAGCACCGTGTTTTACTCTCTTTTTTGTTTTTTTATTAGATCAAGACCAAAGGGGAAAAGGATAGCGATAGGCGAAAATGAATGGAGGAAGATGGATATGAAGGCTAAACATGGAAGGAATGAAAGCAAGATCATCGTAAGATAGCTCACAAAATAGCCAAATGCTCATGTATAGATCAACATTGTCAAGATCAAAGAGAGAAGATGAAATGGATGAAATATGTAGAAGAACTACGCATGATGCTTGATTGCCAGGTTTTCATCATGGTACTTATCCAAGGTGCCACAAGGGAGTGGTTCTCACCATAGGATGAATTTATTTCTCTTTACTTTTGCTACCAAGGCACCTGTTTCCAGGTTTTCACCAAGGCACATTTTCAAATTTTTTTTATTTTTTATTTTTTGGAAGAAGGCAAGCTTTTTAGATAATGCTCCTTGAAAGGATAAACCATGATATGTCAATGATTCAAAATGGTATGCTCAAAGATGCTGATAAGGAAAGGGAGATGGAAGAGAAAAATGGAGGATAAGGTTTTATGTAAAGTAAGTGAGATTGGAGGATAAGAGGAATAGGCAAATGAGGAAAAATGATAGAAGGTAGAAGGACAATGAATGGAAGGATTGTGAAAGGGTAGATGGAAAGGAAGGCAAGATCAAAATCAACACACACCTTAAAGGGTGGTGAGAGGATGGAGGAAATGTGAATGAAGGAATACGTGAAGGAATATGGTGAATGGATAGTAGAGGTTGTGGTTTAGGCGCATGGAATGGAAGAATGTTTTTGGAAGAAGATGAAGTGGAAGCCTTTGGAAGCTTGAATGTCAATTTCACTTTTTTCTCAACACCAGACTCTTTCAAGAGAGACTTTGGAATCCATATAACCGTAGGCTTTTTATTTCTTTTTGATGATCTAGAGAGAATATCTTCAATGATGGATTTTGGAACTCGTACTTGTCTTGTAGTTTTTTTCTTAGATATCTCTTTTGACTTTATGCCTCCATGTCGATTAGAGGAGACATGGTGATCTTTTTTTTTGATGGATTCTTGTATTGCTTCTTTTCCTTGTATTGAACATTCAAGTTACTTCCAAAAGACTTGGGACTTGTGGAAGAAGGAGGATATGACAGGTTTAAATGGGTGGGTGGATGAAAAGGATTCAAGGGTATGCATCTATGTTGATCTTGAGGAAAGATAGGAGATGGAGGGACGTAAGGACCCAAGATGGATGGAAAATTAGGAGAGTTAGGAGGGGAAAGTGAAGGGACATAAGGACCCAAGATGGAAGGAAGACGTGAAGCCCTTTGTAGTGGTGGAAGAGGTCCCAGGATGGAAGTTGAAGATGCAAAAGGATAATTAACAAGTTCAACATTTATATGACAACCAAGGACATCAACATCTTTAGAGTGAGCATTAGAATTTTCAATAGAATCGTGGACATCTTGAATATGAGCACCTTTTTTGATAGGATTGTTCAAAGCTTGCAAAGACTTAGGAAGAGTAGAAAGTGGAAGCAAACATGGAGTGGTAGAATAAGAAGATGGAAGACTTTGATCTTGACAAGGATCTTTGGATAGCATAAACACATAATTTTTCTCTTGATTTTCAATAGGTTTAACATTGGAAGTAACAACACCATTTTTACCAACCTTAATGGAAGTATCATCTTTGGAAAGCACAAGTGTAGTAAGGTTATTTTGATTGTCAATAAGCTCAATAGTGTAAGTAGTAGCTCGATCTTGCTTAGGATAAGACTTAAGATATGGTGGAATGCATGAAAAAGGGTGTGTAGGATCAAAAGAACCCTAAAGCGGATAAGAGACATCATGAAAAGGATTGGATAACATGGAGGGTTCTTGATCTTGATATTTTTTTACGTTATTTTCTTTATCATTAGAGTCCTCTTGACATGGAGCCACTTCTAAGGACAAGGAAGCATGTTGGGATTGTATGGAAGACTGTTGTAGAGATGGTGAAGTACTAGCTGAAGTAGGCATTGTAGCGTATGAAGGCTTAGGCTCTTTAGGTTTAGCATTATTGAAAGTATTAGCAGCCAAGTGAAGGTTAGCTTGAATTTCTTGAAGAGGTAGCCCTAGAGGAAAACTATATGGAACTGTATGAAAAGTATCAGGGCTTGTGTTGAATGAAGGTTCTGTGAAAGATTTGAAAGACTCGAAAACTTTAGGAAGTGTATGGTTATTGGAGGAAGTAGGGGATGGAAGGGAACTATCACAAGACAAAGGTCCAACATTAACATGATCTTGCTTGAGAGTGTAATTTTTATTTTTAGTCTAAGATTTCTTGGAGGAGAGGTCCTTATAGTATTTATGTTTCAAATCAGTGCGGTACATTTTATATTCATCAATAGAAGTAGATGTTTCATCTAGGTATTGTTCATAGAAATCATCAAAGTCTCTTTCAAAATCAGAATCATATGGATCACCATCACGATCTATCCAATGTGATGGCCCATTTGTAGTAAGCAGGAACACACAACGAGGAGGATTCTTAGGAACAGAGGGTTCATAGGTATCATTACATTGTCTATCATCATAGTCATCATAGTCTTCAAAGATGGATGTGTCACTCTCTATGGAAGAGGTATCATAAGGATTGTCACGCTGCTCACATTCTATCCGGGGGCATGGTGACATGTACAAGTCTTTATCAAATGGAAAAGGGCATAGAGCTTCCATGGAGAACTCTTTAGGTTCCTTTTCTTTCTTAAGATTGTTAAGTTCAACTTGCATAGCATGCATCTGTTTCATCATAGTGGTGATTAGAGCTTCTTCCTCATGTGTACTGATTCTTTGAGATATGTGTACTGATTCTCAATAGCTACTACTCTATTCCTGACACAGTGATTTGTTCGACAGATTCTGAAAATAGGTTGAAAAGGCTAAGTATTTGGCAATTCTGAACATTTTCTGACAACTTTTTCTAAATTTTCCCAAATGACACTCTGCAAACTTGTACGATAGTTGCAAGCAAGATTTGACTTTTGAATTTGACTAGCAAAAAGACTCGTACAACACTAGGTTCTTTATCATACGATAGATGGGTAGTAATGAAATGACACTTGATAGAAACTCGTATGACTTTCTAACCTCCTGAAATGACTTTTGACTCTAGAAAGGAATTTCACTTCAAATTTTGGAAATTTAGGGTTTTCAATTTCAGATTGTTTGCAAATTTTAATGTCCAGATTTGAGGATTGTAATAGATTTGTTCATTTTCAGTAACTAGATAAATAAACAAGCACGCAAAATAACAATCAAGTGATTTCAAGCATGTCTGAAAACAATGAACAAGGGCAAAAGCAACCTTGTGCATGAACAATCAAGTGAATTATTTGTGCTAATCCTTAGAAGCACTAATTGTGTATGTTCCAAAATGTTTTGCAATGACACACATATACCCTAGAAAATAAAAATTTGGCCTTGCTAGGGTTTTTAGTAATGGTTTGACTCTACAACTTTTATGATCCAAAGGGGTGAACTCCAATCCCGGCGCACCAGGGTTTTGACACAGTCCAAGAATTTAATCAATCAGGAGCTGCTAGGGAGATCTGACAACCCAACAATGAACCACACCTGTGAAGATTTCTTCCACAAGGACATTTATATAGTGGTTGCTACTACCATGTCTGAAATGGCTATTACCGCTTGAGGTTTCATCAACGCAGTTTTCCCTGTGAAGGGATCATCTACTACGGTTAACCCTCTCTAAAGGTGACTCACAGTATGATACCACAAGGGGACTTGGCTCCAGATCCAAAGTTTTGATGCCTCTCCACTTTTAACCCAAACAAAGCAAGCAGATTAATCCGACACACTAAGACAAAATTTGTTTCACCAAGGTCTGTGATATCAACCCCATGTGATCTATCAACCTCTCCAGAGAGAGAATGTATTGATCAATAAGAGAAGACACACTAACTGAGTAGAATGTGAAATGCACTAAGTATCCTCCCTACCTACAAGGATTTCGTCATCAAGAAAGATTTCACTAGGAATCCAATCTCTCAAGAATCACAAATAGTGTTCATAGGGCCTAATTACTATGTGAGAATAGATATATGTTCGAAAGTAAATCTATCAAAAGTACCCAAAAGCAGAAAGAGGAACACTTAACGCTTAAAGAAAATATGAGGTGAGTCCACAAGGTGGAACAATTAACCCCTCACATAAGCTAAAAATGAGTCCACAACTTAGAAAAAAATTGAGTTCTAATAAGCACCAAAAGGGTTGCTTGGTGGAACAATTAACGCTTCTATCCTCTAGACCCCTCCCCTTTATGACGCTGAGATTGCAACCACGGAGCGAAATGAGGGGCCGGTGGATTTAGAGAGTCCAATAACCCAAGATAGCAATCTAGATCAATCACAAGTATCTAAGACTCTCTTAAGTAAATACCTAAGGCGTCACAACCTAGTATCAATTATGCAAGTGTGTAAAACAAAAGCATGAAAAGAAGCACTCAAGCTAGACACACGAGAGATTCATTTTAAGTCCAAATTGAAATATTATCAGAACAAGTAGAATACCTAAGATCATCACAATGTGCTTAGTAGATATTTACTTGATTTTTATCTTTGTTAAGAAATCCCGCGCAAGCAAGCAACAAACTCTTCGATAAGAAAACAAGCAAACAAGCAAACAAGATATGCAACGTATCTTCAACTTATGAAAACCCTAGGGTTAGCTCTAAAAATAAATTATTATCAACAATAATAACCATCAATTAACCCAAATGACAACTCATATCATTCATTAAACCATGTAAAAAAAAATGTGCATACCCATCACAAAATTTTATTTTTTTTTACTGCATTTGACCTAGTCAAAAGGATCTACTTTTTTTGATATGATTTTGGCCACCAAAATAGAAATTTAGAATAGAGACCCCTACTAAAAAATAGAGAGCTTTGCAAAAATGTAAAAATTTTAGAATAATCTTTTCATTTGTGCTCTAGAGACCCATTTTACCAAAACAAACTAGTTTTTGTAAATTGACTATTTGAGCTATTATATTGCATCTAAATTTAAAATACAAAGAATGGACCCCTTGTATAATTTAAAGAAATTTTTGAAAATATAAAAATTTCCAAAAAATATGCTAATTTGTGTCAGATATTGATTTTTTTTGGAATTTCAAGAAAAAATTATTAAAAATTCAAAACATATCAGAAAATTATACATTTTTTTATTGTAGCTTCCCTAATATGTATCCAACATGAAAAAAAAATTTCAAAGCAAAAATGTAAGCCGTTTGA
Source organism: Chamaecyparis obtusa (assembly GCA_027943335.1). NCBI lineage: Eukaryota > Viridiplantae > Streptophyta > Pinopsida > Cupressales > Cupressaceae > Chamaecyparis > Chamaecyparis obtusa. Next base: position 192,480 of record BSBK01006148.1, on the reverse strand, counting down.
GAGATAAAATTAAATCTTTGAAACTTTAGGGTTTTAGCTCCCCAAAAAAATCAAAACTAGCATGTAAAGGTGGGTTGCCCCACGGTGGGCACCAGAAATGTGTGTGTGAATTTTGTACTTAATCTGTAGACACAACACTTTAGTAAAATATTAGAGGTTAGCAAAAATAAAATCGTGCAATGAATTGAAAGCTAAACTAACCAAGCGATTTACTGCCTTCTAATAGGTGTGAGTATGATGTTCTCAGATTGTTATCGAGATCAGTGACCTTGATGGCACCTAAATGAAGGATTTGAATGCAATTGATCTAGATATGAAATATGAATGCAAAGTAATCTATTTTTTTTGGATTTTAGATGCAATAAGAATGATAAACTAATATGAATCTATGCTAATATGAAAATTGATCTATGATATGCTAAATGATCTAACAAATGAAAACTAATATGATATGAATGCAAATGAAATTGATCTCACAATAGCCTTGATTCGCAATAAGCTTTGATTCTCCAGATAGCAATTCTTCAATGTGATTGTGCAAAAATATGAGATTCTGTGGATGAATTATGAAGAGCTAAAGCCTTAATTTATAGAAATCCAGGGCTTTGGAGGTGCATGGAAAAAAACCATAAATCACTCAGATTAACTCAGCTTGATTTTTGAGTTATCTGATAATAAAGATAATTTAATTCACAAAAACATGCAAATCATGCAAAAATAGCTTTTTAACTCAAATTAGAAGTTTAGATCAACTTTAAAACTCAAAAATGATGTTGAGTTCCAAAAAGTCAATAACTTGCATTGATTTTCTAATTTGGAGTTTAACCGCTCTTTGATTGTGCAGATGAATAATTATGAATTAATAAATAAATAAAGTGATTTATTCTCAACTTAACTGATTTTTGAAAAATAATTGATTTATGGGTTAATCAATCATTTAATCAAACTTTTATTCAAAAATAATATCATTAAATATGACAACTTGCTTTAATTAATTAAATAAGAATTTAATCAATTAATAATAGGAATTTTGATTTATTGTCAAATTTAAATAATAATACTTAGGAATAAATATAATTAAATTCAATTAAATAATTAAGTGGCAGAATTAAATCCAATTAATTAAATATGAAAATATTCAATTAATCAAACTTAGGATAAATGGGATTTATTGCCAAATAATCATTAAATTAAAGATAATTATGATGATTAGGAATATTACTAGGAATATTCACCGATGCAAAATTTAAGATAATCAATTAGGATTTGATGATGTTCAGATGTGCCTTAGGTTAGGACTTTGATGTCGATTTCATTCGATTTGATGATGTAGGAGATTAATGAACTTATAGCCCATTTTTGGGGTATTATAGAGTAGACGGTTCGATGCCAGGACAAATGGTTTGAAAGATACACTACAGAGCTACTTTCAATTGACCCTCACTACAAGTTTTGGCATCAACTGAGATCGCCTTGCCAAATGAAAATGAAGTCAAATCACCCAAAAATGAGAGAGGTTATTGTAGACTTCAGAAATAGGATCCCGTAGCTTGTGATGGTTTGTCGATACCTCTCACGAGGTCTGAGATATGAGCCTTGAAAGATCTCTACCCAATCATGCTTAGTGCACCTTGGGGTCATTTGGGTCGAGTGTGGTCGCGAGCGTTCCAGTGACTCCATGGGTGGAATAGGGTTGTCACTAGCATTTACCCGGCCAACTGGAGCTGATGAAGTAGATGGTTCGATGCTAGGAGTGATGGTTTGAAAGATACTAGTAATGCTAGGAGTGATGCTAGTGATGGTTTCAACTGATCCTCACTGCAAGTTTTGTTATCGATTGAGATCACCTTGTCAAATGCAAACAAAGTTGAACCACCCAAAACCGAGAGAGGTTATTGTAGGCCTCTGAAACAAAATCTCATAGCCCCTGATAGTTTTTTGATACCTCTCATGAGGTTTGAGCTACGAGCCTCGAAAGATCATTTCCCAATCTTGCTTAGGGCACCTTGGGGTCACTTGGGTTGAGCATGGTCGCGAGCGATCTAGTGACTCCATGGGTGGAACGGGGTTGTCATTGGAATTTAACCGACCAACTAGAGCTGATGGAGGAGATGGTTTGATGCCAAGATAGATGTTTGAAAGATACACTGCTGAGCTACTTTCAACTGACCCTCACTGCAAGTTTTGGCATAGAATGAGATCACCTTGCCAAATGCAAACAAAGTCAAATCACCCAAAACTGAGAAAGGTTATTGTAGACCTTGAAAACATGATCATGTAGCCCCTGACGGTTTGTTGATACCTCTCACGAGGTCTGAGATACGAGCCTCAGAAGATCATTTCGCAATCGTGCTTAGTGCACCTTGGGGTCACTTGGGTCGAGTGTAACGCCCCGCCAGGGAACCCAAGAGAAGTTAACCTATAACTTGCTACTAAGTTTGGTGAACATTTTTTTTTCTAAAGTTAACATTCAAGATACACCACAGTGCGGAAGCAATTACCATTTATTCACATTGAAAAACATCCAACATAGATTACAAATCTCGGGGTCCCATGACGTAGAATTACTTAAGAACAAATAAAATAACTAAAGAAGATAACAAAAGATTCCATAACATAAATGATACAATTACAGCTTACATCAATATTACAAATCTCATGGACAACCATGATTACTAATACACTGACATCCACTGCACATGCCGCAGGGTATGTAATAATAAAACTAACATAAAAGTACAATGTCCATATTAGGCATCACATGCGATACTCTAATATAGGACTACATAAATGAAGGAATGATAAGAAACCAATAATGAGGAATCAATGAAGAACCAAGAAGGCATCCAACTGCCGAAGAACCAACAGCACCGGCACCAGGACGTCGGATCTCAAATGGTAAAGAATCACTACCACCCGACCTCGTGAACCTAAACGGTCCACTCCCACCGTGCTGAGGAGATAACCACAAACCCCAATCGGATGACCAAAACCAAACAAGGATAAAGCCACTGAGCAAGGAATCCTGAAAGCTCTCTACTCAAGGTACATAATAATAAAGTGAAAGGTGGTACACACTAATCCAGAGGCATAAACAGAAAACTCAGAAGATGACTTAAGCTACATGCCATGGGAGTGTCATCACATGTCTAACTACTTGAGTTACCCTGGATTGGTCACTCTGGACCCCGGACCCTCAAGCATTGAGTTACCCTGGACTGGCCACTCTGGGCCCCCGACCCTCAATACGAACCATGTGGGATTAGAATACTCTCTCTCTCAGATATGAGGAGTTCTAATCATAACCATACTCTAACTTATCTTTTTAATGAACTCTCAAAATTTTAATTACTAAATTATCACTTAATTACATAACCTACAATAGGTTACCCAGGTACTGACCACTTTGGGTCCCAGCCCCTATTGTAAGCCACTCCCCTAAGATGCACTTAATCAATCTCCCCTAGGCTCATAATCACATAAACATAAAATAGGTATACTACCAGGTAATCCTAGATGCAGTTTCCCACATAGAAACTCAAATGATTACATAGATACCATAAACATATACTAGCCAATAAGAGCCCATAAGATCGATACATAGATGACATCAGAATAAACACACACTTCATACATAATGCTGAAAACAATTCCAACTGACAAAGATCCCTGCCTCTGTTTCCCCTAGGTCATTCTAATGCCCGATGCCACACAATGTAATGGAAATTACTACAGGAATGATAATTACAACACACGCTAAGAAGAAACAAAACATATTCTTTCATAAAACAATAATTGTAAGAATATTTTTCATAATCGTTAAACGAATTCAATAGAGTGAAAAACACCCAATTTTGGTAAAAATATAACACTTAACGAATGATATCTCTCAATAATTTAATCATTCAATACATAAACAAATTTCAATAAAATAATTTCTAATCTATTCTATTTAATATACATAAAAAAAGAAAAATGTAAATACATAAGAATGTAAAGAATAACCATACTATTTCAATTAAACTAATAATTGAAAATAGATTAACTTTACAATTTAACCAACTAAAAATCCAATTACAACTAAACAAACTTAGTTTAATCAATCTATAATTAATTAAACTAAATAATACAAAAATTAATTTTAATTAAAATCATATTCTAACATCATACATTAAATAAACCACAATTTAAAATAACTAAATTTATTTAAATTAAAATAAATTAATTAAAAATATATATATATATATATAAATTAACATAACATAATCTAATTTTAAATTAACATAAAATTTTTTTAACATAAATTAAAATATATATTAATAAATGCTGATAATTTAATAAAATTATATTAATGAATATTAGTTAACAAAATTAACATATAACAATTTTTTTTTAAAAAAGTAAACATTAAAAAATACACATTGGGGGGGGGGGTACCCTGCGGGTCCTGCACCCCCTTCCCCCTGCTGACCGCACGGTACACAGTACCATCTCCAGGCTCTGTCGCACGGTACCTGCTGGTACCGTCGACCAGGGTACTTGCAGTGTGTGGGGTGGGGTCAAATCTCGTGGCCCCACCACGATTTTTTTTATAATAAAATTTCTTTTATAAAAAAAAAACAAACAATGCAAATTCAAGATTTTTAAAATAATTAAAATAAAAAAAAACAAATTACATTGCAATACAATTTATAATCTAATATATATATATTTTTAATAATTATTAAACTTATTTAGTAATTTTATAATATAAACCAGTACAACCAGGTTAATATTTTTTTAGCAATTCAGTGCATAAACAGAATTTATAAAGAAAAGTATTTTTCTTTTACAATCCCAATAGATTCCTAAAACTTGGAATCTATTATTTCCTTACACATATTTTAAATATTTTCACACAATATATATATGGAAAACATGTAAATCTTGCACAGTATCTATTTTTACAGAGAATATTTTTTTTTTTATACCAGAATTGGGTTTTCTACTCAAATTGATTTTCTTTCTCAATAGAATTAAATTTTCTACAACCTCTATAATTCAACTATACAACAGAATTAATTTATCAATTTATAGTCAAACCATGAGCAATTGGTTAACGAAATTTTGCCAGAGTAACACTACAATGCCAAGTAATAATAAAATATAAAAATTAACTACATAAGGGTTTTCTAAATACCCAGATCTATCAAATACAAAACTATAAAAGTACTGAAAGACAAATAGATGTGAGAATAGAGATAACAGACAAAATACAATGCCTACCTTAGATCCAATGCCAGAAACGGATTTAAAATAGAAACCCATGTAGATATGAGAACCAAATTCTCTCCAAATTCAAACACAACCTGTAGATCTAAAAACTAATTTACAACCAGGTGTCCCATCCAGAAGCATGGAGAGATTCAATTCAACAAGCAGCCACAACATTCCACAATTCTTCAAAATGCCAAAAACACAAGCCTTCTCCAAAATTCCTCTTCAAAATCTGTCTCCCAAAAATGAAAGCAAAATTCCCCTAATAGGAATTCAATTCCAACATCCAAGCAATCATAGAAGACAACTCAACAGATAACTCAGAGTTCAACTCCAATAAAAAAAGTGACTCATAAGACAACTCCTAATTCAACTCAAACTCCAAAATTGAAAGAAATTACAATCAATTAATTTAAAATATCATTTATATGCACAACTCAACTTAACTTTCTAAAACTAGTTGTTAACTTTTTGAGAACAATTCCCTTTTCTAATTTGCACATGTTTTAATTTAAATTCAATTATTAAATAAATTAAATAATCAATGCATCACAAATTCATGCAATTAATTATTTAATTACTTAATAATATAAACAAGCATAATTCTAAATATATTCTATTTGAGCACATGTTAATAATTAAAACCTAGATTAAATAAATTAAATATTTAATACATCCTAAAGCATGCATTAAAATATTCAATTATTAAATTATACATTCAAACATAATTAAATCCAACTTCAATTAAATAATCAATTAATTCCATTTAATCAAATAATTGACTTTGGACAATATTCTAAATTAAACATAGGAAAATAATTAAATCATTAATTTCAACTATAATCCTATCATTAATAATCATATAAAATCACCTGAATAATTCACAAATCAACTGAATCGAACGAAATAAAATCAAGCAAACTGAAACCACATGCACAGACTCAAGAATGGGATCTACGAATTCATACCAACCAGGTGAATTCGGGTAAGGTAGTCATACTGGTATTTGTCCAATTCTAGGACAATTGGCTAGGGTTAGGGTTTGGGTTTGTGAATTATCTCCCCTCTTTACCATTGAGACGGATGTTTGTGGGCACGCTCACTCCTACCAATTCAAGGAAGACGATGCCCTGTACCTGCGAACCTGTCATCAAAAGACAAAGCATGTACATATAATATATAACAAACAATGATAGGGTACGGTCGGACGTGTGGATCTCGACTATGCGAGTAACTACGCCTCCATCCTCTACCACACAATCACGTCAAACAGTTACAGACACATAATCACCATACACATGCAAGTATGGGGTAAGTACATCGTATTCAATATAAAACATGTAATCTAACATCATGAAGCATCATCATCTAATCTACGCATACACTTGATAAACATATAATAATAATCCTCAATCATCATTAATGAAACAATAATCGATCACATGGAAAGTGACCTAAAAGAATTCGGTCATACATCTAAAACATAAAGCAAACTAAAAAGCAATCCATAGGCGGGTACTACATTCACCCCCCCTAGGATTAGGCTTGCTCATGGAAGCCTGAAACAAGTAGGGATATGAGTCCCACAAAAATCTCTGCACTGAAAAGAAATCTAAACTATGAATCACTGAGTAGGTCCATTCCATGCATTAGGGTTTGAACACTGAGGATCATTCCCTATCACAAAGGCCCTATGAGATCCACTAGCATTCCCAACTGTTTGCTCAGAAGCTACAGGCCTCTGTCCTGAAAACTATGTCGATCGATTAGGACAATTGACTGCAATGTGGCCATGTTGTCTGCAAGAATAACAACCATCTCTACCTCCAAGACTCTGGGGTTGCTGATCCTCCCTATTGCGCAAACTACGCTGCCAGTTGCGATAGTTCCCTGACTGAGAACCACCACTGCTACCATGAAAGAATTTCTTATCCTGTTGATCTTGATTACCTTTTGAAAAGGTTGAAGGATTTTGAAAATTTCCATTCTTCTGAGATTGATTCCTCTTGGAACCACTAGACTGAATACCTCCCTGAGCACTTAAACCTGCTGCCAAATTTGCCTCCGTAATAGTTGCCTTAATAACTGCATCTCTGAGGGTCTTAGGCTCAAAAAGTAAGACATTCCCAATAATGCGTGCATTCAACCCCCTAACGAAGTGTTGCACTAGCAAGGCTGTGTCCTGACCAAATCCAGCATACTGTTTGAGCTCAAAGAACTTGCGCTCATACTCGCTCACTGACATAGTAAGCTGTCTCAAATTATGAAACTCATCAGCCCTCTGCTTCCTCCACTGATCAGATAGAAAACATTCCCGGAAGTGCTCTAAGAACAACTCCCATGTAACTGTGTCCATCCGAAGACCTAGCTTCTCTTCCTCTATCCTCCACCATATAGTTGCAAAATCTGTGAGTTGTGTCACTGCATACCTAGCTTTAGTATTGCTACTAAAGGGATGCATGGCAAAACTCCGCTCTAAGGCTACCAACCAAGTCTCTGCCTCTATACCAGTACCTTTCCCATCAAAAGGATTAGGTTTCCCTCTCATTAGATCCCTCATGTGGTTAGCTGCCACCACTATAGGATCAACTGTGAAGTCCCTCCTCAGAGGACTCCTAGACCTCTCTCTAGCCCGCTCTACTCTAGCCTGCTCAGGACCAAGACGATTGAGAATTGCTCGCAAGAACTGTCTCGTGTCTAGTCCCTCAGACTCAGCTTGACGATCCTCTCTCTGATCATCTCTCGACTGCTGGTGGTTACTCTCCTGACTAACACTCGTAGAAGGGCTATGATGTCTACCCCTTCCACGTCCACCAGAACGACCTCTACCTCTACCTCTAGAAGCTCTAGTGACAGGCATGATTCCTACACCACAAGGAAATCAAGACAATGTCACACAACATAACTCAAAACAAAAATAAAAGGAAACATAATCGCAAAGCAATGGTTTGCAAACAAAATGTTTTATGTCTATGTTTAGTTTCAAGTTTAGACTCCACAAAACCTAATAGGCGTACATACCCAGAGTTCCTAGTATAGAAACTCTGCTCTGATACCAAATGTAACACCCCACCAGGGAACCCAAGAGAAGTTAACCTATAACTTGCTACTAAGTTTGGTGAACATTTTTTTTTCTAAAGTTAACATTCAAGATACACCACAGTGCGGAAGCAATTACCATTTATTCACATTGAAAAACATCCAACATAGATTACAAATCTCGAGGGTCCCATGACGTAGAATTACTTAAGAACAAATAAAATAACTAAAGAAGATAACAAAAGATTCCATAACATAAATGATACAATTACAGCTTACATCAATATTACAAATCTCATGGACAACCATGATTACTAATACACTGACATCCACTGCACATGCCGCAGGGTATGTAATAATAAAACTAACATAAAAGTACAATGTCCATATTAGGTATCACATGCGATACTCTAATATAGGACTACATAAATGAAGGAATGATAAGAAACCAATAATGAGGAATCAATGAAGAACCAAGAAGGCATCCAACTGCCGAAGAACCAACAGCACCGGCACCAGGACGTCAGATCTCAAATGGTAAAGAATCACTACCACCCGACCTCGTGAACCTAAACGGTCCACTCCCACCGTGCTGAGGAGATAACCACAAACCCCAATCGGATGACCAAAACCAAACAAGGATAAAGCCACTGAGCAAGGAATCCTGAAAGCTCTCTACTCAAGGTACACAATAATAAAGTGAAAGGTGGTACACACTAATCCAGAGGCATAAACAGAAAACTCAGAAGATGACTTAAGCTACATGCCATGGGAGTGTCATCACATGTCTAACTACTTGAGTTACCCTGGACTGGTCACTCTGGACCCCGGACCCTCAAGCATTGAGTTACCCTGGACTGGCCACTCTGGGCCCCGGACCCTCAATACGAACCATGTGGGATTAGAATACTCTCTCTCTCAGATATGAGGAGTTCTAATCATAACCATACTCTAACTTATCTTTTTAATGAACTCTCAAAATTTTAATTACTAAATTATCACTTAATTACATAACCTACAATAGGTTACCCAGGTACTGACCACTTTGGGTCCCGACCCCTATTGTAAGCCACTCCCCTAAGATGCACTTAATCAATCTCCCCTAGGCTCATAATCACATAAACATAAAATAGGTATACTACCAGGTAATCCTAGATGCAGTTTCCCACATAGAAACTCAAATGATTACATAGATACCATAAACATATACTAGCCAATAAGAGCCCATAAGATCGATACATAGATGACATCAGAATAAACACACACTTCATACATAATGCTGAAAACAATTCCAACTGACAAAGATCCCTGCCTCTGTTTCCCCTAGGTCATTCTAATGCCCGATGCCACACAATGTAATGGAAATTACTACAGGAATGATAATTACAACACACGCTAAGAAGAAACAAAACATATTCTTTCATAAAACAATAATTGTAAGAATATTTTTCATAATCGTTAAACGAATTCAATAGAGTGAAAAACACCCAATTTTGGTAAAAATATAACACTTAACGAATGATATCTCTCAATAATTTAATCATTCAATACATAAACAAATTTCAATAAAATAATTTCTAATCTATTCTATTTAATATACATAAAAAAAGAAAAATGTAAATACATAAGAATGTAAAGAATAACCATACTATTTCAATTAAACTAATAATTGAAAATAGATTAACTTTACAATTTAACCAACTAAAAATCCAATTACAACTAAACAAACTTAGTTTAATCAATCTATAATTAATTAAACTAAATAATACAAAAATTAATTTTAATTAAAATCATATTCTAACATCATACATTAAATAAACCACAATTTAAAATAACTAAATTTAATTAAATTAAAATAAACTAATTAAATATATATATATATATATATATATATATATATATATATATATATATAAATTAACATAACATAATCTAATTTTAAATTAACATAAAAAAAATTTAACATAAATTAAAATATATATTAATAAATGCTGATAATTTAATAAAATTATATTAATGAATATTAGTTAACAAAATTAACATATAACAATTTTTTTTTAAAAAAGTAAACATTAAAAAATACACATTGGGGGGGGGGGGGGGGTACCCTGCGGGTCCTGCACCCCCTTCCCCCTGCTGACCGCACGGTACACAGTACCGTCTGCAGGCTCTGTCGCGCGTTACCTGCTGGTACCGCCAGCCAGGGTACTTGCAGCGTGTGGGGTGGGGTCAAATCTCGTGGCCCCACCACGATTTTTTTTATAATAAAATTTCTTTTATAAAAAACAAACAAACAATGCAAATTCAAGATTTTTAAAATAATTAAAAAAAAAAAAAACAAATTACATTGCAATACAATTTATAATCTAATATATATATATTTTTAATAATTATTAAACTTATTTAGTAATTTTATAATATAAACCAGTACAACCAGGTTAATATTTTTTTAGCAATTCAGTGCATAAACAGAATTTATAAAGAAAAGTATTTTTCTTTTACAATCCCAATAGATTCCTAAAACTTGGAATCTATTATTTCCTTACACATATTTTAAATATTTTCACACAATATATATATGGAAAACATGTAAATCTTGCACAGTATCTATTTTTATAGAGAATATTTTTTTTTTTATACCAGAATTGGGTTTTCTACTCAAATTGATTTTCTTTCTCAATAGAATTAAATTTTCTACAACCTCTATAATTCAACTATACAACAGAATTAATTTATCAATTTATAGTCAAACCATAAGCAATTGGTTAACGAAATTTTGCCAGAGTAACACTACAATGCCAAGTAATAATAAAATATAAAAATTAACTACATAAGGGTTTTCTAAATACCCAGATCTATCAAATACAAAACTATAAAAGTACTGAAAGACAAATAGATGTGAGAATAGAGATAACAGACAAAATACAATGCCTACCTTAGATCCAATGCCAGAAACGGATTTAAAATAGAAACCCCTGTAGATATGAGAACCAAATTCTCTCCAAATTCAAACACAACCTGTAGATCTAAAAACTAATTTACAACCAGGTGTCCCATCCAGAAGCATGGAGAGATTCAATTCAACAAGCAGCCACAACATTCCACAATTCTTCAAAATGCCAAAAACACAAGCCTTCTCCAAAATTCCTCTTCAAAATCTGTCTCCCAAAAATGAAAGCAAAATTCCCCTAATAGGAATTCAATTCCAACATCCAAGCAATCATAGAAGACAACTCAACAGATAACTCAGAGTTCAACTCCAATAAAAAAAGTGACTCATAAGACAATTCCTAATTCAACTCAAACTCCAAAATTGAAAGAAATTACAATCAATTAATTTAAAATATCATTTATATGCACAACTCAACTTAACTTTCTAAAACTAGTTGTTAACTTTTTGAGAACAATTCCCTTTTCTAATTTGCACATGTTTTAATTTAAATTCAATTATTAAATAAATTAAATAATCAATGCATCACAAATTCATGCAATTAATTATTTAATTACTTAATAATATAAACAAGCATAATTCTAAATATATTCTATTTGAGCACATGTTAATAATTAAAACCTAGATTAAATAAATTAAATATTTAATACATCCTAAAGCATGCATTAAAATATTCAATTATTAAATTATACATTCAAACATAATTAAATCCAACTTCAATTAAATAATCAATTAATTCCATTTAATCAAATAATTGACTTTGGACAATATTCTAAATTAAACATAGGAAAATAATTAAATCATTAATTTCAACTATAATCCTATCATTAATAATCATATAAAATCACCTGAATAATTCACAAATCAACTGAATCGAACGAAATAAAATCAAGCAAACTGAAACCACATGCACAGACTCAAGAATGGGATCTACGAATTCATACCAACCAGGTGAATTCGGGTAAGGTAGTCATACTGGTATTTGTCCAATTCTAGGACAATTGGCTAGGGTTAGGGTTTGGGTCTGTGAATTATCTCCCCTCTTTACCATTGAGACGGATGTTTGTGGGCACGCTCACTCCTACCAATTCAGGGAAGACGATGCCCTGTACCTGCGAACCTGTCATCAGAAGACAAAGCATGTACATATAATATATAACAAACAATGATAGGGTATGGTCGGACGTGTGGATCTCGACTATGCGAGTAACTACGCCTCCATCCTCTACCACACAAGCACGTCAAATAGTTACAGACACATAATCACCATACACATGCAAGTATGGGGTAAGTACATCGTATTCAATATAAAACATGTAATCTAACATCATGAAGCATCATCATCTAATCTACGCATACACTTGATAAACATATAATAATAATCCTCAATCATCATTAATGAAACAATAATCGATCACATGGAAAGTGACCTAAAAGAATTTGGTCATACATCTAAAACATAAAGCAAACTAAAAAGCAATCCATAGGCGGGTACTACATCGAGCATGGTCATGAGCATTCCTGTGACTCCATGGGCAGAACAAGGTTGTCACTAGAGTTTACCCGACCAACCATAGCCAATGGAATAGATGGTGTGATGCTAGGATAGATAGTTTGAAAGATATACTGTTGAGCTACTTTCAACTGACCCTCACTGCAAGTTTTGGCATCGACTAAGATCGCCTTGCCAAATGCAAACGAGGTTGAATCACCCAAAAATGAGAGAGGTTATTGTAGACCTAAAAAAAAAATCAAGTAGGCATTGACAGATTGTCGATACCTCTCACGAGGTCCAAGGTACGAGCCTCAGAAGATCACAACCCAATCGTGTTTAGTGCACCTTGGGGTCACTTGGGTCGAGTGTGGTCACAAGCATTCTAGAGATTCCATGGGAGGAATGGGGTTGTCACTGGCATTTACCTAGCCAACTAGAGATGATGGAGAAGATGTTTTGATGCTAGGATGGATGGTTTGAAAGATACACTACTGAGCTACTTTCAACTGACCCTCACTGCAAGTTTTGGCATTGACTGATATCACCTTGCCAAATGCAAATGAAGTCAAATCACTAAAAACTAAGAGGTTATTGTAGACCTTAGAAACATGATCCCATAGCCCCTGATGGTTTGTTGATACCTCTCATGAGGTCTGAGATACGAGCCTCGGGAGATCATTGCCCAATCGTGCTTAGTGCACCTTGGGGTCACTTGGGTCGAGCGTGGTCGCGAGTGTTCCAGTGACTCCGTGGGTGGAACGGGGTTGTCACTAGCATTTACCTGGCCAAATAGAGATGATGGAGTAGATGGTTTGATGCTAGGAAAGATAGTTTGAAAGATACACTACTGAGCTACTTTCAACTAACCCTCACTGCAAGTTTTGGCATCGACTGAGATCACCTTGCCAAATGCAAATGAAGTCGAATCGCGAAAAATTGAGAGAGGTTATTGTAGAACTTAGAAACATGATCTCGTAGCCCCTAATAGTTTGTTGATACCTCTCACAAGGTTTGAGATATGATCCTCGGAAGATCACTGCCCAATCATGCTTAGTGCACCTTGGGGTCACTTGGGTCGAGCGTGGTCATGAGCGTTCTAGTGACTCTGTGGGTGGAACTAGGTTGTCACTACCATTTACCCGGCCAATCAGAGCTAATGGAAAAGATGGTTTGATGCTAGGACAGTCGGTTTGAAAGATACACTACTGAGCTACTTTCAATTGACCCTCACTGCAAGTTTTGGCATTGACTGAGATCGCCTTACCAAATGCAAAGGAAGTCGAATCACCCAAAACTGAGAGAGGTTATTGTAGACCTCAGTAAAATGATCCTATAGCCCCTAATGGTTTATTGATACCTCTCATGAGGTCTGAGATACAAGCCTTAGAAGATCACTACCTAATCGTTCTTAGTGCACCTTGGGGTCACTTGGGTCGAGCGTGGTTGCGAGCATTCCAGTGACTCCCTAGGCAAAATGGGGTTGTCACTAGCATTTATAATGTCATGAAAGTGAACCACCAACTTATATTCCACACCATATTTAGTAGTGAAAAATTTAACCCTTTTACTCTCCCGTGTAATCTTAGAAAGCACGTCTCTTGCAGACCATAAAACACACAATGCATTATGTTACACTGGGAAGCCTGCAAGCAGTTGTATTTTATAGATTGAGTAAGTAGTCCTTGGGAACAGGTCCTTGTCTGTAGTGGAAACAATTAGGTTTTCATTCTGAAACAAGATATGACCCAAATGAGAAAGCATGCACACTTCTTTTCTTGACCCAGTTCCGTTGCAATGACTATTAGTGGTATGTTTGAAATTTGAACTGTGAAAGTAATCATGATTAAGCCAGTCAACACTCTACTAAAATTTAATTATTTTTAATATTCTACCACCCCTCCCAAAACCCAATAATAAAGACTGAATATTAGGGCATTTGTTTTTCTTTACTCTGATATACCCCGTTCATGGAGCTTATTATGTTTGAGGTTTAACTTCTATAGATTGTTTGAAATGATAAAAAATAATATCCTTAAAGCATTAGAAACAACAATCAAACATGTAAGAATTCAAACCATGCAAATGACATAAGTAAATGACATGTAAGATCCCTTGTTGGCACTATTGGCCACCCATACATGATTTTGGTCATAAGTTTTTATCAAGACTTCTATGACATTTAACTTTTAAATCAAATTGATTGTTACAAATTGCCATTATAGGCTTGAAAATATCTCAATTAACCATTAAGGATCCTTTTGTCCTTCTATCTCTGATTGGATCCATGGTGACTATAGGTGTCTTCATAGGTGCTCCTACACAAGTTACAATCCACATACAAAACCAAGTTAATTGACTCAAAACACAATCCAAGAAAGGTGAAATTAATGTATTGAAATTAAGCTTAATGAACTTAGAAAATAATGCACTAAGTTAACTTATTACCTAGTTAAGTGTTCCTGAAGGGTCATCTCTTTGCTTCAGGGTCTCCAATAGTGCTTCATGATCAATAGTACTAATAGTCCAAAGTTCTTTTGTCTTTTGTCTTCCTTGATGCTTTGACAACTTGACATTTGTTGCTATAACAAGGTGTGAATACATGAGAATAGATTTGTGCTTCTCATAGTCTTCAAATGTGGGAATTTCAGTCTTTCTAATCATGTATGGTGGCAGCCATGTTCCCGCAACAAAAACTGAACCAATAGGATATGTGAACCCATCACCATCTATCATCGGTTGTACAAGATTCTATTTACCTCATACATAATGTGCTAACCAATAATCCAACCTCTCATCATTTCCCTACATTGCAACCAATGCAAAAACATCTCTTGGCTGTAGAAGATCTGAAAGATGGTCATACTCAACTGAAGTGTCCATGTCATCATTTCTTATAGAGAGTATCAAAGATAAAGGAGTTAGATACTGTGGAACCCATGTATCCACCCACTCACTTGACTCACAATGATCCCAATCATATTGAAAACACATGGGGAAAAAACAAGCCAACTCTCATTTCCAAATGGTCCATGTAATACTATTGGAGCTTCAGAATGAATGCATTTTTTAAGAGTCTTTCACTGTTTGACAATCCAATCTATCTCCTATAGTTCCCTCCTCAACCAACCAAAAGAATATATTCACTATGGAATCAAGAGTCCCCCCTATGACAATGCGAAAGTACACCAATCAATAATAGATCGAGCATCAAGAAGTACATCACTTGAAATCCTTAATTTCTCCTTAACTAGAGCTCTCTTCACATACACACCTAATCCATCATGCTCCCCTTTCCCATGCCCTGACTCAAAAAAACTCCAAATATGAGGTACACCTCTCTCCACATGCATTCTATACAACCAATAAAACATTCTAGAATTCTTAAATTGACCGGTGCAATTATCCGACCAAATGAGATGCCTATCTATAGCAATACCATTTTCCTGCAAGAAGTCAAAATAGTTCTAGAAACAATGTTGAACAAACTCATGAGAGTGAGACCTATCATCACTCATATAAAAATGGTACACTCTAATTATCTTTCACTCATCTTTTGTGCTATCAAGGGAATGTCTATATGTGATGTGTACAAAAATAGCAACCTGAATGGAATTGTAATATTGAGCTTGAGTCTCATTTTGGGGCTGCAATGTATAGTTCTCTGCAAAGTCTACAATGGATATAATAGTTCCAATAGGGAAAGTGTCCTTACACATCCTAAATTTTTGATCCAACCATTGAGACTTGTGACTACGCCTTGCATACTTGTAAAAAAGATTTGTCTTGAAATCTGAGATAAAATCAGCAACATTGTATTCTTTTGCAACTAACTCACATCTAGAGCCTTCACCTCCACTATTCAATGTATATTTCACTATTTCATATACCTTTTTTTTGACAAGTTTCTTTCCAAAATTGTGTTCCAAACCCTCATGAAAACATGTTCTAAACTTGGACAAGCCACCACATTCTGAGCACTTGGCATTTAAGCAATCTTTTTTATAAAATAAACAACCATCATCTCTATGACATAAAAATTGATCTAGCAAGTCTCTTGATGATTTGGGAAGACCACTTGCACCATAATCCTCTAGCATTTCATTAGTATGAAAAGTAGAATGAATGGATCATAATAATTCATGATGCATTGAAAACTGAACATGATATTTGCAACAACATATATTCCAAATCTTAAGGGCTACACAATAAAATGGCCTCACGGATTCAAAAAACCTTTGTGATATTTTCAATGTTGGATGTGTCTCACAAAATTTTTTATACAACATTGTTTCACTTGCCGCCACATAATGTTTAGGATGTGGAGTGTGGTCTAGATTGCCAACTCTTAGCTTCAAGACATCCTTCACATTTGGCGACACTCTTGAGTTAGCATCCCAAAATTGTTTAATTTCATCATTGAAAACATCTATTAGCTTCTTATTGAAATGTAGAAGTCTCCCACCATAAGCCCATGTATCAATTTGAAGTGGATCATCAAGCCTTTCTCTTCTTGCAAGTGCTCTACCCAAAGTTTTACGGTCTATATTGAAGTCAACACAAGTTTGTCTCATCAAACGAGCCTTTCTCAACTGATGACTTACTAAGGAGGTTGTAATAACCCTCCGAGAAACTCTCTTGTCTTTTTCTCTGCTAGTCTTTCCAATGCTATTGAGAGCACTGAAAAGATTCTTCACAACAATGGCATTTCTCTCCATTTTCTTGTTCACACGAATCTTCAATTTGTTAGGAATAGTCCCAAGAGATAACTGAGAGGGGGGGGGGGGGGGTGAATCAGTTATCTACAAGTTTCAAGTTTCAATTATTTATCCAATTAAGTATACTTACACATAAAGCATAAACACAATGAAATAACACATGAACACAACACCAATATTTTGGTTACAGGGAAACCCAAATAGGTATAAACCCTGGTAGGAATTGACACCCACTAATATTCTGCACTAGTGTATGATGATCCTTGTTAGAAGATCTTTAACCCTATTAGGAGTTGCTTTCCAATATATTTAGTACAGTAGACCTAGTCAAGGGTCAAACCTTGTTAGGAGTCTTTTACAATAGTCCATGTTAGGGGAGAGGATGCACTATCCGAGAGCACATTGCTCAAAGGGGTGAAGGCTACAACCTTCTGTTTAACAAATACACACTATATCTGGATCGTGGTGAGCTATTCTTTAACCTGATGTCTAGATTAGTTCCAATGTATACCAAAAATACTTTACTTGGTCACATAGACCTTCCTCTGATGGTTCAACTCTTCGCACACTCTTCTTTGCTCTTCTAAATCAACCATGAACCACACTCAAGAAATCACAAATGACTGCCTATAAATATCTATCCTCTAAATGATATAATCAATTCAGCCTATTAGAACCACCTTGAAATCATAATAGAGAAACCATAACAAACTCTAATAACAATTCAGTCAGCTCTACTAAGAAGGCAACACATTTTGGGACCTATTTAATAAGATAATTATAGATGCATGATACACACTATCGACTCTACCAAAACAACTGAATCTTTCTCCTCAATTTGAATTAATTCATGTGCTCTTAACTAAACATCACTAACTCTTCTCCAAGCTTAAATCAAAGGGTGCATACCAAAATGATAGGTGCAACTCCAAAACCAATGAAATCTTTGTCAGCTCTTCTAAATAAACATAGGAAACTGCTACTGATGAATAGCGACTGCATAACCTTACTTCTACTGAATATCAAACTATGCATCCATGACTAAAACATCAATAATATGTCTTCAACATATATCCAAGTGCGCAAGGCTCCATGACAACTGCACGGACAACCATACATAGAACATTGCCTATTAATCTGTCAGGAACACTGCTAACACAAGCTGCTATATAACTATCTGTACTAATAGTTAACCTCTGTGCCCATGATATCATACTGATATCATGTCCATGCTACATATACAGAAAGATTACTACATAAGATTTCCATGTATGCTACTTTCCATATATTTTCATCAATGACAAACATACAGTCTATACTAGCCTGCTGACAAATCTCCAATAGTCTCCCCCTTTGGCATTGATGGCAACATGTGGAATGAAAAACCACCACCAACCCAAATGAACATTTCTTTTATAACATTCTCCATTTCCTCTTCAAAACTCCCCCAAAGATGAATCTTTCATTTGCTGCAATATTTTTCAATATTCTCCATTTCCTCAAATGAACTGCTGTCATAACTGAATACTAATCCCCCTTAGTATATTAATCCTCCTTTTTACTTCTATTTTTCATGAATATATATATTACTCCCCCTTTGACATCAATGAAAAAGAGTGCCATTCATTTTAAGCACCGGTACTACCCCTGAGGTAGAGTAGTAAACCTTCCATCAGTCCTTAAGGATTGATGCCTTTTCTTCTTTCTTCTAAGCAGAATCAGGGAAGGGAATTACTCCCAACTTCTCCTTGAGATACTCAAAAGTATCCTTAGGCAAGGGATTTGTGAATATATCTGCCAACTAATCTTTAGTACTCACATAATCCAACTTGACTTCTTTCTCTGCCACTTTCTCTCTTAGGAAGTACTTGATCTCAATGTGCTTTGTATTTGCATGCATCACAGGGTTCTTTGATATATTGATAGTGTTAGTGTTATCACAATAGATAAAAATAGGATAATCAATTTGAATTCCAAAATCTTTTATCATTTGCTTGATCCAAACAATTGTAGAATAATTCAGGGCTGCTGCAACATACTCCACTTCTGCTATTGACTGAGAAATACAATTTTTTTTCTTGCTTGTCCAAGTGACAAGTCTGTTACCAAGAAACACTACTCCACTTGATGTACTCTTTCTATTATCAATGCATCTTGCCCAATCAACATCAGTATATACATGAAGCTCAACATTTTCTGAATTGGGATACCATAGACCATAGTCTATAGTGCCTTGCAAATATCTAAATATCCTTTTTACTGCCATGAGGTGACTTTGTTTAGGTTCTGTTGCAAATCTTCCAACTATGCCAACTGCATTGGAAATGTCAGGTCTAGTCTGAGTAAGATATATGAGTTTACCAATCATAGACTTGTACAATGTTGTATCCACTGCTGGTGAGTCATCTTCTTTTGTAAGCTTGCATCCAGTGATCATAGGGGTTCCTACTGGCTTGCAATCATCCATCTTGAATTTCTTTAATATTTCTTTCACATACTTGGACTGATTAATGAAAATACCTTTCTTTGTTTGTTGTACATTTAATCCCAAACAGTATTTGATAGGACCAATCATACTCATCTCAAAATCATTCTGCATTTCTTTGGCAAATTCTGCACTTAGTTTGTCATTACCTCCAAAGATAATGTCATCAACAAATATAGCTACAAGTAGTAGACCTTCAGATGTCTCTCTAATGAATAGATTACAACTTGCTGCTCCTTTCTTGAATCCAATCTTTGTTAGATATCCATTTAGTCTCTCATACCATGATCTAGGGGCTTGCTTGAGTCCATAGAGGGCCTTCTTCAATCTGCATACCATATCAGGTCTGTTTGATAAGGTGAATCCTTCTGGCTGCTCAATGTAAACTTCTTCTTTCAAATCTTCATCTAAGAATGCTGACTTGACATCCACCTGATATACTTTGAAGTTTTTGACTATAGCATAAGCTAGAAACCACTTAATAGCTTCTACTCTGCTCACAAGAGAAAATGTGTCTGAATAATCAATGCCTTCTCTTTGTGCATATCCTTTACATACTAACCTTGCTTTATTTCTTACTACTGTACCATCTTCTTTCATCTTGTTTCTGATTATCCACTTAGTTCCAATTACATTCTTATCACTAGGTCTTGGGACTAGTTCCCAAGTATCATTCTTGATAATCTGATCTAATTCTTCTTTCATAGCATCATGCCAATCTAAATCATTGCATGCATCTTCAACACTTAAGGGTTCAATCTTAGATAGTAAACATACCACTTCACTGCTAGTTGAGTTCTTTGCTTGTGATCTTGTTGTGACTTTGCTACTCTGATCTCCAATAATGTCATCCTTAGAATGATATCTAGAAGTGAACTTTGGAGCTTTAGGTGATGTTGACTCATCAGCCTTTGGAGTTTTTGCTTCACTTGTCTCAGGGTCATTGAATAACACATCAATGCTATCAAACATTTCTTCAACAACTGTCTCACTAGTGGAGGGTCTGGGTTCTTCTTCAATCATGGGTGAGTAATCATGATATCTTTCTTGAACCATAAAATTTTCATCAATCTTAACATGAGCACTTTCAATGATATTTTTCAATCTTAAATTGAAACATCTATAAGCTTTACTTTTAGTAGAGTAACCAAGAAAAATACCTTCATCACTTCTTGCATCAAACTTGCCTACTGCTTCATCCCTCTTAATGTAGCACTTGCTTCCAAAGATTCTAAAGTATTTTGTTGTGGAAACATTACCAAACTATAGCTCATATGGAGTTTTATATGCGCCTGGTCTCAATTGTATTCTATTGATGGTATAGACTTTTGTATTGACTACATCTCTCCAATAGGTGTGTGCAACTTTTCCTTCAATCATGATGGTTCATGCTGTATCAAGGATGATCCTATTCCTTCTCTCTGCAATTCCATTCTACTGAGGAGTTCTAGGTGCGCTCAACTGTCTCTTTATGCCATGCTCTTTGCAGTACTCATAGAATCTGTCAGAGGTGAATTCTCCCCCTCTATCTGATCTCAAACATTTTAGCTTTAGTCTAGATTCATTCTCAACCTTAGCTTTGAATATTTTGAATTTCTCAAATGCTTCTAACTTATCTTTCAAGAATGCAACCCACATCATCCTAGTATAATCATCAACAAACAAAATGAAATACCTTTCACCATAGTAAGATCTTGTTTGAGTTGGACCACATAGGTCTGTATGAATCAGATCCAACTTGTTCTCTACAGAATTGTGCTTGCTCCTGAATGAGTTTCTCACATGCTTTCCCATCACACGTTCCCTGCATATAGTCTCAATTGGCTTTTCTATGCAAGGTAGATCTCTTATTGCCTTTACATTGCTTATCTTTACTATCTTATCAAAGTTGATATGACAGTCTTTTATGCCACAACCAACTGTCATCAATTTTAGCAACAAAATAACTTGCTTCTGAATTGAGTTGGAAAACATTACCTTTAGTCTTTGAGCATGATGCAATCATAACACCATCCTTGTTGTTAATGATGCATTTGTTGTCTTTGAACTCCAATTGATAACCTTTTTCAAGTAACTATCCAACACTAAGAAGGTTATGTTTCAAACCATCAACATAAAGAACATCATCAATATTGTTCTTTCCATCCAATGTGATAGCTCCTCTACCAATGATAGGTTTAGGAGTGTTGTCTCCAAATCTAACTATGCCACCATTGTATTTGTCTAGATGAACAAATTTGTCTTTATCACCTGTCATGTGATGTGAACAATCACTATCTATAATCCAGTCTATCCTTATGTCATCTTGTGAAATCAATGCTAGTTCTTGATTCTCTTTCTTATCTTCATGAACTATCTTATTATTCATTTTGTCTACAATATCAATGAATCCAATTTCTTCTTCACCTAATTCATCATCTAAAACTCCATCTCCAACATAGTAGCATTCCTTAAACTACTTAGGCTTGTAATCCTTTTTGAACTTTCTAGCTCTAGTGGGACATTTAGATGCAAAGTGACTAATCTTATTACATGAAAAGCACTTAAATGGAAATTGACCTTTATATTTTCTTTTTTCTTTCTTTTCTCTTTTGGAAATCATAGCAATGAAATCATCTAGTGTTTTCTCTTCATCAATATCATCAAAATTACTATAAGTTTTTGCAGATTTCTTACCATGGACTATTGCTTTGAAGGCTATCTCACTTTTAGGTTTTGTCTTCAATCTAGAAATCTCAAAAGCTAAGACTTTACTGATCAAGGTCTCTCTCTTGAAATTTTATGTAAGATGAATGGTCTCATCAAAGATGTTGATCTTACTTTCATATTCTACAGTGAGAGTAGTCATCAACTTGTCCATAACGTCTTCCTCTAAAATCTCTCCACCATTGTTCTTGATTCCAGCAACTACTTCATTGATCCTTTGATTGTATGCTCTAATGTTTTCTTTAGGTAACATCTCTAATGCATTATATCTTTTCTTCCATGTCTTTCTGTGCACATCCTTTGCTTGTTTATCTCCTTCAAACATGTCTTCAAGGTGCTTCCATATCTTGTGGGTGGTGTCTACTTTCTTTATTTCTGAAAACTCACTATCTGAGAGGGCACTGATAAAGGCTTCTTTGGCTATTGCATTTTGATGAAACAATTCCTTTTTTCTTTTAGTAGTATCATCCTTTGCAAGGTCTTCTAAGGTAGGAATATTGGCTTCTTTAATAGTTACATCAAAAACATCAAAAGCAATGTATTGTAAATGGGTCACCATCTTGTTCTTCCAATCAAGATAATTCTCTCCATCGAACTTAGGACTTTCTTTCTTGAAGTATGCCATTTGATCAACCTCAAGCTATTAAAATTTCTCTTTGAGGCACTTGGCTCTGATACCAATTGTTAGGAATAGTCCCAAGAGATAACTGAGAGAGGGGGGGGGGGGGGGGGTGAATCAGTTATCTACAAGTTTCATTTCTTTATCCAATTAAGTATACTTATACATAAAACATAAACACAATGAAAGCACACATGAACACTATACACGCTCAAATGGTGCACTTCTCTAAGTCATTATATCCAAGGGAATCCATGAAGAGGAAACCTTAGAAAGTGACCTAGAGCTCTCTATGCATGGAGTTGCAAGATTATTTGAAGTTTTCTCTCAACTAGAGCTATTAAGCTAATGACCTTGCTAGTCAACCACACAATGAGAGATTCAAATGAAAACAAGGGCAAGAATGCCAATATCCCCAAGAATCACTATGAAATGCAAATGCAAACTAGGTTAAGATGAATATGCAAGCTAGAAATGAGAGGTGCAAGCTAAGCTATGGAAATGAAAGTACAAACTAAACTATGAAAGGAAAAATGCAAGTGTTACAAATCCTTCCTAATTATACTAGATGAAGTAATCTAAAGCATAAAGGAAATCTATACTATGAATGCCATGATAATGAAACTAGAATAGTATGTAGATGCAAAAGCCAAGAATGCTCCAAATCTTCAAAAGCTCCAAAGTGACCTAGAAAACCTACAACATAACATTAGTATTAAAAAATGCATATGAAAATGAGGAAGAGAGCTCTTCTTTTATAGGAAATGCGAAGGAATGGACCATTGAGATTAAGACGAAAAAGATTTACTCAACGGTGGAGCTTGAAAGAGGAGAAATCCATATGCACAAATATCCTCCATTGAGAAAATAAGAGTTGACTTTTGTGTCTATATGAGACAAAAAGTTCTTTTTCTATTTTTATAAAATAGAAATAATGCTTTATTTGTGCAACTTAGGATAAGAGGAAAAGTGGGGGCTTTTTATTTATTAAAAGGGGAGGAAATATTCATTTTAAATAAATAAAGACTTAGGATAAAATGGCTAGCCCAAGGCAAGTAATCGAAAATGATAAAATAAGATTTGATCAAAGAAATTGATATTATTGAAAAATATTGATTTTTGAAAATACTGATTTAGGGATTTGATAAATTGTTGAATGGGGGCCCAAAGTCTAGGTGACAATTTTAGGGTGCATACATTTGCCCCTCTTTGACTAATGTGTGATCATTCTGGGAACACATGTGGTCAAAGAAGAATAAAAATGTGAGATCGATTTGGGATCACAAAATAATTCAGACGTGTGTTCGATGGATGGGAACATGCCAAGACAAAAATAAACCAGCTGAAACATAAGACAAACACCATTATTGTTAAGTGATAGTCAAGTCTCAAAATAAGAGATAAAAATTGAAAGACAAGACCAACACCATTGCTGTTAAGTGATAATCAAGTCTCAAAATAAGAATCTCAAACTGAGCTAAATGATAAAGCTGAATCAAAGGTTAAAGCTGATAGGTACTGCCCCCTTGGAATCGAAATCAAAATCAGGTAGAGGAGAACAACAAATTGATAAACTTGATCAAGTCACTAAAAATCATGATCAAAGATGAAACATGATAGGATAACCATTAAGCAGTGAAGACATGCCCCAGTTTGACTAAAAAGATGAAGTCAAACTTTAGAGAGATGAAGCGAGTGAAAATGAATGAAAGACTAGGAGGTTGAAAGAGATGGGGGTGAAGAAATGAAGATGCCCCAACAAAGATCAAAGGATCAGGCCTCAAATGGTCAGCCAACTACGCAGAAGAAGGCAAAAATTTGAAATGCAATTTTGACTATCAAGATTAACTCAGATTTCAATTTTGAGTCTAAAAACGGATCCAGGACATTGAAATTAGCTAGGGGTGCAATTTTTGCACAATTCTGAGGTATTTTGAAAATTAGGTCAAAATGCCATAATGCTATATAATGGGTGAAAAGGTCATTTTCAAATTCATTAACCCCTTGTGATGACAGGAAAAGGATGTGATGTGAAAGAGAAGGAGTGAAAGACATGATCAAGGAAAGAAAAGGTGAGCGCAGTTGACCGATAGGTCCACGAAAGATGAAAGGAGAGCTCTCTCCGTATGCAAGGTGCAAAACTAAACTATCATGAACCTAAAAATGCAAGCTACTATGAAAAGGGGTTTACTTGCAAGGTCACAATGCCAATAGACATCTAATAATCATCATCAAGCTTTATTGGTAGCATCGCAAGATCATACAATACACACTAGTATGACTATGGGTATATGAATATGATCTATATCAGATAGAATGTGGAAATCCCACCTAGGCACCAAAGACATGTAGGTCAAGATGACTAGTGTAGTGAGATTATCTAAGTTTAATATGGAAAGATTATACTTGCATCAAGACACAAGGAAAGTCAAGATGACTAGAAGTATGCACTTGCACAAACAGTTAAGGATAATACTTTGTAGATCCTATTGTCAAGTGGAACAAGCATAAACACTAATGACAATGAGAACCAACAAAATATACCCACAAGCAGAAAAAAAATAAAACATGTCCTCATGCCCTCAGTCTTCTAGCTATGCATCATTGAAAAATATCATAGGAAGAGAACACTCATCAAAGAAATCATCATAGATAGCACATAAGGAAAATAAAGTCAAACAAGTCTCAGCGAGTCAAGTGTTTAAGTGCATGTGTGTAGGTCATAGAGTCAAACTTTGAGTATCACATCTGTGAATGAGAAATACCATATCATGCTAGACTATGGGTAAGATATATGATAAGTGTTGAGAAACACTTGATGCTAGGGTAGTGTTGAAAAACACTGTTTGGGTGGTGTTGAAAAACACCGTTTGAAAGATGTCCTAAAGACCAAAGCATCCTAAAGACCAAAGCTAACACAGTTATGCCCCCTAGACAAAGACAAAGACCAATTCCAAACCAAGGCAACAAGGTCAAGGCATGATGGAGAAAGGCTAAGTGTCGAGGACGCATGCTAAAAGACAAGGGTGCAAAGGCCTCAAGTAGCGCATGTTTCCAGGTTTTCACCACTTGGAGATTTTTTGATTTTTTCAATTTTTTTGCATTTTTGCTACCAAGGCACCTATTTCCAAGTTTTCAACAATGCACTTTTTTATTTTTTTTGCATTTTTTAATTTTTTTTAATTTTTTTGTATTTTATACGCTTTTAAAAATTTTTTCAGCATCATATATGAATTTTTTTGGGATTTTTTTAGGATCAATAAATATGTACAAAGGATGCCCCTAGACATAATGGGCATCAAACTCCCAAGCAAGATCAGATCATGTAGTCCCAATATCTAGCAAGGTGGATGACAAGATGAATTAGCAAGCTAGTGGAAGAGATGGAAGACAAGAGAATGAAGGAGAATGAAAGGAAGAAATCTTCAAAGGAAAACTCCTCAAGAGTACCCAAGCTAGGGAAAAATTGTCATGTAAAGCACATTTGGACAAGCAATGAAAGACCAGCATAGGATAAGTCACAAATGTGTAATGCAAGAGAAGGAAAGGATGCAGTCCAAAGAAGTAGACATGTCAAGAAGCTTCATAGCATTGCGTTTTACTCTTTTTTTATATTAGATCAAGACCAAAGGGAAAAAAAAGATAGTGAAAGGCTAGAATTAATGGAGGAAAACATGAATGAAATGAAAGCAAGATCATCATAAGATAACTCATAGGATAGCCAAATGTTCGTGTATAGGTTAACATTGCCAAGATCAAAGAGAGAAGATGGAATGGATGAAATATGTAGAAGAACTATGCATGATGCTTGATTGCCAGGTTTTCATCATGGTACTTATCCAAGGTGCCACAAGGGAGTGGTTTTCACCATAGGATGAATTTATTTCTCTTTACTTTTGCTACCAAGGCGCCTGTTTCCAGGTTTCCACCAAGGCACATTTTCAATTTTTTCATTCTTTTTTTTAATTATTTTATTTTTTGTTTTATTTTTTGTTTTCTTTTTGAATTTTTCTATTTTTTTTAATTTATTTTTATTTTGGAAGATGGCAAGCTTTTTAGATAATGCTCCTTGAAAGGTTAAACCATGATATGCTAAGGATTCAACATGATATGCTCAAAGATGCTAATAGGGAAAGGAAGATGGAAGAGAAAAATGGAGGATAAGGTTTTATGTAAAGCGAGTGAGGTTGGAAGATATGAGGAATAGGAAAATGAGGAAAAAGGATAGAAGGTAGAAGGATAATGAATGGAAGGATTGTGAAAGCATAGATGGAAATGAAGGAAAAATCAACATCAAGACACACCTTGAAGGGTGGCGAGAGTATGGAGGAAATGTGAATGAAGGAATCCATGAAGGAATATGGTGAATGGATAGTAGAGGTTGTCATTTAGGCACATGGAATGGAAGAATATTTTTGGAAAAAGATGAGGCAGAAGCCTTTGGAAGCTTGAATGTCAACTTCACTTTTTGTTCAATATTAGACTCTTTCAAGAGAGACTTTGGAATCCATATAGCCTTAGGCTTTTCAATTTTTTTTGATGATTTAGAGAGAATATCTTCAATGATGGATTTTGGAACCCATACTTGTCTTGTAGTTTTCTTCTTAGATATCTCTTTTGACTTTATGCCTCTATGTTGATTAGAGGAGACATGGTGATCTTCTTTTTTGATGGATTCTTGTATTGCTTCTTTTTATTGTATTGAACATTCAAGTTACTTCCAAAAGACTTGGGACTTGTGGAAGAAAGAGGATATGATTGGTTTAGATGGGTGGGTGGATGAAAAGGATTCAAAGGTATGCATCTATGTTGATCTTGAGGAAAGATAGGAGATGGAGGGACATAGGGACCCAAGATGGATGATGAATTAGGAGAGTTAGGAGGTTAAAGTGAAGGGACATAAGGGCCTAAGATGGAATGAAGACATGAAGTCCTTATTAGTGGTGGAAGAGGTCCAAGGATGGAAGTGGAAGATGCAAAAGGATAATCAACAAGTTCATCAGCATCTATATGACAACCAAGGATGTCAGCATCTTTAGAGTGAGCATTAGGATTTACAATAAGATCATGAAAATATTGAATGGGAGAAACTTCTTTGATAGAATTTTTTGGAGCTTGCAAAGAATTAGGAAGAGTAGAAAGTGGAAGTGAACATGGAGTGGTAGAACAAGAAGATGGAAGACTTTGATCTTGACAAGGAGCTTTGGATGGCATAAGCGCATCATTTTTTTCTTGATTTTCAATAGGCTTAGCATTGGAAGTAACATCACTATTTTCAATTACCTCAATGGGAGTAAGGTCATCTTGATTGTCAATAAGCCCAATGGCGTAAGTAGTATCATGATCTTGCTTAGGAAAAGACTCAGGACATAGTGGAATGAATGAGAAAGAGCGTAGAGGATCAAAAGAACCATGAAACGGAGGAGAGACATCATGAAAAGGATTGGATGAAATGGAGGGTTCTTGATCTTGATATTTCTTTATGTTCTTTTCTTTATCATTTTTAGAGTCCTCTTGACATGGAGCCACTTCTAAGGACAAGGAAGCAGGTTGGAGTTGTATGGAAGAATTTGGAAGAGGTAGTGAAGGACTAGCTGAAGTAGGCATTATAGTGCATAAAGGCTTAGGATCTTTAGTTTTAGCATTATTGAAAGTATTTGCAGCCAAGTGAAGGCTGGCTTGAGTTTCTTTAAGAGGTAGCCCTTGAGGATAACTATAGGGAACCACATGAAAAGTATTAGGATCTTTGTTGGATGAAGGATTTGTGAAAGATTTGGAAGACTCAGAAGCTTTAGGAAATGTATGGGTATTGGAGGAAGTAGGGGATGGAAGGGAACCATCACAAGACAAAGGTCCATCATTAACATGATCTTTCTTGAGAGTGTAATCTTTATTTTCAACATGAATGTTCTCAGAGGGATGATTCTTATAATATTTACATTTCAAATCAGCATGGTACATTTTATATTCTTCAATGGAAGTAGATGTATCATCTAGGTATTGTTCACAGAACTCATCAAAGTCTCTTTCAAAATCAAAATCATATAGATCACCATCATGATCTATCCAATAGGACAACCCTTTAGTAAGCATGAGCACATGACGAGGAGGACTCTTAGGAATAGAGGTTTCATAGGTATGACTATATAGTTCATCATCATAGTCATCATAATAGTCATCATAGTCATCAAAGGTGGGTGTGTCACTCTTCATGGGAGAGGTATCACAAGGAGTAAGACTCTTGGGAGAAGTAGAAGAGGAATGAGAAGATCGAGTGGAAGAAGAAGACTTGGATAATGAAGAATGTGAATAATGTCTAGAAGAGTCATGATAAGACTTGGAATGTGAAGAAGAATGAGAAGACTTAGAAGATGAAGAATGTTTGGAAGAAGGAGGTTGTGATATGATCATGTCTATGATCCTAGAAAAGGCGTCTGATTCAATCATATTTTCTTTTATTTTTTCTTCAAGTTTGTCACCCATGAGATATCCAAAAGGACTATTGGAGGAATAAAATTCTTTGAATTGAGAAATGAGTTCGAGATCATCCATTCTCAAGAGAGGTTCCATAAAAAGGTAGTTGAAATTCATGGTTCTAGAAGAGGAGGAATCAAGCATGGAAGTGAAAGAAGAGATGAATAGAAGAATGTAGACTAGAAAATAAGAGGAAAAGAATCAAGAAGACATGAAGAGGTTAGGAAGAATCATGAAGAAAGAAGAGAAAGGATGAAAATCAAAGACTAGGAAGACATTGAAGAAGTGGAAGAAAGAAGACTAAGAGTCATTTTTTGCAATTTCATACCATTGAAATTCATTTGGATATTGAGCAACATGTCACAGCACCTAAGATCTGAGATCTGGACTGACCAAGGAAGACTGGAAGTGACACAAATCAACTTCAGATTGCAAGCAGTAGTGAGATAGCAAAAGGACTGTGTGTGATAGTTTCCAGGCTAACAGGGTGATAATTTATAACCAGACAATACTTCACTGTAATCAGGGCGATAGTTTCCAGGCAGCCGTGGGGATACTTCCTAGGAAAGCGAGGTGATAGTCTTCCAGTGGTGAACTATTGCGTGATATTTTCTAGGATAGGGATCAATATTGTTCCTATGTTGTACGATTCTTGACCAGTGAGTGCTAAAAATCTCAGTTTTAAGGGCAATTTGGTCCAAATTTCAGTTTGAGGGTTGGTTTTTTTTATCTCAATCACAATGACAATAACAAATTGATAGGTTTTCAAATAGTAGGTGATCAAACATGTCTTCAAACACTTGAAACAAGGGCAAAAGCAACCTTGCCAAGACAAGCAATTGTGATATCAAAATTGAAAAAGCCTATGAACACTACCAAGATGTTGAATCTACAAGAACATTTACACGGGTATATCACAACGAGAATACTTCAAGCACTTTTAAGCCTAAAAAGACAATGGCTCAATACTTAACAACTTGGCCCACACTTGATGCTCCATTGCCTCGCACAAAGTGGTTGCCCACAATAGATATTGGCTTTGTCATGGAAGTGCCAATGACACAACCAAGGGAACACAGATGGTGAGTAATCTTGGGGTGATCTGTGTTATTCCACTTGGATCAATCCTTGCACCAAGAAGCTAAGCGGCAAAATAGGGAGGCTTCTAACTATGGTTCTTAATAAGGGCTTCCGTTTGCAATACCCCTCTTGCTCCTCAAAAAGGACTAGGACCTCACGGACTCAAGAGTACCTTAAGCATTCTTGCTTGAGATTTTCCTCGTGGTCACAATCCCACAAGTTACTCACATCAAGTGAAGACAAGTGCTATGTCTACCAAGGTTTTATGTCCTTGATAGCCTTGAGTTTATAGTGGGTTAGAATAGCTCAGTATTAGCTTGTCCCCACTTGGGTCGTTCCTCTTGATTGCTCAAGAGCAGGCCCACTAAAGGATTCTAACAACTAAAGAAAAAGTGGATCAACTTATGAGGTTCAAGGTTTTTGTTTCACCATAAGGGTGAAGAGCATACTCCCCTATCTCAAATTTTTCTCCCAAACACACCAAGAAAAGTTCAATTACTCTCTTGCTTCCAAAATCCCAAGATGGGTCAAGATTTTTTGGTTCACCACAAGGGTGAAGAGCATACTTCTCCTACCACCTCAAAATTCCTTCCACAAGATATTATGTTCCTATGAAATGAAACAACTAGTAATTGCCACACTTGAAATGAAAAATAAACAAGCATTTTTTTAATATTTTTATGCTTTCTGGGTAGCCCTACAAAAACCATTAGTAGCCCTTTAGCATGCAATTTTGGAAAATTTCTCAAGCAAATGTACCTACAACCACAACTTGTTAGGCCCAAAAAGTTAGCATAATCCAAAATTCAAATAAAATCTGCAAATGAAATCTATCTAACTACGACAAACTAAACCAGCAAGCTAATTAAGTCTAAATTCAGCCAAAAGGATGCAAGAAACAACTCACTGCTAGGTACAGGTGATAGTAAAGACACCAAAAATATCATGAGATACTTTACATTATATTGGGGTGATAATATATTTATGGGCAATGCTTCATCTTACACTAGGCGATAATATGTTATGAACAGTGTGATAATTCCTGCAATAGTTGAGCGATACTTTTAACTGGTGAAGTATCACGCCGCTATATAAGAAAGTATCGCACAATACTTGACAAAGTATCGCATGATATTTTGAGATAGAAAAATAGAAAGTGGAAATTACGCTAAAAACTTGCCAAAAAACTGATAGAAATGCAAAAAATTAAGGACAAAACACTAATGCTCTACCCCATGGTGGGCGCCAAAAATGTACATGCTCAAATGGTGCACTTCTCTAAGTCATTATATCCAAGGGAATCCATGAAGAAGAAATTTTAGAAAGTGACCTAGACCTCTCTATGCATGGAGTTGCAAGATTATTTCAAGTTTGCTCTCAGCTAGAGCTATTAAGCTAATGACCTTGCTAGTCAACCACACAATGAGAGATTTAAATGAAGACAAGGGCAAGAATGCCAATATCCCCAAGAATCACTACAAAATTCAAATGCAAACTAGATTAAGATGAATATGAAAGCTAAAATGAGAGGTGCAAGCTAAGCTATGGAAATGAAAGTACAAACTAAACTATGAAAGGAAAGATGCAAGTGTTACAAATCCTTCCTAATTAGACTAGATGAAGTAATCTAAAGCATAAAGGAAATCTATACTATGAATGCCATGATAATGAAACTAGAATGCAAGAAATGAAACTAGAATATTATGTAGATGCAAAAGCCAAGAATGCTCCAAATCTTCAAAAGCTCCAAAGTTACCTAGAAAACCTGTAGCATAACATTAGTATTCAAAAATGCATATGAAAATGAGGAAGAGAGCTCTTCTTTTATAGGAAATGAGAAGGAATGGACCATTGAGATTAAGAGGAAATCCATGTGCACAAATATCCTCCAATGAGAAAATAAGAGTTGACTTTTATGTCCATATGAGACAAAAAGTGCTTTTTCTCTTTTTATAAAATAGGAATAATGCTTTATTTGTGCAACTTAGGATAAGAGGAAAAGTGGGGGCTTTTTATTTATTAAAAGGGGAGGCAATATTTCTTTTAAATAAATAAAGACTTAGGATAAAATGGATAGCCCAAGGCAAGTAATCGAAAATGATAAAATAGGATTTGATCAAGGAAATTGATATTATTGAAAAATATTGATTTTTGAAAATACCGATTCAGGGATTTGATAAATTGCTGAATGGCGGCCCAAAGTCTAGGTGACCATTTTAGGGTGCATACAAACACAACACCAATATTTTGGTTACGGGGAAACCCAAATAGGTAAAAACCCCGGTGGGAATTGACACCCACTAATATTCTACACTAGTGTATTATGATCCTTGTTAGAAGATCCTTAACCCTGTTAGGAGTTGCTTTACAATATATTTAGTACAGTAAAATTGGTCAAGGGTCAAACCCTATTAGGAGTCTTTTACAATAGTCCCTATTAGGGGAGAGGATGCACTGTCTAAGAGAACACTGCTCAAAGGGGTGAAGGCTACAACCTTCTATTTAACAGATACACACTATATCTGGATCTTGGTGAACTATGCTTTGACCTGCTGTCTGGATCAGTTCCAATGCATACCAAAAATATTTTACTTGGTCACATAGACATTCCTTTGATGGTTCAACTCTTCACACACTCTACTCTGCTCTTCTAAATCAACCATGAACCACACTCAAGGAATAAAAAATAACTGCCTGTAAATATCTATCCTCTAAATGATATAATCAAGTTGTCCTATTAGAACCACCTTGAAATCATAATAGAGAAACCATGAAAAAATTTGATAACAATTCAGTTGGCTCTACTAAGCATGCAACACATTCTAGGACCTGTCTAATAAGATAATTGTAGACACATGCTACAGATTGTCGGCTCTACCAAAACAACTGAATCTTTCTCTTCAAGATGAATTACTTCATGCGCTCTTAACCGAACATCACTAACTCTTCTCCAAGCTTAACTCCAAGGGCACATACAGAAATGATAGGCTTAAATCCAAAACCAATGAAATCTCTTTCGGCTCTTCTGAATAAACACAAGAAACTACTACTGACAAATAGCGACTACATAACCTTACTTCTACTGAATGTCAGACTATGCATCCATGACTGAATAATCGCTAATATGTCTTCAACATATATCCAAGCATGCAAGGCTCTATAACAACTGTACAGACAACCATACATAGAACATTGTATGTTACTCTATCAGGAACATTGTTGACAC
The DNA here is from genome assembly GCA_027943335.1 of Chamaecyparis obtusa. Taxonomy (NCBI): domain Eukaryota; kingdom Viridiplantae; phylum Streptophyta; class Pinopsida; order Cupressales; family Cupressaceae; genus Chamaecyparis; species Chamaecyparis obtusa. Next base: position 158,435 of record BSBK01006148.1, on the reverse strand, counting down.
AAGCTGCTATATGACTATCTGTACTAATAGTTAACCTCTGGGCCCATGATATCATGTTGATATAATGTCCATGCTACATATATAAAAAGCTTACTACATAAGACTTCCATGCATGCTACTTTCCATATGTTTTCATCAATGACAAACATACAATCTATACTGGCCTATTGACAAATCTCCAACACAATTTCATAAGCACAGGTCTCATCTTTTGCATCTTTAACAACTACACAAAAATTTGACATTGCTCAACCAATGTCTTGTTTCTAAAAAATTCATCATAAAGTCTTGAAGCCCACAACCTAATGGTTTTATGTGACCTCTTTCCTTCCCAATTATTCATAATGTTCTCCTCAATTTCAATTAACCATTTAGGTGTTCTTGAAAGCCCCAAATTTGAAGATTGATTATCTTTATTACTAGGGACTTCATTTCACATATAATTTGGAGATGTGTAATGTTCATGTGGTTCTTGTGCAACATTTTCATTCCCCAAGTCTACATTTTCAATCTCCATCTGTACATTTTCATCTTCATTCCATTCTTTGTCATTCCCCAAATCTACGTTTTCATTCACAAAATTAATTTCCATATTATTTTCAAATTCAACATCCTCTTCACTTGTAACTACATTTACAGGGTCACCTTGATTAATGTTTAACATAACTTCTCTCCTTCTTTGGTGATTTTTCCTATCTTTTTCCCTATATGCTTGAATTTCTTCATTCGTCACCTTCCTCTTCTGTTTAGCCTTTCGATGACTGTTGCTTCCCATGATGAGACCACAAGTTGACAAAAAACAAAAAATGGGCCCCAAATCACATTATTTTTCCTACAACCCATGAAAAAGTCTAAAATCCCATGCTTCTCTAGTTTGTGGGGACAGGGAATATTTTGGTCAAATATGACCCGTCAAAAATTGGGTACCCAATATTTCTAGGCAGATGAAAAAAGGGCCGGAGCAAATGAAAAACTTGAACTTTTACATATAAAATGAGGTATAATATATATATATATATATATATATATATATATATATATATATATATATATATATATATAATGTAAATTATATATATAGTACACATTAGTACATATAATACATTAGTATATATATATATATATATATATATAACCTATTCAAAAAAATACCTACACGGTTGATTTGATGACAGACTGTTTCAACCCAAGTCCTCTTGAAAATATCCAGCACAAGATTTGTCTACAAACTACTTGTAATGTCGGCAGTCTAACTATACTGAATAAGCAGATGTCAATGGACCCCTAGGAAGTCCCCATGACCCCTTTTGAGACATTTGAACACTCAAGTGTGTTCGAGGGGGTCGTACGACCCCTTAAGACACACTCAAGCATTTCAATGTGTCCATAGGGGTCATGGGGACTTCCTAGGGGTCGTAACATGTGATAATGCATACTAGGACCCCTAGGAAGTCCCTATGACCCCTTCTGACACATTTGAATGCTCAAGTGTGCCCAAGGGGGTCATAGGACCCCTTAAGATACATTGGAGCATTCCAATGTTCCCATAGGGGTCATGGGGATTTCCTAGGTGTCCTAACACATGATAAGGCATACAAGGACCCCTAGGAAGTCCCCATGACCCCTTTTCACACATTTGAATTATCAAGTGTGTTTGAAGGGGTTGTAGGACCCCTTAAGACACACTTGAGCATTCCAATGTGTCCATAAGGGTCATGGGGACTTCATAGGAGTACTAACATATGATAAGGCATACCAGGATCCCTAGGAAGTCCCCATGACCCCTTTTGACATAGTTAAATGCTCAAGTGTGTCTAGAGGAAATGTACGACCCCTTAGGACACACTTGAGGGTTCCAATGTGTCCATAGGGATCATGGGGACTTCTTAGGGGTCCTAACACATGATAAGGCATACTAGGGCCCCTAGGAAGTCCCCATGACACCTTTTGACACATTTGAACACTTAAGTGTGTCTGACGGAGTCATAGGACCCCTTAGGACACACTTAAGCATTCCAATGTGTCCATAGGGGTCATGGGGACATCCTAGGGGTACTAACACATGATAAGGCATACTAGGACCACTAGGAAGTCCCCATGACCCCTTTTGACACATTTGAATGCTCAAGTGTGTCTGAAGGGGTTGTAGGACCCCTTAAGACACACTGGAGCATTCAAATGTGTCCATAGGGGTCATGGGGACTTCCTAGGGGTCCTAATGTCTGATAATGCATACTAGGATACCTAGGAAGTCCCCATGACCCCTTTTGACACATTTGAATGCTCAAGTGTGTTTGAAGGGGTTGTAGGACCCCTTAAGACACATTGGAGCATTCCAATGTGTCCATAGGGGTCATGGGGACTTTCTAGGGGTCCTAACATGTGATAAGGTGTACTAGGACCCCTAGGAAGTCCTCATGACCCCTTTTGACAAATTTGAATGCTCAAGTGTGTTCGAAGGGGTTGTAGGACCCCTTAGGACACACTTGAGCATTCCAATGTGTCCATAGGGGTCATGGTGACTTCATCAGAGTACTAGCGCTTGATATGGCCTATTAGGATGCCTAGGAAGTCCCCATCCTTTTGACATATTTGAACACTCAAGTGTGTCTAAAGGGGTTGTAGGACCCTCTAGGACACACTCAAGTATTCCAATGTCTCCATAGGGGTCATGGAGACTTCATAGGAGTACTCACATGCGATAAGGTGTACTAGGACCCCTAGGAAGTCCCCATGACCCCTTCTGACACATTTGAATGCTCAATTGTGTCTGAGGGGGTCGTAGGACCCCTTAGGACACACTCAAGCATTCCAATGTATCCATAGGGGTCATGGGGACTTCCTAGGGGTCCTAACGTGTGATAAGGCATACTAGAACCCATAGGAAGTCTCCATGACCCCTTTTAACACATTTTAATGCTCAAGTGTATCCGAGTTGGTTGTAGGACCCCTTAGGGCACACTCAGGCATTCCAATGTGTCCATAGGGGTCACAGGGACTTCCTAGGGGTCCTACCACATGATAAGGCATACTAGGACCCCTAGGAAGTCCCCATGAACCCTTTTGAGACATTTGAATGCTCAAGTGTGTTTGAGGGGGTCGTAGGACCCCGTCAGACACACTGAAGCATTCCAATGTATCCATAGGGGTTATGGGGACTTCCTAGGGGTCCTAACATGTGATAATGCATACTAGGACCCCTAGGAAGTCCCCATGACCCCTTTTGACACATTTGAAAGCTCACGTGTGTTCGAGGGGGTCGTAGAACCCCTTAGGACACACTCAAGCATTCCAATGTGTCCATAGGGGTCATGGGGAGTTCCTAAGGGTCCTAACGTGTGATAAGGTGTACTAGAACCCCTAGAAAATCCCCATGACCCCTTTTGACACATTTGAATGCTGAAGTGTGTTTGAGGGGGTTATAGGACCCCTTAGGACACACTTGAGCATTTGAATGTGTCCATAGGGGTCATGGGGACTTTTTAGGGATCCTAACACATGATAAGGTGTACTAGGACCCCTAAGAAATCTCCATGACCCCTTTTGACACATTTGAATGCTCAAGTGTCTTTGAGGGGGTCATAGGACCCCTTAAGACACACTGGAGCATTCCAATGTGTCCATAGAGGTCATGGGGACTTCCTAGGGGTCCTAACACATGATAATGCATACTAGGACCCCTAGGAAGTCCCCATGACCCCTTTTGATAGATTTGAATGCTCAAGTGTGTTTGAGGGGGTCATAGAACACCTTAAGACACACTCGAGCATTCCAATGTGTCCATAGGGGTCATGGGGACTTCCTAGGGGTCCTGACACATGATAATGTGTACTAGGACCCCTAAGAAGTCCCCATGACCCCTTTTGATACATTTGAATGCTCAAGTGTGTCCTAGGGGGTCGTAGTATCCCATAAGACACACTCAAGCATTCCAATGTGTCCATAAGGGTCATGGGGACTTCCTATGGATCCTAACATGTGATAATGTGTACTAGGACCCCTAGGAAGTCCCCATGACCCCTTTTGACATATTTGAATACTCAAGTGTGTTCGAGGGGGTCGTAGGACCCCTTAAGACACACTCTAGCATTCCAATGTGTCCATAGGGATCATGGGGACTTCCTAGGGGTCCTAACATGTGATAAGGTGTACTAGGAACCCTAGGAAGTCCCCATGACCCATTTTGACACATTTGAAGGCTCAAGTATGTCTGAGGGGGTTGTAGGACCCCTTAGGACACATTGGAGAATTCTAATATGTCCATAGAGGTCATGGGGACTTCCTAGGGGTCCTAACACATGATAATGCATACTAGGACCCCTAGGAAGCATCTATGACCCCTTTTGACACATTAAAATGATCAAGTGTGTTCGAGAGGGTTGTAGGACCCCTTAAGACACACTTGAGCTTTCCAATGTGTCCATAGGGGTCATGGGGAATTCCTAGGGGTCCTAACACGTGATAAGGCATACTAGGACCCCTAGGAATTCCCCATGACCCCTTTTGACACATTTGAATTCTCAAGTGTGTTTGAAGAGGTCATAGGACCCCTTAAGACACACTTGAGAATTCCAATGTGTCCATAGGGGTCATGGGGACTTTCTAGGGGTCCTAACACATGATAAGGTGTACTAGGACCCCTAGGAAGTCTCCATGACCCCTTTTGACATATTTAAATGCTCAAGTGTTTTCAAAGGGGTCGTAGAACCCATTAGGACACACTTGAGTATTCCAATGTGTCCATAGGGGTCATGGGGACTTCATAGGGGTACTAAAACATGATAAGATGTACTAGGACCCCTAGGAAGTCCCCATGACCCCTTTTGACACATTTGAACACTCATGTGTGTCTAAAGGGGTCGTAGGACCCCTTTGGACACACTTGAGGGCTCCAATGTGTCCATAGGGGTCATGAAGACTTCATAGGGGTCCATAGGACTTCATAGGGGTCTCTCTCTCTCTCTCTCTCCCTCTCCTTCTCTATCTCTCTCTCTCTCTCTCCCTCTCCTCTATCTCTCTCTCTCTCTCTCTCCACCTCCAGTGTACTATTATTCAAACCCTCCATTTCTGTGTAGCTAGGGTTTATGGCACCTATAAAAGGGACAAATATGCCCCTGTAGGGACTCATGCTCATTCTTAGAATCATATTATTTTCATGCATTCCCTAACATTTAATATAAATTTTTAGCTAGCCTCCTTTAAAAACCTAAAAAAAATGAAAAATAATATTTAGGCCAAAAACACATACCGCATTTCTGTATGTAGTACCATCAGCTTCATCAATCTAGCCGGCTTCCTCTGTTAAGGCATCAAGAACTTCATTAATGTCTACTCTGGGAGGAAGATTATAATTTCCATATTTCTGCAAGCCCTGAAATATTTTTGCCATTATCGCTCTCCACCTCCACTCTCTCAATTTAATCCTCTCCCTCTTTGCTGCACTCAACTTAGCCATCCTTACCTACTCTTTAATAGAGATTCTCCAAAATTTGTATACAAAGGCATCCTACAAGAAAAAATGAAAATTTTCCAAGAGAATATCCACAATTCGTATACAAAATCATCATACAGGAAAAATGAAAAAAAATTAATAGCTTTAAAAGGTAAAATTTATCATTAACGCCGGCAATACCAAGGTCATACCTATTATCAAATCCTAGCCTATGACGTGCAAAATGAGCGAAGCAAGTGAAATGAAAGGGAAGTATGGATCAAATAGAGAAGCTGCATCAAATCACATCAATATCATAATATATGCAAAAAATACTAGTATAGACAAAAATGACTTCATATTAATGGGAAAGAGTAGGAAGAGCTTCTTGGACCCATGATAGAAGTTACATCTAAGGAGGAAGAGCTAGGAAGGGGAAAGTAGCAAAGGAAAGAAGTAAGATATGTGTGTGAGGGCCTATGTCACATGATTATGATGAGTACTCACCATCTACTAGTAGCTCAAGTAGTGACAAAAGCTCTTTAGTGCACATGTACACTGACACAAAAAATTTAGATAGAGAAGTAACAAGTGTTGTGAAATTATCCACAAAGCAATGTGAAATGAAGCCTCAAATTGGTTCATTAGTAGGAAAAGAATTTGGTCATGCACTTCATTCTAGCACCATAAATATTTCTATTAGAAATGCCTATTCATCAATGGCCTTGCATTTACAGGACTTGGGAAACCAGGTTACTCATGTTGGGCATTATCCAGGATCTTACTCACTTTGCTTAAAACTCCTAATTAGAATTTGGATTTTTAATGCATTTTGTGATATTATTTAAGTTTTCCTTGCTCCTTACTGATTAATATTGTAATGAATTGGTTATCCTTCCCCTTCTCTCTCTCTCTCATACTCTCTCCCCTTCCCATTCTCTCTCTCTCATAATCTCTCCCCTTCCCCTTCTCTCTCTCTCCTACTCTCTCCCCTTCCCCTTCTCTCTCTCTCCTACTTTGTCCCCTTCCCCTTCCCATTCTCTCTCTCTCTCTCTCTCTCTCTCTCTCTCTCTCTCTCTCTCTCTCTCTCTCTCCCCCTAATCTCTCCCTTTCCCCTTCTGTCTATCTCTCCTACTCTCTCCCCTTCCCCTTCTCTCTCTCTCTCTCTCTCTCTCTCTCTCTCTCTCTCTCTCTCTCTCTCTCTCTCTCTCCCTCTCTCTCTACTACTCTCCCCCATCCTCTTCTCTCTCTCTCTCTCTCTCTCCTACTCTCTCCCCATCCCTCTCTCTCTCTCTCTCTCTCTCTCTCACCTTCTCATTCTCTCTCTTCCTCTCTTATCCCCCTCCACCTTCTCACTCTCTCTCTTCCTCAATGGCCACCCATGAATTTTTTAAATGACTGATTGATTTCCTTTGCTTCTTTCAATGGCCATCCATGATTTTTCTACAATCTTCCAACCTTTCGTACATAGTTGTAAATTACATGTTAATATATTATACATATAAAATAATATATAATGTAACATTTAATATTAATATATATTAAATAATATTTAAATGTAAAATGTATATTATATAATATTTAATATATATAATATATAGTTTTTAATATATAATATATCATATGAAGGATGACGAAATGGGAGGGAGAAAGGGGAGGGAAAAGTGAAAAATCAAAATTCTACCGCCATTTTTAGGTACCCAAAAATATTAGGTACATGAAAATATCGAGTACCCGATTAGGCTCTATATTGCTTTGTGCACCAAACCTACATGGTCAACTATTGAAATGTCTCAAAAATGTGTTTTTCCCCTATTTCTTTGAGTTCCAGACTTCGACCATGTAGCTGATGACTTTCTTTTCACCTAAATTTGATGAAATGAAAAGGGTATGTTAAGGAGATTATCAGCTTTCTATCGATATAATTGCTGTCAAATTTTGAATTCGTTAAGTAATTATTAGTTATTTTCTAATTGAGTTACCTCTAAAGTGCTGATTTATATATTGATTGAAAAATGACTATAACTTTCAGATGGTATAACATTTTTGAAATCCGAAAAATGTGTCACATTCTATGCTTTGCCTACTATAAGGATTTTTTTTTTTTGAATTTTGTAAAGTTTTGAATGAGTTAAGGTGGTCAAACATGAGAGTTTTTTAATTCTGAAAATGTTGTAGAAGAAAATTCATAATTAATTATTTTTTTGGAATAAAATTAAAAAAAAATATGCATCACATCTGGGCATGAGTCTACTACTTATATATAAAATATTATCATTTGATTATGATTAAGGTGGTCAGACATACACCTACTTTTTTTTCAGAAATTTTTGTACTGCTGCATTGAAATCTATACTTTTCACCAATCATACTAACTTTTTTTCAAAAAAAGGCCTAGTAGTTTAGAAACTACATTCACTTTTCTAGAGATTCTATTCTTACAAAATTTTGATATTAGGTCGATAGCTAGTTGAAATTTTCACGTCATGTTGACTAACCCTGATTTGCTGATTTTTCATTGCCACTTAAGGGCATAGTTTGGCCCCTCATGATCTTGCACATACCCATAACACTTAATCTCTTTATATCAGGGTAACCAACAAGATCTAGAATATAATCTTAATATACTTAATGTTATGGAAGAAGATTATCACAACCCCCAACTCAATTCAGAACTAGATTTAGTGATAAGTAAGAGTGTCAAAATATCGGGTGCAATCTAGATCAAAACTTGAAGCACATATTATCATAATCCCTGACTAAATTCGGAACTAGATTTAAATGATAACTTAATTAGGTCACACTATTGTAGGTCGTCACCTTTCAAAAACACACAATATTGCAATATTTATTTTATTTTATTCATGAATATATCAATTTACATAATAGAGAGAATTAATCTCAGAAGTTTACTCACAACTTAACCATACCGAGTTTCCTTCCGAAGTACTCAATTTTTAACTTTGCAAGAGGCTTGGTAAAGATGTCGGCATTTTTTTCTTCAGTACTAATGTAAACCAATTTGATGATGTTCATGTCTACCATGTCTCTTATGTAGTGGTAAGGATTTTCTATCTGTTTAGAATGATTGTGAAAAAATGGATTCACTAAAAGTTTAATGTAGCTTTGATTCTCAACAATGAATTATAGTAGGCTTTGGAGGCTTTCCAAACAATCCAAATAGTAACTTTCTCAACCATACTGCATCTTGAGCTCCCATCAAAGAAGCCATATATTTAGCTTCAGTCGAGCTTTTAGCAATTGCTGATTTTTTCCTACTGAACCATGAAATCAAAGTAGATCCAAGACTAAAGCAACATCCTGTAGTGCTTTTATGATCGATTGAATGTCCAGCCCAGTCAGAATTAGAGAATCCTTGAAGTTGTATCTTATGGTTCTTATATTTTATTTCCATTCCAATTGTACCACGTAGATATCTTGGAATATGTTTAGCAGCTGTTAGATGAATCTTCTTTGGTTCAAACATGAAATGACTAAAACATTTGTAGCATAGCAAATATCAGGATGAGTGTTTACCAAGTACAAAAGAGATCCAATGAGCTGTCTATAATATGAAGGATATGTAGGTTATGAGTTTGTGGCTTCATCTTTGATTTTATGAAGATTAGCTTCCATTGGTGTGGTTAATGGTTTACAATCCATCATGCCAAATCTAGTTAATATGTCCATGGTATATTTTCCTTGATTTAGGAAAATATGGTTTTCCTTTTGTAATACTTCTAATCCTAAGAAGTAGTGTAACAATCCTAGATCCTTCATGTCAAATTCATTTGTGAGATCTTGTTTGCATTTAGTAATAAGATGATCTTCTCTTGTTATGAATAAATCATCCACATAAAGAACTATAATTACCGTTTCACCTTTGAATGTTTTGAAGTATATGTTTTCTAGGATAGAGTGAGGACACCTGTTTTGAATGTATACAAGAGTATTAGATGCTTCAGCTCAAAATGAGGTATGGAGGTTTTGATCATGCATCATGGCCTTGGAAGCTTCAATAATGGTTTTGTTTTTCCTTTCTACTAATCCATTATGTTGAGGGTTAAATGGTACTGTATACTCCCTCTTAATCCCAACAGATGTGCAAAATTATTTAATGTTTTCAAAGATATATTCACCTCCATTGTCAGATTTTCTTCCTAGTTTGGTTCTCCACTAATGCCTTAAATTATTTGAATTTTAGTAATACTTCATTTGATTCTTCCAGTTTAAGAAATTAGATCCTGGTTTTCCTAGATTAATCATCAATGAAGATCACATAGTATGAAAACCCTCCTAGTGAGAGAGTTGACATAAGTCCACATAGATCTGTATGAATGAGTTCTAATACAACTTTGGTTTTATGTTCACTAGAAGGAAAGGATTTTTTGATATTTTTACCTAGGGCACATCCTTTACAAGTACTAATATGATTTGATGTTCAATAAGGTATGCCTGTGGTGATTTTCTTTATGGAAGGAAGGGTGCTAAATCCAAGATGTCCTACTCTTATATGCTAGAGTTCATTATAGTTTGATGCTTCATGACATAGAGCCAATTTATGATTAATGCCTAATTTGTATAGGCTTCCATCCCTATAACCTATAGAAATGAAATTTTTGATATTAGTGTTCTTAGTCCATATTAACACTTTATCTTCTTGAAATGTGACTCGATAGCCTTGATCAACTAAGCTTGAAATAGAGACCAAGTTTATTTTTATGGTTGGTACAAAGAGATCATCTTTCAACAATAGAGATACCCCATTTTTCAATTTGATTGAGCAGGTCCCAATTCCTTTTGCTGGATAAGTGGAGTTGTCTCCAATTGTAACTTCTATAGAAGAATCTTCCTCTAGGGTTTCAAATTGATCTCTGAATCTAGTTATGTGTCATGATGCTCTGCTATAGATTAAATCCAAGTGTTTTTGCTTGAATTTACTTCATTTTTGGATAGAACCTATGTGTATGTCCAAGTTTATTACATTTATAACACTATTCTTTGGAGAAGTCTCAGTTTTTGTGATTTTTTTTATGGTTTCCCTTCTTATGTTTAAACTTCCATTTGTTTCCTTTGAAGTTTGAATGAGTATTTAGAGCTTGAATCTCTTCTCCTTTGTTAGGCCCAATCCTTCTTGATATTAACCCAGATTCCTCTTGAGTGCAGTCATTGTTGAGTTGATCAAACTTAGGTAGAGAAGAATGTCCAATTATACATTGAATAAAAGATTCCCATGTACAATAGGTAATCCTCTAAGGGCTATTAATGTTAACTCCATGTCATCAATATTATTTCCAATGGTGGATAGTTGATCCCTTAGTTTAGAAATTCTAATAAAGTAAGACATGATGGTTTCTCCTTTGTTCATTTTTAAATTCAAAAGTTGTTATTTGAGAGTAAGTAATCTACTTGTATTATTAATCTCAAATGTTTCTTGAATAGTTTTGAATACTTCATAGGCATTTTAAAGCCTTGCTATGGAGGAAAGGATATGATCTTTAACAACATCAATTATTATCTTCTCTACTTTGTTGTTACAACCTTTTCCAAGTTGATTTATCTAGTTCATCTTCTGGAGTCTTTTTATCTTCCTCAAAATAGGAATCTAAGTCAAGTTCTTGGAGCAATGTTAGGATTCATATTTTCCATGAGAAATATTTTGAAGAACCTTCAAGTCTGTCTTCTACTTTAATGTTGTTGGCCATTATAATTTTTCTTCTTATTTATAATGGATCTGATAGAATTCATAATTTGTTTATTTTGACTCTTCTCTAGCGAGGCTCTAATACCATGTTAGGAATAGTGATCTTTAATAGAGAGAATTCAATATAGTGATTTCTATTATTCACAATTAATATTTTGTAAGTATTTTCTAAACTATATATATAAATATATATATGCACTTTGTATATGTTGTGGTAGTAATATATACACTATTATTGATATTTTTCCACAACATATACGAATGCATATATATAGAATATAATAGTCATGTCTATGTAGAGACATGACCATATGTGGCTTAACCCACGCACGGTCATGTCTTTACATAGACATGTCATTTCATAAGTGTTGTTTAAATAATGCTTGGCACCATTTAATATATTGTTGGTGATGTTTAACATAACACATCATTTTGGTGTTAAGAATAATTATTGTGTGATAGTTATCATAACACATATTAATATGTGTTATGATAACTATCACACAATAGTTATCATAACTCCAAATATAATCATTTCATAGTATATCAACAATGGTCGATGTAATAATAGACTGTAGTATGTAAGGAATCTGATCCATTATATTTATTGTATGCAGTCAACAGCATATCAAATCTGATTAATATGATAATGATATTATATATATATATATATATATATATATATATTTGTGTGTGTGTGTGTGTGTCTATATATATATATATATAAATATATATATATATATAAATATATATATATAAATATATATATATATATATATATATATATATATATATATATATATATATATATATATATATATATATATATATATATATATATATATATATATATATATATATATATATATATATATATAGGTCAATTATATCGAAGCTATATCTTAACAATCAGGAGGTCCTAACTCCTTGATTTCACTATCTGATTGTAGAGCAACATAGTTGGTGCCTAGAACTATGCAATTTCTTTCTAAAACTACGTTGTTGGTAGAATCGCGCACTTGGTTAGTAGAGTGGTGAACTTGGTAAAACTACACAGTTGGTTCCCTGAACTGCGTATTTTGGTAAGATCTTTGTGTTTCATCTACAAATTTTGTTTTTCTAATTTCAAGACTCTATTTCCGCACTTAAGATAGCATATTTGGTTTTACTGATGACTTTGTTTTAGCTTATGGAAATCATGGGATTAAGATACAATTCAAAACTACTAGCACATTATAATGTAGGATGCTTGACAAAGACCTTGTGTGTCTTCCAAAACTATGTGTGTGTTTTAGTAGTTAGAAAATACTCAAGGTTTGGTGCTTACAATGAAGTTTTTCTTTTAAGTGTTTGGTGTGTCTTCTTATTTGTAATCCCCTAAGAATTGTATGGACGTATTGTCTCCCCTTGCTTTTGTGGATCTTGGGTGAAGAGAAATTCATACAATTATTTTAGAGAGGCCTTCCTTGGACCAAGGTGTTCACTTTGAACATGCCAAGAGATAACCTCAATTAGCAATAGGCCAAAGCTAGGTCTCCATCCAAACCACTATATAAATGTCTGATTATGATAAAAAAATCTGATCAATATTGTGGTTGGGTGATAGCCCTCGTCTAGTACCTTTCTGGTGCATAAAACCTTGGTTCTCAAGGTTGGGAGACCTCTTTTAGGAGTTTATCACACCACCCAATGAACTGGATGCCCCATGCTAAAAGCTTTGTTTTAGTAGCCAAAAAACCTCTATTCACTAATGCAATGGGTTACCCATGCCCCTGAAAACATAGCACACTTTTGACGGCTCTTGGTAGTGATAGTAGTTGCTTGGGAGGTGATGAACCTTGGAATTTGAAGCTTGGTGTTCCTAAAAAGTGGGTTCACTATAAGGGTGAGCCCATGCCTCTAAGGTTCTAGGTTATCTATCCTGAGTAGCCACGACTAAACTTTGTTCAAGTGGGAATTCAGTGGATATTATCCTTCCATCCTAGGTTGCGGTAAGTTTTTTTTTACTTCTTACAACAACCATTATGCCTGATGTGACTTGTGTGAGTGTTCAAACACTATAAAATTTTCAAAAATACCTTTAAAACATTCCAAAAATTTTAAAATAATGCAAAACATTTACTAAACTTGGTCATAAACACTTTGTCTTGAAACCTTGTCAATAATGGACTTTAAAAACATATATTTTGGAACCTTGTGGCATGTATAGGAGCCCTTAATTTGCATTTTCATACTATAGCCCTTTCATAGTTTTCATTATCCCCCTTCCATTTGTAACTTTTGATCCCCTTCATAGTCCTCATTTTGATCCTCATTTTTGATGCAGGAGCATCCTGGGTGTAAGAGCAATCTTGCATCACCCAAAAATATTTTTTTTAAAAAAAATTTCAATAAGGGTTATTTTGTGCAGAGCTACTATTTATGGAAAGTTACTATTTTTGGTAATTTTCGTATGTGCTTAGAATGATCTGATTTCTTTCTTAGAGGTTCATTTTGGTCATATAAGTCTGCCAGTAAAGTTTCATTGCCAGATCAAGTGTATATTGGAAGATATTGAAGATTTTCGGTATTGGCAGCAGGGTACAGAAACTTTGAACTCAGTTTTGAAGGCTTTAGAGGCCCCGGATGAGGTCAAAAATTTGGGTGATGGGTGCTTGTGCGGGTCAAGCCTGTAGAGCACTTCGTGGCGTTTCCGAAATGGGGTTATAATAGCCGAGCGGGTCAACGGGTGATGACTTATGGTCTTCGGAAGTTGGGCCACCTGAAATGGCGAAAAAATAATTTTCTTCAAAATTTCTGTTCGGGTTTCAAAGGTTATCTTGAGCCGACTATGATGTAATAAAATGTAAAATAAAATAATTCTAAGTTTGGTCGGCCTTATTGGCTAAAAATTCTGGAACCTTCCCAGGCGGTGGAAAATTGCCTATATAAGGAAGGCTGTATTATTGTCTTAGGCAGTTCAGAATAGTTCTGGGTATTGATTTGAGGCTTTGTCCTATAGAATATTATAAGGGAATGTCCATGTGGCTTTACATATTGTAATTCTGAAAGTTTGTAATTCCACATTTGTGGAGATAATAAGAAGCCAATTTTCTGTTCTTGCATATTATTGTTGTTGTTTCTCTATTTCTCTTATGTGGTTGTGGTATTAAGGGGAGCAACCTTCATCAGGTGGTATCAGAGTAGGAGTTCTTGAGTGTGTAAACAGATCACCGACTGTGAGGCAGTTTGCACCAAGACCGTGGCTAGGGTTTCAGCGCGCATCGCGAAAATGCCTCCACGAAGGGAACGTGGCGGAGGAGCTGGTGTTGTAACACCTGAGGTTAGAGAGCTGCAGAGACAAGTACGAGCATTACAAGAAGAGATTCATAGAGGAATGAATCTTAATGTCAGAGATGAAAACGAGGATGAAGCCGAAGAAGAATATCAAGAAGGAGAAGCTGAAATTGTGAACCAGGAGGAAGAAAGACTTTTTCGGGTGATTTCCAAGATTGGGAAAAGGCCTAAGATTGAGGTTCCTACATTTTCTGGAAATCTTAACCCAGAGGAATTGATCGACTGGATCAATGAATGTGAGGAATATTTTGAGTATGAAGATGTTGAGGATCCTGATAGGGTCAAATTTGTGAAGGCCAGACTGAAAGGTCATGCGAAGATCTGGTGGCAAGAAATTCAATTGGAGCGAAATAGAAGAGGGAAAGATAAAATCACAAGATGAGATCAGATGGTGGATAAATTGAAGCGACAGTTCATTCCTATTGATTATGAGCTTGATCTACTAAAGAAAATGCAAAGTTTGAAGCAAGCAGGAAGATCTGTTCAGGAGTATACAGAGGAGTTCTATCGACTCCTCATCAGAACAGGCCATGCAAAAGCTGATAAGGAGAAAGTTGCCCGATACCTTAATGGGTTAAGGCCAAGCATTCATGAGGAGTTGAATCTGGTTCGAATGAACAGTATTGAGGAGGCATACCAATTTGCCCTAAAAGTAGAGGAAAAGCTTAACAAGAAGTTCGAGAGCAGACAAAATGGAAGAGGTCGCGGTGGACGATCTGGTGGATGGTCATATGGTGGCCGAAATGAAGATCTGAAAAAGAAGGATGAGGCTAGTAGCAGTCAGAATCAGCGTGGAAATAATTCCAATCACTTCCAGGATCAGAATAATAGAGATCAAAGAGGAAGAGGAAGAGGACAAGGATCTGGAAGAGGAGGCTTCCGTGGAACATGTTTTCACTGTGGAGAAGAAGGTCATAGGGCATTTGAATGTCCTCAGCGCCAAGGCAGAACAGACAAGAGAAATGAAGGCCAGGCCAGAGTTGCGCATGTAGATGAAGATGCCAGATCATCAAATTCTGAAGATGTTGAAAGAGGAGAAACGTTGATTAACAGAAGAGTCCTGTTGAGTGGTGAGAATGAACCTGAGCAAAGGAGGAACCTATTTCGCATCAGGTGCAAGTGTGAAGGTAAATGTCGTGATGTGATTATTGATAGTGGAAGCACTGACAATTTGGTGTCAGAAGAGATGGTGACAAAGTTGAAGCTCAAGAGACAGAAACACCCACATCCATATCGGATTGCCTGGGTACAGGATGACCACAAGGTCATGGTCAATGAACAATGCCTGGTGAAGTTCAAGATTGGTGGATACCAAGATGAGGTATTGTGTGATATCATATCTATGGATGCATGTCATATGTTGTTGGGTAGACCATGGCAGTTTGACAGATGTGCTGTACATGATGGTCGTGCGAATACCTATTCCCTGACAAAGGATGGAGTGCGACATAAGCTAAAACCATTGAAGGAGACTGAAGAAAAGGTATGTGGTAATGCAAGGATAACTTTTGTTGATGGAAGAAATTTCCTAGATGGTATGAGGCATGAGCATGTATGTTTTGCTTTTATTCCAAAAGCTGGTAAAGAGGAAGTAGAAGATGTTCCTGTAGAAGTTGCAGATTTGTTGAATGAGTTTCAGGATATTGTATCTGATAACGTGCCTGATGGATTACCACCAGTCAGGAAGATCAGTCATCAGATGGACTTGATCCCAGGAGCGAGTTTGCCGAATAAGGCAGCACACAGAATGACACCTGCAGAAAGTGAGGAGTTGAACAGACAAGTACATGAGTTGTTACAGAAAGGATTGATTCGAGAGAGTCTGAGTCCCTGTGCTGTACCAGCGGTATTAACACCAAAGAAGAATGGAGAATGGAGGATGTGTATAGATTCTAGGGCAATAAACAAGATTACAATCAAGTACAGGTTTCCATTGCCATGAATGGATGATATTATGGATTGTTTGAGTGGAGCTGTGTATTTCTCAAAGATAGATCTGAAGAGTGGATATCACCAGATTCGGATCAGAGAAGGAGATGAATGGAAGACTGCCTTCAAGACAAAGGAAGGACTATATGAGTGGTTAGTCATGCCTTTTGGGCTAACCAATGCACCGAGCACTTTCATGCGGCTCATGAACGAGGTTCTGAAATAATTTCTGGGTAAGTTTGTCATTGTTTACCTAGATGATATTTTGATCTTTAGTAAGACATTGGATGAGCATATGATGCATATTCGTATGGTATTTGAGAAGTTGAGAGAAGAGAAATTGCTGATTAATTTGAAGAAGTGCAGTTTTGTGAAGAAAGAGTTGGTGTATTTGGGGTTTGTAGTTTCAGGAGAACGTCTAAAAATGGACCCAGAGAAGGTATAGGCTATCCTTGAATGGCCTACTCCAAGGAATGCTACTGAGGTAAGATCTTTTCATGGTCTAGCTAGCTTTTACAGAAAGTTTATCAGAAATTTTAGCAGTATTTGTGGACCCTTGACTGAAACAATGAGAGGGGATAGAAAAGAGTTTAAGTGGAATAATGGGGCAGAAAAGAGTTTTCAATTGTTGAAACAAAAAGTTACAGAACAACCTGTTTTAGCACTTCCAAATTTTAATAAGGTGTTTCAAGTAGATTGTGATGCTAGTGGTACTGCAATAGGAGCTGTTATGAGCCAAGAAGGTAAACCTGTTGCTTATTTCAGTGAGAAATTAAATGATGCCAAGAGAAAATATTCTGTTTATGATAAGGAATTTTATGCTATAGTTCAGGCATTGAAGAAGTGGAGACATTATCTACTTCCTAAGGAGTTTGTTTTGTATACTGATCATCAAGCTTTGCAATATTTGAATAGTCAAGGAAAATTGAATCAAAGGCATTTGAAATGGGTTGAGTTTTTGCAGAGTTATACATTTGTTTTGAAACACAGAAGTGGAAAGTCTAATAGGGTTGCGGATGCTCTTAGCAGAAGGCAACTATTGCTGACAGAGATGCAGATTGAGGTGGTTGGATTTAAGGAACTCAAGAATTTGTATCCAGAGGATCCTGATTTTGGTGAAGCTTGGAAGGCTTGTACAGAACTTGTTACTCTAGACAGGATGAAATGGCTGGATTTTGTCATCCAAGATGATATGCTATTCAGAGGGAGTCAGTTGTGCATTCCACGAAGTTCTATGAGGGAGAATCTCATCAAGGAGAAGCATAGTGGAGGATTGGCTGGACATTTTGGTCGTGATAAAACCCTTGCTTTGGTTGGTGAGAATTATTATTGGCCACAATTGCAGCAAGATGTGAAGAAGTTTGTACAGAGTTGTAGAATATGTCAGATGGCGAAAGGAGTGAAGCATAATATAGGGTTGTATCAGCCATTACCTATACCAGAGAAGCCTTGGGAGGATATCAGTATGGACTTTGTTCTTGGTTTACCGAGGACACAGCGGGGACATGATTCAATTTTTGTAGTAGTTGACCGATTTTCAAAGATGACACATTTCATTCCCTGCAAGAAGACTAATGATGCTGTTCATGTAGCAAAATTGTTTTTCAGAGAAGTAGTGAGACTTCATGGTTTGCCAAGGACCATAGTTTCAGATCGGGACACTAAGTTTGTTGGATATTTCTGGCGTATATTGTGGAAGAAGTTGAAGACAGATTTGAAGTTTAGTTCATCACATCATCCATAGACTGATGGATAGACAGAGGTGGTGAATAGAAGTTTGGGAAATTTGCTGAGATGTTTGGTTGGAGATAAGCCAACAGGATGGGATTTGATTTTACCATAGGCAGAATTTGCATACAATAATTCTGTCAACAGGAGCACTGGTAAATCACCATTCCAGATTGTATATGGAAGTAATCCAAGAAATGCATCTGAATTGAGGAAGATAGATAAAGGAGAAATAAGTAGTGCTGAAGCTGAGGATTTTGCAGAACACTTGAAGAACATCCACGGGGAGGTGATGAAGCATATTACC